>JACMZG010001908.1:11070287-11132171 GCA_018340805.1 Microvelia longipes
CATGAAACTAGGACCTTGTAGGTTTTTATTGAGTCTTACTGATGGTAGTAGTAGACTAAGAGATTACTAGGAGGAATATGACAGTACTAAGCTTATTTGTGAGATTAGTTATATGATGGATCCACAATAATTTCTGATCTAATGTTACTCCTAGAAGTGTTGCACAATTATTCTAGCTGTGCTCGCCAAGATCTCTTCTTAAGAAGAAACAAATAATGCTAGTCTTGTCTTCATTAAGATGAAGACTATTAGCTTGGAACCAATCATTTATTACTTTTTAGTGTCATTTACAATCAGTGAAGATTTTTTAGCTTTCAAGGTAACTGAGGAATCGTAATCTAATTGATAGATTTTAGAGTCATGGTCCAGTTTGGTATTTACAATATACAGATCGTAAACGAAAAGAATGATACACTACATTCTTGTGATCTAATTTTGCTTATCTTAACAGATTGAGTTCTATCTGAAAGGTAGGATTTGAAGAGCTCTACAGCAACGCCCCTAAAGCCATAATATTCAAGCTTCATAATGAGCAAACCATGACGCATCAGGTCGAAGGCTTTAGATAGATCAAACAAAATACTTATTACCTCTTCTCTATTCCCAGGCATCTAGAAAGTCTACCATGTTGTTAAGAAGGTCTATTATATTATTATTTATTATTATTATTTTTAAATTATTCAATCGTTCCAAAAAGACTGGAGAGTGGAAACTTATTCTTCAGCTCTTACTAACTACAATAAAGCCCTTAGAGATGCCAAGCGGGATTCTTGGAGACGTTTCTGTTCTGAGATAGACAGTATCTCGAAGCAGCCAGACTGAACAGAACTGTCTAAAACTCCAATTAACCCAGTTGGCACTTTAAAACTCCTCTTGGAGCCTATACTCACAATGGCCGAGAAACTGTGGAGGTTCTTCTTAAGACACACTTCCCAGACTCTGTAATTGTAGATCAAAACAATGATCAAACAGAGACCAATCAGGGCTTCTCTTTTATAGATAAAGCTCCTGACTGGGCTGTTGCCAATTCAATTATACACTTGACAAGGTCAAATGGGCAGTAAACTCATTTAAACCTTACAAGTCTCCTGGACCGGACAGTATTTACCCAGCCCTGTTACAGCAGGCTTGGACACTCTGGCTCCCTTACTTTGTAGCATTTTCAGAGCAAGTATAGCTCTAAATCATATTCCTGAACTCTGGAAATCTGCCAAGGTTACTTTTATACCCAAACCTGGACGTGTTTCATACACGGAGGTAAGGCCTATAGACCAATATGTCTGTCATCTTTTCTTCTCAAAACAATGGAGAAGATTATTGACAGACACATTCGCGAAACAGCGCTGATTACCAAGCCGCTGCACAAATATCAGTTTGCATATCAAGCTGGCAAATCTTGCGAAAGCGCATTACTCTTGTTGTTAATAAGATTGAAGCTGCTTTTGAAAGCAAAGGATGTGTTGTTGGCGCCTTTCTCGATATTGAAGGAGCATTTGATAACACATCTTTCCAAACTATACTCTCCTCTCTGAGAAGCGTGGTGTTGAAGAATCTGTCTGTAGATGGATAGCCACTATGCTTCTCAGTAGAAATGTTATAGCTTCTGTGGCTGGAGAGACGGCTGAAGCCCGAGTCACCAGGGGATGCCCGCAGGGTGGAGTCTTGTCTCCTCTACTGTGGAGCCTTGTGGTGGACGGCATACTCTGCTGTTAACAGTAAAGGCTCTTTGCTATAGGGTACGCTGATGACATAGTCATCCTTATTCCTGGCAAATTCATTAATACAGCCCTAGAAGTAATCAAACACCGATAAGGCTGATTGAGAACTGGTGCAAACAGGTAAAACTTTCAATCAATCCTGCCAAAACTGCACTTGTAATTTTCACCAAACAAACAAAACCTCACTCTGTGAGGCCCCCTATACTGTTTGGTGAACAACTACAGCTATCTGACCAGGTCAAATATCTCGGAGTAATCCTTGACAAGAGGCTAAGTTGGAATCAACAGCTGGATAAAATAATTAATAAAGCCAAACTGACTTTAATGACAGTCCGTAGAGCTGTAGGTAAATCTGGGGACTTAAACCTCAAGTATTGCGATGGCTTTACTTAATGGTGGTCAGACTATTATTACCTATGTGCCCTTGTGTGGTGGCCTAAAGTCAATCAAACCACGCAATTATCAAACTGAACTCAGTTCAGCGCTTAGCCTGTCTATCCATTACAGGGTCCATGAACTCAGCACCAACTACTGCTCTAGAAGTCATGCTGAGCCTTCCCCTTGATCTTATTATAAAGAGTGAGGCTAGGTTGGCGGCTTACAGACTGCAGAACAGTGGGAACTGGAAGATCCCTACCATTAGAGTCACTCCAAAATAGTGAATGTAATTCAGAGTCCCATACTATCTATGAACTCTGATTACATGACACCCTCTACTCCTATGAAAAAACCCTTCACACTCAGTTGTGATAGTTTCAATGGGAACCACCTCAATCTGGTGACACTGTATGGTATACAGATGGATCTAAGATGGACTGTGCTCTGGAGGCATATATGAGGCTCATACAAATATCAAAACCTCATTTCCTTTAGGAAAGTATGCCACAGTGTTTCAGGCAGAAATATTTGCTATTAATGCCTGTCTAATAGAAATATTAAAAAGAATCCTAATCAGACTTCTATAAATATTTTTACTGACAGCCAAGCTGCCATTAAAGCTCTTGGTTCATACAAAGTCAACTCCAAGCTTGTCTGGGAGTGCTTACAAAACCTTCTGACCTTGTCACTCAACAACGATGTAGCAATCAGATGGGTGCCTGGCCATAAGGGAATTGAAGGTAATGAGCAAGCAGACATCCTTGCAAAAAAGGGTCTGAGACCACTCCTGTGGGCCCTGAACCCATAGTAGCCATACCGAAAGCTATAGCTAAAGGTAAATTAAAGATTGCTCTTAACCAATCACCTGCACCACTGGAACAAATCCTCAGGCATGAGGCACAGTAAACTTATGTTAAAAGGACCCAGTCCCAAAGTAACTGAGGACCTCCTGAGTCTCAGCAGAAGGGACCTTAGAACAGTAACTGGACTACTGACTGGTCACTGTCACCTCCGAAAACATCTCCATACCATTGGTATCTTTAAAAATAACCAGTGTGTAGGCTTTGTGAATCGGAAACTGAAAACTGCATCTCACATACTTCTGAGATGTGAAGCCCTAGCCTTTCAAAGGTTCCCAACTTTGGTAGCAGCATTCTCTCTAAGTTTGACTCTACCAATGAATCACTGGTCAAAAAGATCCTAGACCTAGTCCGGGAAAAAGGATTATTCTGACCTGGACCAATTGAGGGGATTGTACAATAGACTTCCAGTCGCAGTGCAAATGGGGTCTATCCTCGACTCCAACCCCAATCTTTAATAATAATAAGAAGGTCTATAGTATGTTAATTTGATCAGTCAAATTTTCGATTAACAAATTTTCGAAGACTCAGCAAAATGGATTATCATACCCTGAATAATATTATTTAGGTGAGGTAAAAAATAAGTAATAATAACAATAGAGAATTCACAAGAATAGATATAACCATAAATCTAATACTAAAGGTTATCCTATCTTACCCTTTAGACCGACTCTATGGATCAGATTCTTCAAATTATCTGTATCTATCAGAATCTGATCTTCATAGTTGGTTTCAAAAAAAAATATTGTGATGACAACTAGATTTATAGAAACTCTTTTAATTAAAAGTAATTAGCAGGCCATTAATTTTTCTTCCTAACTTTTCCGAAAGAATTACAGTGGTTAACCGAGGGTCAGATATAAGGGGTTTCAGGGATCGTTGAAGTAAAATCAGGAAAAATGACTCCGGGGGTCCTGCCAGATTTATCGAGAGGTTTTCCTACCCCTTCTACTCTTCAAGGGCCTCTCAGCCTTTATACGGTCCTTTAGCTGGGCAAGATGCTCATTGGACCGTGTTTAGCGATAGCCTTTTCTACTAACTTAACTCATTAAGGTGTCCCTGAAGTCTTGCAATCTTTACAGTCTCTCCTTACTACACTTCTCTCTTACAGAATCGTTTTCTTACTCAATCTGAACATTTTCCGATACTTGACTACCTCCGTAAAAACCCTATACAGATATTAATTTTAAAAATCTTTCTTTAACAGCCTGCCTCGTACTAAAAGGTTAAGATAATGAATAATAAATTTTAATATCAATGAAAAGGATTATCAATATCAACTTTGTTGAAACTTTGTTCCGTCCCATCTAAATTTATCGAGTAATAGAAAAGTAATTAAAGGTAAATCGAAATGTATAATTATTGAATAGGAGATTTTAGTTAACTGTAACTTCGAAGCTTCATCCATTTAATTTATGAATCTATTTATAACAGATTGTTCCATTCTTTACTTTAAATAAATATATATAGAATATCACGAGGGAGGAGAGGTTAGGTTATGCAGTCGGTAGAAGGTTTTGCTTCTAATTTTTAAATATAAGTTACAAAAAGTTTATACTCAAAGTTTTTTAATCATATATTGCTATGTTTATAGTCAATGTGAGCGTTTGTTACTAAAAAAAGCAAGTTTAACATAAAATTTTGATTTAAAAGTTAATAGACTAGATCTGGACTATGAACTCAAGTTGTTACATAATATTTAGTTTAAAATTTATGTAATTTAAATTAATTATCCAAGAAGGTAATGAAGAAATGAACTAAAATAAAATCTAGATCAGAACCAATACAATAAATTAGATAAATTAAAATCAAACCAAGATATGGAAGGAAAAAAGATTGAGATGCTTGGAAAGAAGGGAGAAAATTAAGAACATTGTGATTGAGGGAATTGAGCTAAACAAAATTCACTCGTGCCAAGAACTGATCAAGCTCTACATATACTAATACCACAACAAAACGACAGTTAAAGAAATAGATTTTATAGGAATACTAGAATAAAAGCTGGGTTCACTCGTTATTTGACTAAATAGATGTTTTGGCTAACAGAGCAAAATTTCGAGATTCTGAAATTCTTCTGTATGGAGATAAAGAGATAACTAAGCCATTATGGAATAATAAAAGTCAAAAGGTAAAACAAAAAAAATTAATGAGGGGTGAAAAAAAAATAAAAAAATAAATTAAACTAAAAATTAGTTTTTTTTTAATAATAATTAATAAAATTAATTAACTATCGGTGAGTTAGCACTTTTAAGTGCTCTTTAAAAAGTGCAAAAAATGCGCATCCCAAGTCCTAAATAGTATTTACCACAGTTCTGGTAACCACACTTTAGACACTTACTAGAGGGAAAGGACAGTTCCCTGGGGGGACCTGTCCAGGGGGGGGGACTGTTTCTTTATGACAGTTTTTGTCATAAAGTCCGACCAGAACGGTATGAAATCCGGATACCTGCCTTCATTAGAACTAGTGTATAGCGAGATTATTACCTGGAATACTAATTGAATTGCCTACAGCCCTTTTAAAGTCTTTGTAGTGGTGACATAGACACTGGTATCAGCGGTTTGAACGAAATATCTTGTACGGGATACCTCGGGATTTTTCCCTACCTCATTGGATTTACTATGCTCCTCTTCACACTAGGAATAATGAATATAACAGACTATACAGACATAAATCTTGGTAAAAACTATACTTAAAAGTCTAAAAACTCCTGACACACAATACACCTGATATACAAGAGACCGAAGAGCAGGCCATAGCTTGTCAAGCACGGTTACCTGTTTTTACCCGGAATATCCAACGATCTTTATCAAAAGGCTCAGAGGTTCCGGCTGTAAATGCAAGTATTAATTTAAAACAATTTTTCTTTAATTTTTTTAAAAAATGAATTCTTATGTAGAAATGTGACGTTATAGATATTACAGGATCTTGAATGCAAAGTTCTCGCGTTTACGTTGTAGACCTCATAAATCTCTATTTGTCATCTTCTAAGTTGAACTATACAGGTCATCATGAAGCCTAAGCCAAAAAAAGAACATCAGACAACAATGACGTTTTGATTGAGAGCATATGAAGTTAATTAGAGCATGCCATTACATGGATCATTTCTGAAACTGTGTCATATCCTGGACAATTTGAAACCAATATTGCTGAATTCCGGTAATTCTGCCTAAAATTATATTTTTCCCATACAATATAATAGAAGTAATGCATTCTGGTGTACCAGTAAGCTTATTTTTAATTTTAAAAGGGTACTAGTACTTATGAATGCCAAGCGACAGCTCGGGGAAAAATTACCCGTAATTCATTGATTATAATGTTAATTGTTCGGGATATAACACAGTTTCTTAAAAATTAATGTAAGGTACGCTCTAATTTAACTTTTCAAAGTTATCGTAAAAAATACATTTTAGTAATCAGATTACCATGTAGGTCAGAGAATACCCACAAAAATAATTAGATATTTACACTTCTAGTGGTCAACTTAGGGGCTAGATACTAATTTTATCGCGATAGCTCCACACAAAAAAAGTTAATCAGGATGATGTATTGGAAATGTACCACCTTTAACATTTTTATTCAAATCCTATAATAAATTAACATTTCCTCTCATTAATATTAATATCCTCTCAAAAATCCGTGAAGGACGATTTTATTGCTGAGGCGATAAAACATTTACTTCAAGTCTACAGGACTTGCTTTGCTCGTCAATCTTCCGTAAATGTTTCGTAAATAAGTTTTCGCAGCTATAGTATCTCATTTTACAACCTAGTTACCCAATGTACACTATTTATTATATTCAGAGATGGCTTCTGAAAAATTGCATCCAACAAATAATCTGCTTCTGATTACAAAACGAACCTAGGTAATTATTATGAAATTCAAGTTTGGCCGTTCAATGCACTTGACATGAATTTAATTGTTAAAAAACGTAAACAGAGTATATTTGATTAATTTCATTGTAAGCTTACAATAAAGTTGGCAGGTCTGTTGTAGCATTGATAATGGCTTCTTTACCTTTAAAAAAAGTTCTTTTCTGTTTCTTAGATGTCTTTCTTTAGGGTAAAATATGACAGCTTTACTATTATAGAAATCATTTTTAATACTTTTCAGTTCTGAAGTGTGGACAGGTTTTTTTTAATCTTCAAGATTACAGCAGAATGGAAGATAATTTTCTCGACTGGATTCGCCAAGTTTACGACGTATTAGTTTGAGCTCCAGTATAATTGTGCAGTACAACCAGATTTCTTTAGTTTCAGTTATATAGCAGTTTAGTTCCATTTCTTCCCATTTCTTCCCACTTCAATGAACCTATTATCTGCAGTATATAAAGTTTTCATGGGAGTAATCTACCAAAGAATAAAACCATTGCTTGATTTTAACTCACCTCCTGATCAGGTTGGTTTTAAAACTAACTACTCAACCAGCGATGCCATCTTTGTTATACAAAATCTAATATCAAAAGCCGAAGAATATAGGTTTCCAGTTTTCATTTTATTTATAGACTTTGAGAAGGCATTTGATAGTATATTTAAACAAGTTATTATGGATTCACTGAGAGAGGATAGATAGAAGAAAGTTTATACAGATATTTGAGTACATTTATGATAATGCAGAGATAAAAGTAGAGATAAACGGTAAATTCAGATATGTCAAGATTGGACGAGGTCTCAGACAAGGCGATATTCCTTCAGAAAAATATTTACATCTGTCCTTGGAAAATGTTTAAAAAACTAGATTGGAAAACCTTTGGGATTCAAGTAAATGGTGAGATGCTTAATAAGTTAAAGTTTGTAGATGATGTGCTTGATCGGAAAACGATGGAAGAAATCATGCAAATGCTCACAGAATTAACCAAGGAAGCTAAGAAAGTCGGGCTTAAAATTAACTTAGATAAAACCAAAATCATGGCAATAAATCACAATAGAAATGTAACAATGAATATAGATAATAAGACAATAGAGGAAGTAAATGAATTTGAATCTTGGCCAACTAATAACAAAAGAAAACAACTTTGAAAAGGAAGTAAATAGGAGAATAGGACTAGCTTGGAGAGCCTATAATACTTACAGGATACTGTTTAGATCTGATGCAGAAGTAGCGAAGAAACGGAAACTGTGGGAAAGCGTGGTAAAGCCTGTACTTATTTATGGTTGTGAGCATGGATAATAAACGAGAAAATACTGAATAAACTAAGAGTAACAATAAGGAAGATGGAAAGAAGTATGTTGAAAATTAGATGGAGTGACAAGAAGACAAACAAATGGATCAGAGAGAGGTCAGGCTTAGAGGATAGGTAAGGTAGTAATTGAAAAGAAATGGGAGATAGGCCACATAGTAAGATCTAGTGATGATAGGTGGAGCAGGAAAGTGATGGATTGGTGGCCGATGGAATATAAGAAAAGAGGAAGACCAAAGAGTAAATGGGATGATGAGATGAGAAAGTGTTGTGGAGGAGTTGTATGGAAGAGAGTCGCTATGGATAGGATAGAATGGAAAAGAATGAAGCAAGTTTATTTACAGGTCTGGTTGTCTAAAGAATAATGCAAGTAATTATATTTATTAGCCTAGATATGTTTGAGAAAAAAATCCTTTTTAATTTATTTATTTATTTTGTTCATTAAATTAATATAATAATTAAATAATCTAAAATAAAAATGCATGTTTAATTTAAGGCTAGTAGTTATGATTTAGTAGTTAAGTATTAAGTATTTATTAATTTTATTTAAAATGAAGTTATTGAAATTAATTAATTAAAAAAAAAAAAAAATAAATAAATGTTCATAATATCATCTTGGACATATTATTAAAAGTTAATCAATTTAATTTGCAATTTATTTTAAGTTTAATTATATGATATATATATGTGTGTATGTATGTATGTATGTATGTGTGTGTGTATATATATATATATATATATATATATATAGTATATATATGTGTATACATGTGTATGTATATGTATATATGTGTAATATGTATATGTATATTTATTATAAGAATGGCTTTTTATGTTTTTTAAATAATATGTTTATTTGGTATTAAATTTAAGTTTTAAGAAGTTTAAAAATAAATAAAAAAAATAAATAAAAAGTAAAACGTGAATATAAAAATTAAAGTTAAAAATCCTCAGCTTTATGCTGATTTAAATAAATATTCATGTAATTTATTACATATTTATGTTGTATTTTTTAAATGATTGTGTGTATTTATTTAAAATAAACGGATATTATATTATTATTATATAATAAAAAACACAACTTTGTGAAACTTTGTTCCGTCCCATCTAAATTTATCGAGTAATAGAAAAGTAATTAAAGGTAAATCGAAAATGTATAATTATTGAATAGGAGGATTTTAGTTAACTGTAACTTCGAAGCTTCATCCATTTAATTATGAATCTATTTATAACAGATTTGTTCCATTCTTTACTTTAAATAAATATATATAGAATATCCACGAGGGAGGAGAGGTTAGGTTATGCAGTCGTTGTAGAAGGTTTTGCTTCTAATTTTTTTAATAAATAAGTGTTTTACAAAAAGTTTATACTCAAAGTTTTTTTAATCATATATTGCTATGTGTTTATAGTCAATGTGAGCGTTTGTTACTAGAAAAAAGCAAGTTTAACAGTAAAATTTTGATTTAAAAGTTAATAGACTAGATCTGGACTTATGAACTCAAGTTGTTACATAATATTTAGTTTAAAATTTATGTAATTTAAATTAATTATCCAAGAAGGTAATGAAGAAATGACTTATAAATAAAATCTAGATCAGAACCAAACATGATAAATTAGATAAATTAAAATCAAACCAAGATATGGTAAAGGAAAAAAGATTGAGATGCTTGGAAAGAAGGGAGAAAATTAAGAACATTGTGATTGAGGGAATTGAGCTAAACAAAATTCACTCGTGCCAAGAACTGATCAAGCTCTACATATACTAAATACCACAACAAAAACGACAGTTAAAGAAATAGATTTTATAGGAAGGATACTAGAATAAAAGCTGGGTTCACTCGTTATTTGACTAAAATAGATGTTTTGGCTAACAGAGCAAAATTTCGAGATTCTGAAATTCTTCTGTGGAGAGAAAGAGATAACTTAAGCCATTATGGAATAAAAGTCAAAAGGTAAAACATAAAACAAATTAATGAGGGGTGAAAAAAAAATAAAATTAAATAAATTAACTAATTTAAATTAGTTTGATTTTTTTTTAATAATAATTAATAAAATTAATTAACTATCGGTGAGTTAGCACTTTTAAGTGCTCTTTAAAAAGTGCAAAAAATGCGCTCCCAAGTGTCCTAAATAGTATTTACCACAGTTCTGGTAACCACACTTTAGACACTTACTAGAGGGAAAGGACAGTTCCCTGGGGGGACTGTTCCAGGGGGGGGGGACTGTTTCTTTATGACAGTTTTTTGTCATAAAGTCCGACCAGAACGGTATGAAATCCGGATACCTGCCTTCATTAGAACTAGTTAGCGAGATTTATGTTACCTGGAATACTAATTGAATTTGCCTACAGCCCTTTTAAAGTCTTTGTAGTGGTGACATAGACACTGGTATCAGCGGTTTTTGAACGAAATATCTTGTACGGGATACCTCGGGATTTTTCCCTACCTCATTGGATTTACTATGCTCCTCTTCACACTAGGAATAATGAATATAACAGACTATACAGACATAAATCTTGGTAAAAACTATACTTAAAAGTCTTAAAAACTCCTGACACACAATACACCTGAATATACAAGAGACCGAAGAGCAGGCCATAGGCTTGTCAAGCAGCGGTTACCTGTTTTTACCCCGGAATATCCAACGATCTTTATCAAAACGGCTCAGAGGTTCCGGCTGTAAATGCAAGTATTAATTTAAACACAATTTTTCTTTAATTTTTTTAAAAAATGAATTCTTATGTAGAAGATGTGACGTTATAGATATTACAGGATCTTGAATGCAAAGTTCTCGCGTTTACGTTGTAGACCCTCATAAATCTCTATTTGTCATCTTCTAAGTTGAACTATACAGGTCATCATGAAGCCTAAGCCAAAAAAAGAACATCAGACAACAATGACGTTTTGATTGAGAGCATATGAAGTTAATTAGAGCATGCCATTACATGGATCATTTCTGAAACTGTGTCATATCCTGGACAATTTGAAACCAATATTGCTGAATTCCGGTAATTCTGCCTAAAATTATATTTTTCCCATACAATATAATAGAAGTAATGCATTCTGGTGTACCAGTAAGCTTATTTTTAATTTTAAAAGGGTACTAGTACTTATGAATGCCAAGCGACAGCTCGGGGAAAAATTACCGTAATTCATTGATTATAATGTTAAATTGTTCGGGATATAACACAGTTTCTTAAATAATTAATGTAAAGGTACGCTCTAATTTAACTTTTCAAAGTTATCGTAAAAAATACATTTTAGTAATCAGATTACCATGTATGTCAGACGATAACCACAAAAATAATTAGATATTTACACTTCTAGTGGTCAACTTAGTGGGCTAGATACTAATTTTATCGCGATAGCTCCACACGAAAAATAGTTAATCAGGATGATGTATTGGAAATGTACCACCTTATACATTGTTTATTCATAAATCCTATAATAAATTAACATTTCCTCTCATTAATATTAATATCTCTCTCAAAAATGTCCGTGAAGGACGATTTTATTGCTGAGGCGATAAAACATTTACTTCAAGTCTACAGGACTTGCTTTGCTCGTCAATCTTCCGTAAATGTTTCGTAAATAAGTTTTCGCAGCTATAAAATCTCATTTTACAACCTAGTTACCCAATGTACACTATTTTATTATATTCAGAGATGGCTTCTGAAAAATGATTGCAATCCAACAAATAATCTGCTTCTGATTACAAAACGAACCTAGGTAATTATTATGAAATTCAAAGTTTGGCCGTTCATTAATGCACTTGACATGAATTTAATTGTTAAAAAACGTAATTACAGAGTATATTTTTGATTAATTTCATTGTAAGCTTACAATAAAGTTGGCAGGTCTGTTGTAGCCATTGATTAATGGCTTCTTTACCTTTAAAAAATAGTTCTTTTCTGTTCTTAGATTGTTTTCTTTTCTTTAGGGTAAAATATGACAGCTTTACTATTATAGAAATCATTTTTAATACTTTTCAGTTCTGAAGTGTGGACAGGTTTTTTTTTAATCTTCAAGATTACAGCAGAATGGAAGATTAATTTTCTCGACTGGATTCGCCCAAGTTTTACGACGTATTAGTTTTGAGCTCCAGTATAATATTGTCAGCGTACAACCAGATTTTCTTTAGTTTCAGTTATATAGCAGTTTAGTTCCATTTCTTCCCATTTCTTCCCACTTCAATTTAAGAACCACCTGTCGCGCTGAGCGCGTTCGACGCGCTAGTCTCTGTAACTCTCGGCGTTAGACTCGGCTAGTGATGACCCCACGGTGCGTTGGTAACTCGCTCCCTACCGATTAATGCGATGTAACATGATAAAGTAAGTTGTTATAACTACTTCATCATACACCATAAATATAAATGTACTTATAGGTTCCCTAGTGTCACTAGAAGCCGTCAGTTACTAACGTTATTCCCGAGACCAAAATGAAGGTCCCTTTTTCCTAAGCCTAAGGACTCGGTCGGGAGGCTCAATATCGTTCCAACAGGTGACAACATAAACGTAGATCTAGACTTATCTCGATCGATGTAGGACACATTTCCACATTTGCGAAACATCCAAAGCTACGTATAACCTAGGCTGGGCTGGCTGAGCTTAAATTTGAGACACTTTCCGATAAGGGAACATCAGATATTTTGCTATGAGGTCCTTTGCCAACTAGATATAAACCCTCTTCATCCAGCTTGAAAGACTAGCACCCTACTATTATGTTACCGGTCCAATTGGTGTGGCTAAATATCGTTAGCTACTTTTTCTGCAACCGGCTACGCTAATAACCCGATGTGATGTCAACTCAACTACAGTGGAGTTAGTTCATACAAGCAGAATAAAACACCGAACTTTCTTCACAAAATCTTTTCATGTTCTTTGGAGAGATTTCAGTGTTTTATTCTGTTGTACTAGTAGATTATTTACAAGCAACATACAAGATTTAATATTTAGAACTGATTAAACGGAAAATTGCTTATAAGAGACAAGTTACAAGAGCCTACTATCTCCTGCATAATAAATTAAGTAATTTCTTCTTCCTAAGCCGCTATTGATGAAGAACATTATATTTCAAAAAACTTTAGTCACAAGTTATTGGAAGCGTCACTTCGGGTTTTTAGCATATTTATTATGTCCAGTGGAAAATACTCATACTTAGTTCTTTAAGGCCCGTACTCAACAACCTATTCTTAAGCTTCAGTTTAAGAATAAATAGTTTTAACTCTAGTTTAAACTAGATTTGGTCTTCATAATACTTTTAACATCTGTTTAAAGCTGAAATGATATTTACGAACGTTGTTTAACTGTGGAGTTGAAACTACAGATTAAATTGAACCTTCGAAATCGGTAGTTAAACGTTAAACCACTGTTAATGCACTCACGGTGTTTCTTGGAATTATTTATAACATTTTTACATTCTTACTTTAATTAGGCACTTGTAAATGTTAAATGAACATTAAAATTGCATTTAGGTTAAATTATATTCCCTATTAAAAATAGTTTATGTGATAATTTACTCCTCTTAATAAAAATAGCTTACTTGTATTTTTGGTTGCCTTTATATTTTAAATTGAAAACATTGTGAAATATATTTATATCTGTTACAATTCTTTTTATCGAATTGTAAAGTTTATTAAAAAATAAATATTATAGTTATAGAAAGGCAATGAAACGTTAGCAAAAGAGCTATGCTACGTAATAACTATCTATTGGCCGATGGCTAGCTGGCATTCCTATAGGCCAACATCAGATTTAGTTCCGTTTATTTAGATTCGCATATTTTTCAATTGGACAAACGTAAACATAATGTAGATGGATCTCTTTCTACATAAGTTCCGTTCTAACACATGGATATCAAAACCTAAAAAAAAGTCTGTAGTTGTAAATTGTAAAAAGTCTGACATTGTTTACAATGTCAAACCGCAGTAGATATCAGCTATCAGAGTCCCTTAAAATATATTTCTTCTATCTAAAGATGTAACGTAAAATCCATCACATCAACAAGTTTAAGAAATTAATTTCCACATTCACTTCATGTTTAACGTCAATTTATCCAAAAACGACTCTGTTCTTATTAGGGTGTTCACATTATTTAATATATGAGTTCAGCGTTAATATGATTTATTGAAAACGTATTGATATTACCGAGGGAGTTATATTCACTTTAAAATCATTGATATCCCTCCCTTCCAACAAGATGGTTTCCCTCGGGCTCCCCAAAGACTTTATATGCATGTTATATCTAAAGCATGATACATACCAATCAATATTAAATACCTATCTGACTTATTTAATATTTATAAATGAAATGGATGTTTTATGAAAGTATTCGTTTCTGACTGCATTTTAATTTACCGAGGGAAAGCTTTAAATGAATATCGTTTTAATGGAGATTAGAACTGAACCTGATGGGGTGCCGAGTGTGTTGAACTCTTCCGGCTTCCGAAGCCGTCTGCCGAAGGCAAACGAGCCTTTTATATGTTTTATTTTAAAATGATTAATATAAATCGAATAAGATATAATGATAATATTTACCATACAATTCCTTCATGCTATTTTTTTGGATTATGCGTTTTACAATATTTTTTTTGGATTAAACACTGTTACAATGATAACAGATTGAAAAAAAAAAACGACACCTGGGCAAGGGAAAGGCTAGAACAGGCCAGATGGAGCCAAAAAATAATAAAAGCCTTTGATTTAATGAAGTATGTGTTATTCTATTACAAACATAGCACTGCAATATGATTATCTATTAACTGATTTTTTTTATAGTAAATTAGTTTGTGATAACCTGTTCAGGATTATTTTTCACATAATTATACCTCCTGGCTAAAGGTTTAAATCCTTTGCCACTCAAATTTTTATATGGCATATAGGTAACCTTTATACAAATTTTACTCCAAAAACAAACAAACATAATACATAATATAAACAGTAATAGTTATCATCAAAGATTTTACCACAATAAATATCATATTTATTAACAAATACAATTATATTATATTAATTACCACAAACATAAAGATATAAGTTAAAAATAAATGTTAATATTTGCATCGTGGTGATGTTTATAGAACTAAAATTACAAAGTTCTTTCTTAATAAAGATTTTAAATAACTTTAAAAATACCCTATTGATGACTATTATACATGAAAAGATACTGTTAGAATTGAATTCAATAAGTACTCTTAATTTTTGCGGAAGATTAATACAAAAAAAGAGGCCTTCGACTTTTTTACCGCTCTGCGGCGTAACGGCGCCGCTTCGTGGCCCTGCGGCTCCTTGTGACCGCAGTAAGTACACATGGTTAGTGTACTTTATCAGTTCGTCATATTAATGGTTCATGTAAGTGGCATACTGCCACGATATAAGCGAACATTCAAATGTATTAATGAGAGATCTGGATTTGTTTACATTATATCAAATTAATGACATTGTTTCATTGGACAAATATATGTCAATCAACAAAACCAGAACTCATACTGATAATAAAATGTAACTCCGTAAATTTGTTAACCCTGCATATAGCAGTTTTGTGTAAAAAATTTCATCTCAATCTAAACACTATAAGATGATTAGTGATTTGTTGAAATGTTTGTAGGGTTATTATTGTGAGTTAATGACGTCACACATATTTAAAAATAGGGTTTGTGTTTTTGTATATAAAAAGAAAGGTTAATTTTTGTACCAAGTTTCATTTCGATCCGAGAAAGCGTTCGAAATTTATCGTGTCCCATAGAAACGTCTAGGACACAAAAACCGTACAACACCACACACACACACACACACATTATATATATATATATATATATATATATATATAATATATATAATATATATATATAATATATATATAATATATATATAATATTATATATTATATATGTAATATTCTTGATCAGTGATTCCCCCCTTCCGAAAATTCGCTAAAAACAGCTCGCTATGCAAGCCACTTCAAAAAAGAGTTAATGTAATGTTTGATAAACTTTACTTTTTTAATTAAAAAAAATGTATTTTATATTGAATAATAAATTATGCAGCGCTAGCCGATAAGATTGATTTCTTCTTAGAGGACGTTTTTAATGAACTTTATACCATTCTTTCCTTATGGCAAGTCAAAGAATTATCATAATCGTGCCGGAAGTAATAATTTTTAAATTTTTAACAACCTAAACACATAGAAGTACACTCTTTGTGGACATTTGTAATTCTATAAAGTGTATATTACAACCCCCCCTCAAAATAATATATTTTATACCTGTTAAAGTAATTATAAAGGGGGACAAGTTAATATCCTTTGAACTTCAAAACATACAATTCGCAAATTAACTTGACTAAAAATTAACATATTTTTAAACTAATAAAAAGTTACAAGAATCATTATATGGTAAAATTATGTTAAAATATCATATTAAAAATATGAATAAATTAACTTTGTCGTTGCATGTGAGATAATTTTAAAGCTGAACTTTAAAAAAGTTTTAACTTTCATTCGATGTTATTTTATTTGCACTTATTAAAATAAAGAACTCTATCAAATTAAAGTTATTAGTTTTAATTTATAAATGTTTTTAGTGTTTGAACATAAAGAAATTAGAAGCAATTTAAAACAAAAAGTATAATAGTAATTGCAACATTATGAAATAATAACTACTCTTGAAAACAATACATAAATAATAATAAACAATGGAAAATCAATAATGAAAAGGCACACGCCACAAACACTTTAACACATGCTTTGCTGCCATCAGAACTTGATTAATTCGATTGATTTTGATGAAGTACTCAAATCTCTTTGATGCTTTTTACGTTTCTTTATGAATATCATTAGTGTATAACATAAGAATTTTGTGGGCAAAAAAATAAATAAATAAATTTAAAAAACCGAAACTGGGATTGCACCGGACTTATCCGTTTCAGGTATTTTATGACCGTTGTAGTTGCGCTATCCGGAAAATAATTTTTATATTTATTTATTTACATGCTTGAGGTTACTTTATTAGAAAGTTTCTCAATAGTCAAAATTTTACAATGAAATAAAAAAAACAAGAAAAACAAATTGATTGTAAATCATTACATAGACTGCATAAACATAGACAGCGTAACTTGAATAACAAACTTTATTAAACAAAAGAAAGCATAACATGAGAAACACTAAACATTTATAGGCCCGGAAAGACATTTTCCTAACATTCTCCTTGTTCCTTAAGGAGAATGTTAGGAAAATGTTAGGAAGATGTCTTTGAATACGGGCCTTAAAGTAGGAATACTAAGTTGTAGGCTTTCTCAAGCAACAATGTTTTAATGCTTTTTTTGAAAGTTTTGGGTGGAAGTTCAACTATTGAAGCGAGTAATTTATAAAAGCATTTATGAAAATTTTGGGACTGATGTGATTTGTTGAGCCAACAAGTGGAAATATTGTTGTTGAATTTCACGTCATTAACTGGGAAAATAAGTTTAAAATATCACAGTTAAAATCGGAACAATGTTTTGATTGATTTGAGAGTGGCACAAATGAAGTCATATACATACGAGCAACATATTATGTGCTATCAATATTAGCTTTTGTTCAATTATTAGAGAGACAATTCGAGAGATATTGTCTCTCTACGTTTAGTAGAGAGACTGTTGTTTATTTTTTATTTATTTAAGCTATATATAAATATTCATCTCCTTAAGCAAAAGCTTTATGTCTCATAGACATATTTTCCAAAACCAATTCTAAGGTACAACACCTAAAATAAGTGATACAATTTGTATTAATTATTTTGACGTTGCTAATTGTCAGGTAAGTAGATGAACTTAATAATTATTGGATGAAGCAGCGTAAAAACCTTGAACAAAACATAACTTTTAGAGATACTAAATTTTTATAAGATCAATAAGTCGTCGGAGCGCAGGACTAAATTGTAAAAAAACTTAATTTTGATAAGCTAATTTATATTTACATTGTTAAATCTCTTCAAAGATTGTTTCTAAAATTCATTAATTTATTATTTCATTTTTAATTGCGAAAGTCCTAGAAAAGAATAACAAAAGAAGCTAGATTTACTGAGGTGACATTTCGGCGAAGTAATTTTTGCAGTAATTCTATCTTCTTTTATTATCCCATTCTTGGATTTTCAACGTTATAAATCAGTTGGAAGGGATGCACTACAACTTCTTGATCATTTATTATTTCATGACTCCAATTCTCCACGAGTTGACTCACCCACATAAACCAACAATAAGGTCCACCAAGGTAATCAGCATACAATGAAATTATCAAGTAATTTTTCATTAAAAGTTAATGATGTTCTCCATAAAAAAATCTTTAAACGTAGAATTTATTGTTTACTCTATTTTTATCAAGGTTTTCATACAACACTAAATTGCTATAAAAACAAACTTAATAGATTTTATTACAGCTATTTAAAGTATTTACTTAAAAACATGACCTAAAAATGTTTTTTTATTTATATAAAATGTTTATTTATTTATCGAGTAAATACTGACGCCAAAGAGGTTTTTAACTCTCCGAGATATCATATATCTTAAAAAAACTAAACTTTATTTGAACAGTAAATGGACTTTTTTTTAAAAAAAGCGTTTTTGTGTTTATCTGGTACAAAGTTGTTAAGTCCCTAAGTTAGAGTTGATATATTTTTATAGTAAAGTAATGGATGTCAGGATATATCGTATTATAACACAAAGAAATATCCCTTCCATGTCTTTTTAAGAGGCTCAAGAACCATTTTGATTCCATTAAAAGGTTTTTTTCTTCAACTTTTTTTAAGGGTGTATTCTATAGACCTTTGTTGTATCGTAGGCCTTACTATCCGATCCTATTATAGCAGGGATGTTCTTCAACATTGAACTTTTAGGAAAAATAAATAGTTTAAAGAAGAGGTTGTGAAAGGTTTAATGGAACTAAGTGGGTGTACGGGTTCAATAGAGAAAATTTATCTCAGTAAGGCTCCTTGAAGACACTTGCCTTCTTATTGTCCATAGCCAATGTCCGTTAGCCTTATGTATGTTTGACTCCAACATTGGACTTAAAATTGTACCTTACCTTAAAAATGTCTATAAATTCAATAAAAAGTGATTTATTATTATTTTCTTCCTAAGTCGTAATAATGTTGTATGCAGTAATACTTATTTAAAGTATTAAGTAAACATTATAACATCTTGATTTCTAAACCTTGATGTTATCATCTTATTGATAACCATAACAGCATTAATCATTATTATCATATTTTACGTTTTATGATTAAATTAACAGAAGTTGTGAAAGAAAGATGTCTGCCTCTGACACTGTTCAGGGAGAATAGACCTAATATTTGGCACGCTATCCCACTATAAATTATACCTATCTTTTCTAGACTCTGTTTTTAATTTTTAATCATATTCTTTTGAATATCCTTACTATCATAATAAAGGGTATAAATATATTCCATTTTAACACTTCCATGCAAGAAGTAGAGTTCGCAAACTATTTCCTACAATAGGACAAATAAGTATTTTAGACCCAGTGTGTCTGATTCTATGATTAAACCCACTAAACGTTACATTCTTATGTATTTCTTTTGAATTATTCAAAGAACATCAAAATGTAAACCAGAATTCAAACAAAGGTCCTAGTTACACTTTATACTTTTGTTTGTGTTATCATCTTACTCTTCTTCTTATGCATCAAATAAGTTTTGCTTAAATTCAATGTTTCATCATAGGCCATACATTTTTCTACAATAGTTGAGCTTGGCTTCAAGGATCTTCAAGAGTTGTGAGTCTCTGGCAAGGTGAGTTTTGTGGGGCAACTCAACAGCAAGGATCTGTTACAACCTTGGTGAAAGGGTCCTTTAACCCTCCACGTTCGGTCACATGTCTGTGGGACAGAGCTCAGCATTTATCACCGTCTGCAGCTTTGCATTATTTATTAGCTTTAGTTTCCATAGTCCTAAACTTTTCCGTTTTCAATTACTTATTGGTAGCTGATCATTGTGTCCAAATCTTCATTTTCTGCGAGTTAATGTATTCTTTTATATATATATTTGTGTTGAGTCACGTTCTAAAACTTGTGCTTGCCGTATAAATGTTTTAAAATTTAACTCTAGAAAACTAATAATTCATTTCCATGCAATTTTCCTACTTAAATTTAGATCTTACTTTATTAACTAAAGAAAATTGTCAAATAAAGGCACTAAGATAAAGAAATATATTGCTAAATAAATACTTTGATTATATAACTTCTACTTTACAAAACTAAGTTTTATAAAAAGTTTATTTTTTAAATGTTAAGAAACTTTAAAAAAAATAAATGAATTAAAAACTACTGCAAGAAGTTTTTAAATTTAGTGGGTTGAATTTAAGAAGTATTATTTTAAAACCTTGTTTTTAAATATTATTAAGTAAAAAGTTTACTTTTATTCATATATCACTTAGATTACACTGGTGAAAGTAAATTTTGCTTTCTAAGTATCTCAAAGAAGGGGAGAGCTTTGCACCGGCAAAAATGTAACACCAGCTTTTTTCATTAAATGTCGACGTTTTAGCACCTACTGATTCCAAATATCGACATTACTCTCTGTATGCATGTATGTCAATATGAAAACGGCTAATCCAATGTCAATGAAACTAGTCCAAGGTGAGGATGAGCTGAATAGATTTGATAAACTAAATTTATCTAAATGCCGTCAATTCAAACTTACAAAAACCATAACATATTAAGAGAACATATTTCTTTGATAAAAATGTTCTTTCTTAGAAAATAAAGCATTTAATGAGATGAGAATTGAATTGTTTACTTTACCTCTTATCCAATTTACTTCCATCTTATCCTCTTATTTGTTTACTTTATCCGAATCCAGTAGACACGTTTTCTCCTGACTCGATTTTTCAAAGTTGTCTGTCTGTATTTGAGTGTGTGGGTGTGCTTGTGTGTCTGTTCCTAGGTCTTTAGTGTATTTATGCTACAGAGTTTTTTTTGGCATTGGTTGACTGGAACCATACAACCATGTTGATGTATAATATGTTATGTTTATATTGTTATATTTTTATATTATATTTGCATAGGAATATGAAGATATGTTTATAAACTGAAATTGACTTGGAAGCTAGTAGTATTGTGTGGTTATAAATGCTACAGAGTTGAAACTTTAGTTACGAAAATCAGTCTATAGGTGTAGCTGTGCTATTCAAAATAGCACTGATGGTTTTTATCTATAGCACTTATCTGATGGTTTGCTTAACAAGGTTGTGGGGATAGTTGTTGTCCGCCATAATGTCGCTCTTACGTTGTGGCGCGCCTTCCTAGCTCACTCTCCTCTTTGAGTAACCTTCCCTTGGTTTTATTTTTATTTACATTTTTGTCTTGCCTTTTGTTTCATCTTGCTGTTTGCTATTTTATTACTTTTTACCTTGTAGTTTTTTAATTTTATGACTTCTTGTAATTTATAATTCTCGTAAGTGCTGGTTTTTTCATGCTTTTAATTCTGTAGTTTTTGAGTTACAAGTTATCTTTGTTTTTGACTTTTCTTGTATTATTGTTTTTTGTTTTATTATATGTCTTCAGGTTGCCCTGATGAAGAACATGTTAATATTCGAAACGTCGGCACAAAAGAAGTGAGTGAGTTTTCTTAGCCTTTATATTATATATATATATATATATATATATATATATATATATATATATAATAATATATTATATATGTATATATATATATAATATAAATATATATATATACATATTATATATATATATATATATATATATATATATATATATATTATATATATATATATATATATATTTTTGTGTGTGTATAATCGTTATTTGCATATGTAATCAAAACCAAAAAAAAAAATAGTTTTACACAACAATAATCAATGTAATAAACGCACGCAATATTAATAATTATTTGCATGAATTTAGACTAATCTAAGGAGTATGTATGCATATATGCCCCTTGCTAATAATTATATCGAACTAATTAACATTTATATAATTCTGAACAAGATTAAATTAAAATTATCTATGTCAGTTGAATTGTACACGATTTTCTACTTAATTAAAAATTATAAAATAAATAAGATGAAACTTTAAATTACCTTGGCAGTCGTTCCTTAATTGCAATCCCAAGGGCCAACAGGAGTATCCTTTACTTTTACCAAGAGAACAATTTAATGATATAAAACATTTTTTTTTACTTTTCCTTAATTTTAACAATGTTTATATTGTTATATCTTCATCATGGACATCTACCTGACTATTGCACTGTGAACGTTTAATTGTAGAGTCGTAGAGGAGATCATAGCATAGGTTCGATCCTAGCATGGGTTTCTAGGATATAAAAGATTTAATTTCTGTTTTACTGGGTTTATACATTATTCTGTTGTTCTATTAATTAACCTGGGGTAGGTAATGACTGTTCATTACCTACCTAAAAATATGAATTGAGCTCTTTTCTTTCAATGCTCTCCTAACGATAACTTTAGGTTGATGCCTTAAAAATTCCATGTTCATACTTGGCAGAATAGTTTATTATAATTGAAATTATTAAATGATTTATAGCAATATATTTAGTTATTGTATTATATTTCTTTTATTTTATTTTAAATATAATATATTATTAATTATATTTCTTGTTAAATTAACACCAGGAGTTATGCGTGACACAGACAGACTGCATTATAAAACGCACTCAGAACGTTATAAAAATGTTTGAAACAGTTCCGAAACGTTAGAAAATGATTATCATAAAACCTTGGTTTCGGATCTTATATCAATTAAACACAATACTTTTTAATTGAAGAATTATAAGTGATCACCAGTGTATATGATCACAGTAATTTTCCTTAATAGCTACGGTAGTAGGTGAAGGAAAGTAAGAATTGCCGAAATAAATAAGCAACAGTAGAAATAGCTTATTTAACTAATTAATATTGGTGAGAATGGTTAAATGGGCAGGCCAAGTGTGACTAATGTGATCAGAGTAGTTATTAACTAAGCACACTGTTGGACTGGTAGTCGGCATTGGCTTAGCGGTGGGTCTAGCCAGGTCTAGATGAACTAAGCCTACTGTGAGCTAGTTGTGGTACTAACCTGAGCTGTGAGTTTAGATAGTCTGGTCAGGATAGATGGGTCTGATTAGGATAGAGTCTGGCTGGGCTAGATGAACTAGGCTCACTGTGGACTAGTCATATGTGCTGTCATCTACGGAGCAAACTCTGGGGTGGAATAGTTGAGTGAGCTTTGAGTCAGAGGAAACACTAATATGACCCTACGGGTTTAAGCATAAAAATCTCATTACCTTCAATTTTTTACCAAAGGTATTTTAGTGAAGTTATTATAATCGTTTCAATATTAATCCAAACTCGTGACAAAATACAATCAAAAATCTTCTCTATATTTTATTTATTTTTTCATTTAACTAAAGAAATTAGCATAGAGTTTACATTTCAGAGAAGAAAAGACACACTAACTTATTACCTCCCATGTCTAGTGGATGTTTATCTTGAAGACCTCTCTTGGGACGACTGTTTTAAACAGATGTAGCAAAAAAAGCGTCTTCTAGATAAATAAGAAGAGCCATCGGTTAGGAAAGAGATATTGAACAGATAAGGGAAGCCATATTTTAGAGCAGAGGAGGCTCGGACCATTTGTGCCGTCGGTTACAGATTGTTTAGGGAGGTTTCAGAGGTAAACACAGGTTGTCTCTTTTGCTCTTTAGTCTCCCAAGGGCTGCCAACCTCGCTTATTAATAATTCCCTAGAGAAAGTCTCTCCTGCAGTTTGTCCCATCGATTCCGTCCCTTCAAATAACCTAACCTACCCTTGCATTTGTTACTTTCCAAGTAAGAACAAATACAGGTAAAATCCCTAAACATAAATTGTAGCTAATGTTGACATAAAACTCGTCCCCTATGTTTCTCTCATGCACATTCACATTTTCACGTCGACAAATTCACTATTCTTTCTCGAAAGGTCGAGATGAAACAAATTTTTCATGTTGGCCCATCCCCATCCTCACTAAACATTCGCATACCTTTTTTTACGTCTCCTAGTTCTTGTACAGGTTGCTCCCCTTTGTTTATGCGTCATGAAATCAAAAATTTATAATATTATAAATAACAATATAAAAATAATATCAATATTTTGTGGAATCATAACGCATGTTTTGAATAATATCCTCAACACTGCATTAATATGGGAGTCAACTTTAATTATGATAAATAACGCTTGATGTCGTCTAGAGTGAGATCGCTCTGGTTTAGGTACAGTGACGCTAGAATAAGTGGCACATAGTGCCAAAAGATTTGGAAAAGTAATACCTATTCTTTGTGAAATCCTAGTTTCGGTTTTTTAAAAACAATAATTACCTGTATAACTACGGTATAAATGAGGTAAATTAAAAAAATCGGGTACGGGGTACCTCGGAACTTTTCCTTATTACATCGGATACGCTACGCTCATCCTCCCTGCTTCAGGAGGAATACAGATCGCTAAATTTATTCTGCAACATGCCTTCGGACTTGCTTTGCTCTTCTCCGAAGGAGAATGATCCGTATTATTCTCAGCGGTCACCTATGAATGACCGTTGTATGCAGCACTGATTACGCTCAATGTTCCTCAATTTTTATGATACAAAAAAAATCATAAATATACTTCTTGTATTGAAACGAAACTTAGTGAAATTATTTATTAAGTAATAATATACACTTGTACCAAATTTCAACTCAATTAGAACATTTCCTATTTTTTTACAATTTAAAAAAAACGTACACAAGTCATATTGAACTAATGCTGATAATAAGATGAAACTTAGCACATATGTTAGTCTTATACATTGTCACATGCGTGTCAAATCGCAATTCGATCGCATTATTTGTCCGTGTTTTATGATTTTTAAATGAGGAAAAGTAAAATCTGAATGGAAGAGGCGAGTAGAACTTGATAATATAATAAATTAAATTACAGTTTAACATATTCATAAAATGTAATATCTATAAATCAATTACACTTAAATGCACACAAACTATCATGCTTAGTGTTATTGAGAAATTTAACAGTCATCTTATCTGATAACAGGTAGTTCTAAAGCATTGAGAGTGCTATTGATTCAAAGCAAGAGCATTATAAATAGATAAACCACTCAAACATTGTATTTCTTTTTAAACAAAGTAACACTAAGCCCTTCTTTAAAGTTTATTATCAGGTCTTTATCACATTACTTTCTAAAGTATCCTCGAGAGTTATTCAGACAAAGGACCCTCTACCTTGAGACCAGCCCTGTATCATTATACTTGCAAATATTGTAAAGCACCTCCCGAGGATCTCTTAGCATAACATCCTGATGTATCAACATCAAACAGTTTTTGGCTAACAAACACTCTTCTTGCTTAACAAACCCTACCAAGTTCATTGTAAAATTTTAAGAAGAATTAACCCTCTTAGAAACTTTTGACAATTATTTATTATAATCTTAAAAAGTTTTTGAGGCAAAATGAAATTTCCTTATTTAATTTTAGAATCTTCATAAATAAAGATCCACTTTTTGATGTACTACATAAAGAAAGGGTCTATTTCTAAATTTAATGAAATTACTTTTAATTCGTATGCATGTAAACATGAAATATTCTTTACAATTTGGTTAACTTTAAATAGCTAAACATTTTTAAAGTCGTAAAAAAATATCTGTTTGATGAATTTCAAAGGTGTTTAGCTAAAACACCATCGCAAGGCATGCAGCTAGCGGACCCACCTTTTGTTTTTACCTTTCCTTATTTATAACGAAGGCAATATAGGAAAAGTATTGTGTTTTCAAAAAATTCGGAAACTGGGATGACCCCGGAATTATCCATTTCGGGTGTTTTTTAAGGCCTCTTGAGTGGTTTTTACAAAGTTGTCTGACTGTATGTGTGTGTGTCTGTGTTATCATCGTAGCTCCGGGTGTATTTATGCAAGAGAGTTGAAACTTTGTATAAAAATCCGTTTATAGGTGTAGTTGCGCGATTCGGAAAATATATTTTATGACATAATTAACTCGGAATAATGACTAAAAGAAAGTTTCGAAAAAATGGAAACATTTTGTGATCTAATTGATTTTTAGGACGCATCGAGCCATTTATGAGACTAATATGTGTCTTAAGTTTCTTCTTCTTATTGGAATAAGTTTAATTTTTATCAGATGACTTGAGTGCGTATTTTCAAACAAATGTAAAAAACGGAAAATTATCTAATTATGTTAAAATTTGGTACAAATATAAGCCTTTACGTAACAAATACGTACACTTTTATACCTATTATTTTTGTTGGATCATGAAAGTTAAGTAGCATTGAGCGTGGTCAGTGCTATATGGGTGACTACTGGGAATGAAACGTGAGTTTACGGAGTACGAACGAAGTGAGTCTGAAGATTTGTTGCAGTATACATTTTAGGAATTGTATAATCTGAGGACGAGCGAAGAGAGTCAACAGTAGGGAGGAATAGCGTAACCAATCCGACGTGATAAGGAAAAGTTCCGAGGTACCCTTCTGTACCTGATTTGTTTCATATTCAATAGTATTAAACCAAACATACTGTCCATGAGTAAGCTTTTAAAATACTTTTCTATCAATTAAAATGTCTTGGATTTCAGTCGTGAGTGAAATAATTGCATAAACGTTTTCACCACTTTGAATCTCTTTACGTTTAGATATTATCTACATAATTATATAAAGATATAAGAGAAGAGAAAAAAACTATGATTTTTCACACGCAGGCATTCGATCTACAGCCAAAATTTTGCCCAGATGCCATCCTGTAAACGCTTTGCGGGCAAATTGTTGTAGTCTCTTGTTATCATAAGAAACTACATATATGATATTATGTCAACTTGCTTATATCAAACTACAGACTTCTTATTTCAATGCTATGTTTCTTAAAACTCAAATCTTCAAAAAGTTGGCTGTTTATATACGTGTGTACTGCTAAGTATAGTAAACACACGTACGAAGTTAAAATTTTATTTGGAGTATTATTTAGATTTTAGCGATTGGCTTATAAAACAAAATATAAGCAAATCACGGGTGTTGACTAATAAATTTGAAAATTTGCTTATGTCGCGGCAGTATGCAACTTTAAAGCTACCACAGAGAATGTGGGGACCGCAAAGCAGCCCCGACGCTGAAGCCGCGGTGGTCGAAGGCCTCTTGTATTTTTATATTTTATTACATGAAATTTTTTCAATGAATTCACTAAATTTTTATCGCTTCGCGTCACAGGGTCTGTTAGGTTTCTTGCTATGGTTCCCTGCACGTCACACTATGGCTTTTCTCACCTTTGCATAAAGGGATAATTTATCCGCAAAAATTGGGATAGTAAAATTTCTTGAAAGTACCTTTACCCTTCTTCAAAATTCTATTTCGCTTTCTGGTACCATAATATAATATTCTTAAATCCATTCGCAACAATTTCCTCCAATGTGATTTTTGATTTGTCTAAAATTTTCCTATTAATTGAAAAGCATTAATTGTAAGATGTTCTTAAGCATAATATGATGAGAGTTATTTTTACAATAAGTGGGCAGGTAAAAAAGTATAAGTATAAAACAGGATTTGTATTTATTATGAATATTTCCCACACAAGGAAAACGTGGCTTTATTTAGACCACATTAATATGTTTTCATAATTTCTGGAGCTTTAAATTATTCATTAATTAAAACCCTTCTTTTTGGGTTGTAAATTCATTCAATTTTGTTTTAAAACTTGCTACTTGATTAAACTTTATTTGTAGCTCTAAATTTAATTCATACGCACGGGTAAACATATAGTTTCAAATTTTGCCTTTTTGTACATTGTATTGTCCAATATAACTTTATTTTGAATTTGACGCCCTATATAAATGCCTTCAATATAATTGATGACAAAATGACAATACCTAACACTCAGCAGCCCACAAAAATGTATTCTGAGATCACATTATATATATATATATATATATATATATATAATATAATATATATATATATTATATATATATATATATATATATATATATATATATATATGTATATATATGGTAAAAATACACGAATTAAGTCTTAAAGTATAGTATGATGTATATTAAACTGTTTTGTAAGTATACCATAAGTATAATACGCATTATAGATGATCCCCGCATACCAATTTAGACCACAAATCTCAACAGGCCTGTAATTGCCATGATATTGTTATACGGATACTATTCGGGTACAGAAAGGTAAATAACAATTTATTCTATAGAAATAAATTCCTCTTTCGATGTTTCCCGCATACCTGGTGGGGAGAACAAAACCAAAGAGCATGTATTATCATATTATAATTTAACATTTGTATCCGGGCAGCTTAATAAGTATATGATCTGTTAGCAGATAACACCGAACTCCACTTTGTGTGGTTCCTGCATACCGGGTTGGGAGTACAAACCTCAAAAGGCATGTATTTTCATCTTGTTGTCGAACTTTAACTTTGTTCACTGCTAGCTTAATCAGGAAATGCCGCGTAAGTACAAATATGATTCACTTCGGATAGTTCCCGCATACCTTGTTACGTCGCAAAAAACATATATTTTACAACTCAAGAAATATTAGAAAGAGTACATTTTATCCAGACACATTTTGTCCGGTGAACATTTTTTCCAGGGACATTTTATCCGGGTTCATTTCATATGGAATCCAATTTTAACATACCACAAAAATCTATGTTGTATTTCAAACAATTTATTTTAGCAATTGATATGTAGTGATAATGGTACAAAATTTCCTACAGATTACATTAATGTAAAAGAAAATCAATAGTATGCTATGTCTCAACTAAATTTTCCAATGTTAGTTGTCATAATTTGTCTCAAAAACATTTGTCTTTGAGAAAATTTTGAAGACTCAAATTATCTTGAATAATATAAAAGTTCAAAATTTTACAATCAGTAGTACATCTTTCTTAATCATGTCTAATAGTTTTATATCTATATAACTTGTGAACAATCCAATTAAAAACAAAATCTGAATCAAGGTAAAAATACTTGCAAGTATGTGTTTAAGTTTAATGCCTAAAGTAATTGCAGAACTTATATTACAAAGCTTAAAGTTAGTGTTTCAAGTCCTTTACAGGAGAGCTAAAGTAATGCGATACATTGAAGATGGAAACAAAGCGATGCCCTAGAGGATTCTCAAGTGGCTTTGTTAATTAGATAACTTGTTAGAGTACTTGTACATCTAAATTGCACTTCTTAACTTGATCTTACTTTGAAACTTAGATTCCTTATAACACTTTTTCCTATAACTCGCTGAGCTATCGTCTTTGTTCTTTTATAATAAAACATTTCTGGTGCTAAAGTCCGCTACCTAGGCAATCCAGTTCTTTTTTAGGTGTTCTGTTTATGCTTCATAGTTGGAACAGTAACACATTAACTCCTTTGTAAATTTTCCGGAATTTTTCAAAGGAATGGGAGTTTTTATCAAATAAGTTATAAAACTAGGTTTGCACTTGTTTAAGCATTCTGCACATTTTCAGCACTCATACGAAGTTCAGTTTATATTTTTAGCTCGTTTTAGCGCGAGTCAAGGGACGGAAGTAGGAAATAAGGTAAAGTACCGACTGGACTGGACTTACTATCCAGTACCTGATTTTTATTTTTTCAAAACAACTACTTTAAGTTTGCGAAAAAGTATTGCGTCCACCCTAAAAATCCTAAACAGAGATTACATTATAATAAACAGTTTTTTTGCTGCGTCATCAAATTGTGCACTTTTAAAAATGTATTAAAACCCGAACATTTAAATTACTATGAGTGGTGATTGGATCCACGAATTCATCCTGATATATCATCGCCAGCTTAAAAATTTCGAATTACATTGATGTACTATACCTACTACTATTGATGTCTATAGGTTCTTCTCTTTTTTGATTTACAAAATATCGTCAGATAACGTAAGAATTAAAAGTATTTGGTAAAGGGGCCCTGTATCTCTTGTTCCATCTTAAAATGGATAATATCCCAGTCAGTCAATAATATAAGCGGGTAGCCAAGCTGGCCTGCGAGGCAAGGCTTTTCTTTGCAAATCCATAATATTTCTGCTACCTAATGTGTCGTTTTCTGATAACATTACGTGAAAACTCTAATGGTTTTTTGTATTTCACCAAAATATAAAAATTAATGTGCATTTGCAAAGATGTAAAACATATACATCATTCCCTACTTGTTAATTTATTGTTTTAGCGAGGTATAAATAAATTATTTAAAAATTCAAATTTTAATTAAAAATTGTCTGATGACATTTCAAATTATTTGAAAATGAAGGGAAAAAATAATGACCTCTTCCCCTATAAAATAAGAAAATTTAACTATTAGATTTTAGTTCACATTTTTAATTGTTATATTTTTTATTCATATTACTAAAAACTATGATAATTATAGTATAATAATGTAAATTTTAAGCCCTATCTATCTATTTTTAATGTATTTTCCCTCTAATTTCAATTATGTTGTTTCCCAAATCAATCTATTTATTTTTGAAAATAATCATTTTAATGAGACACATTTGAAATTTATATATTAATGATCTCATTTGAACTACTAATTACAAAATCGTTAATAGCTTTTTAATCCACTACAAACGTAAATTTGCATTTTATTAATCCTTAAATTTTCTAAACGTCGATAAACGGTAGTTGTTTGCCGGTAATATTATGATAAATTGGATTGTCGGTTCATCGGGCATTATTTTGATGTTGAATTTAACACATTACATTGCATTGATTTACATATCCTATGCATGTTTACATTATAATTGCCATGATATTACATTATTAATATGATATTATTAAATATTCAATATGGATTTATATCCCCTATAGTATAATTTGATATGTTTTATTAGTAATTCAAATTAATTTGAAATTATTTTAATAGGTAAATACAAATGAGAGGTTTTTCTTTAAAAATATATTTTTAATTTATTAATGATTTTAATTTGAATATATTGTAATTAATGATATGGAAAATTCATAACAACGTTTATAAATTATACATTTTTATTTTAATTTATCAAGTATGTATGAATTTATCAATACTAATTAGTTCTAATAATAGAAATAACAAAAATATGTTTTCGTTAAATTTCGTTTTTTCCTTTTTACCTCATACCTTAAGTTCTAATAAGTATATAAATCAGTCGAATTTTTAGGTTGTTTCAATATCTTCAGTGTGAAATGAAAACCTCTAATCATCTTATGAGAAATTTACTTACAGCCAAAAACTCAGGCGCGGGTGTCCGTATGCCAGGTGAAATTTGACTGAATAAAACTTAATGCTGCAACGAAATGTCAGTTATATATCCTGCACTATATTACAAACTTTAAAGTTAACATTTTTCTTTTTCGGTAGAATAATAAGTCCAGTAAAAACAAAACTAGTAAACAAAACTAGACAAGCCATGGTGAATTTATAAATCAATAACTAAACATATGAAAATGTATCTTTGTCGCAATAAACAAGTAACTTCACTCAGATACAAAGATTTATGGGTATATCTTTGTGTACTAGGACACAGACTCATTTGTTTTTCTTTTAGCCCTGTTTTAGTTAAAACTCATTTGACTCACTTTGAAGTTACAGGAATACCAGCATTGTCTTCGCAAGTAAGGTGGCCTGCACCATTTTCTTAGAAACAATTAATTGTAGGGATAAATGTATAGACACAATGTAGAAGACACAAACCCTATAAAACCCAGATTTTTGTGACCAGTAAAGACAATACGAAGTACTCTCTCTCAGTGTTATCGGGTTTTAATCTTGCTATCGGCGATAAATTTTATCTTTGTATTTACAGTTTTTATTTTTATAACTTCCAAATTATTCTGGCTTCGAGCAAGCCTGGTTTTTTTTTAAATGCGTGCTTTATGCAAATCAATCAATGTCTTGTTTACGGTTCCGCTATATGCTTCATAACTGGAGCTGTAGCGCTACAACTTGTTATTTTTTTACACAATTAGCATAAAATTATGAGTGCATATAATGCTGTGCCATGCATTGTATAATCTATGGGATAAATATGCGCATTTTCTTTGAATATTTTGAAAAAATAAATAATAATAATTTGTTACGCTATTCTGCTCTGGTAATAATGCATGTACCGGAAACCTAAGCAAGAAATAGATCAATGAGCAATAAATTATGTATTTCGGGGAAAACCCTCCCCTCCAGAATAATTAATTTAGGTATTTTATGTTATGATATTAATGGTTTTAGAAATTTCTTAAATTCAAAACTTAAACAAGTTATTTTCATTGACCAAATAGTCTTTCTTGCATTTGAAGATAAAAGTATAGCCACAAGCAGCTATTAAAAATAATTCTCCTAGTCGTAGATAAACTACAGTTTCTTCCAGGAAAGAAAACTGGATCTAAGGCGGGAAAACATGTATAGGGTAAAAGCACCAGTACCCGGCACCCCTCAGCGTTTTTTGAAAATAATAAGAAATATGCTAGGTTTAGATGAAAACTAAATAAATATTTTATTAGAGTCATCTTTAACCTTGAGGTTAATACCATATTTATTAAAAACATCGCCTAATGTGCTTAAATGAGCTGATTGAATGGCAGTTAGTCTTGAGCTCTTGAATATGGCGTGTGTTTTTTCACAAGTTCACTAAAAAGACGATCAATGAATATTTGAAGTTTAAGATGAGTTGTTCCATTTTTATTAGATAACATGATATATTTTCCCATTCTTCAGTGTTTATTTAGGAACGCAGTAGCGTTTCGCCCCGCTGTCAAGAGGAAAAGTTAAAATCCCCTGCTTAGTCAGTAAAAAAAGTCAAAAACCTAATAAAGCTGCCAGTGTTTATTATACTGTACGCAACAAAGTAGGATTTTTGAGGGTCTATAGCGTGTAAACGGCTATGTGTACATAAATTATATTATAATACCATTAAAAGGTGTGCCTTGTAGATCAAAAATAAAAAAAATCATCCAAATCGGCCAAGTAGAAGTGGAGAAAAAGAGGTTTGAAAATGGCATTTTGACACCTTCTTATTCTTATACTTACTGCACTTTTTGTTGACGCACCTACTGCCTAAACTACAGAACGGATTTTGATGTGTGAGGAATTTTTAGATTTGTCTTATGCGGGTGTGAATTCCCACTTGATAAAATATCAAATTCTACATTCCTACCCTGAACGCGGAGCGAAAAACTAAGCAACCGAACCATAGGTTTATACGTTGAGCCACCTGCACTTTCTACTAATGAATGGATTTTGGTGTTTGAGGACTTTTGGATTTATCAATCAAATTCATAATTCCTATCCTCTAAGCACTACAAAAAAAACAGAGCTTAAGAGTGGTGTATAGAATACCCTAAATCCCTTTACAGCTTTATCTACAACACGTATCTAGTTTACTTCTGAGCCGTACAAAATGTCTTGAAATCTTACCAAAAACCACTTACGTGGTAAAAAAAACTCTCCGCCAAGTCTTTGCTCTAAAAAAGTGGGAATCAACTTTTCTGTTCTGCCATGTCATGTCCGTATTGGGTGGAGACATTCATTGGCGTTTCAAAGTAAAGTTGCTAGGTTGTCAATACTAAAGGGCCTTATTCAAACTGTGAGGCAATCATCAGCTTCTTCTCCTTGGTGGCGTGCCAGAAAAGTAAATCAATTTTAGAGGTAGTGTTGGCATGGGTATATAAGGTGTATTGCCTGATTATATCGTACCTTTATTGTTTCATTCATTTATTTCTTTTTCATACTCCTGAATCTATGCAGGTTAGTAAAACTGCTGCAATTATGACAACTGCAAAACTCTTTTATGATTAATCTCCACAAACACCTGAATAGATTGGTATTTCAAAATATAGTAAAAGAAGCTATACAATTTGTTCACACTGCTAGCTTGTCGCCAAGAAGAAGAAGCTGATGATTGCCTTACAGTTTAAATAAGGCCCTTAAGTATTACCAACCTAGCAACTTCACATTGAAACGCCATTGACCGTCTCCACCCAATACGGACATGATTTGGTGGAACAGAAAAGTTGATTTCCCTACCTTTTTTAACCAAAGACTTGGAGAGAGTTTTTTACCACGTAAGTGGTTTTTGGTAAGATTGAATATAAAAATATATTTTTTTAATAAAATTTAATGTTTTAATTAATGAAGAGGGGTGCCGGTAACTGGGTTATAGTTGAGACAAAGTTCCAGTAGTGGGCACTACCTTATATATTGTTTTGTTATGAGTATTTTTCACTTTTATATTGTCTATTATTCTTTCAAATTAGATACTTACATTTTGCAAAAAAAACATACTTAATTAAAAATATTTTTACTTAGTCAACTATTCCTGTTATAGTTTTATTAGGGTTTCGAAGATTATCTTCGAAATCTTTCTTATACTTTCTGTCGAGCGTCTGTCTGTCCGATTTCTCATCTCAGGAACTACAATAGCTAGGAAGTTGAAATTTTGTATACATGGGTAACTATTTTATCCAACAACAGGAAAAATATAGCCAACTATCTCACACGCGCATCTGTCGACTTATGAGCGAATGCGCACATTCGCCAAAATTTTTTTTTTTTTTAAATCATGTGGGGTATCAAATTGTAGGTATCGATGGGTAGTACACAAATATGCATCGCTTTTTCAAAATGGCGGCTATTACACTCGCCAAAAATATCGAAAATTACCAAGAAATGCTTGTACCCCCCTCCCTTTTAAGGCATAAGGAGAAGCCCTAAAAATATGGGAAAAATAGCCAATAAAAGCACTTTACGGGCCATAGAAATTCTTTGGAAAAAAAGTTTCAATAGTTAATTTTAACAATTTCAAAATCGGACATACGCGCACGCGCCAAAAAAATATTTTTTTGAAAAATCATGTGGGGTATCAAATTGTAGGTATTGATGGGTAGTGCACAAATATGCATTGCTTTTTCAAAAGGGCGGCTATTACTCAATATAGCTTATACTCAATATGTCTTTACTCTATGCTATAAAATTAGGTACTGATACACATATTCATAAAGGCGAGCGAAGCGAGCCCATGAATTTTATACCTTGTTTTAAATGTTTCTCTTAATATTAAAAAGGTTATATTTACCGCAAGTTGAAGAAGCAATCGAAGAATCAGCTACCGTCGATACTTGCTGTTGGATATAAATATCCCTGGACCGGTTTCGGCATAACGCCATCATCAGCAGGCGGGGCAACACTCGAGCTCTCAACTAATAAAGTTAAATCAGTGATTAAATTCTAGTCTCAATGAGCACGACGTGCCCTCTGAAGATAAGGGAGGAAGTAGGAAAGGGTTTATAAAGGGAATGTGTACTGAGTCAAGGTCGTGACCCTGAGAAGTCAGGTGTGTGAGTCAGGTGTGCGGGTGAGCCATCTGGCGTTATGATGCTTTGTGTCTTTTATTATGATGTGTACCGGTGTCATGGTTTTCCCGTTTTCGTTTTTTGTCAAGTGCTGGTTTGAGTACCGAAAAAGTAATGTCTGAATTGAAAGTAAGTTGTTCGTTAATAATTGTCTTGTCAGTATTCTGTGTTTGTATATTTCTAGTCTTTCAAGTACGTCAAGTTTAGGTCCTTTTTGATTGTTTGTGTAGCAGTTTCATAGAGTTTGACATTGTGTCTGGTTCGTGTCCGGTGTGCGAAGGTGGTTGGCAAAGTTAGAATCTGATTTATCTTTTATGAATGAGCGTAAGTGCTCTTTATACCTAGTGTTTAGTGTACGATATGTGTTACCTATATAATTTTGTTGGCAATCTTTGCAAGTTATCTTGTAAACTCCACTTTGGTTATATAAATTTGAGTTATTTGGGTTATTGGAGTTGTGTGTTAATTTGTTACCTATATTATTGTTTGTTTTGAAAGGCTGTTTGTTAAGTTATGTTTATTTAAGAAGTTTGCAAGTTGTAAGTTCTTTCCTACGTAGGTTAAAGCTGTCCATTGTCTGTTAGTATCTGTCTCGTCTGTTGTGGTGTTGGCAGAGCCGTTTTTCGTTTGTATTGTGTGATGAGTTTGTCGATGTCGGTCCTAGTGTATCCGTTCCTGTCTGCTATGTCGTATATCGTATTAAGTTCTTTTTTGTAGTTGTCAGGTGTCATAGGTATGTTGTGAAGTCTATGTATCATGGATCTGTAGGCTGCTAGTTTGTGTTGCATAGGGTGGTTTGAAGTTGCGTGTATTGTGTGGTCGGTTGCTGTTGGTTTTCTGTATATGCTAAAGTCTAGTTTGTGATGCTTTTCGCGTTATTGTCAAGTCCATGTAGTTAAGTTGTCCGTCTGTTTCTTTTTCTAATGTAAATTGTATTTTTGGATGTACTGTGTTCATGAAGGTTAAAAGGTTATTGGTGTTATCTACTTCAGAATCAACGATGATAAATATATCGTCGACATAACGTTTGTAACAGATCACCTTAAACATCTCTGTATCTTTGGTATAATACATCTTCAGAGATTGTAGAAACTTCAGACATTACAGCAGAAGTAGGATGACCCATTCCCAAACGTCTGTCGCAACATATATATCATCGTTGAAAGTGAAATAGTTTTGTTTAGGTAACGCGTAATAAGTTTATAATTTGTGTAACGAGTTTTGGATCATGGTAAGATGTAACATGTTTTCTTCTAATATTATCAGTGTTCGTTGACTGGTATGGATTTGTAGAGATTAGTTATATCGAGTGAAATTAATTTGCTGTTAGGTGATAGTGTTAGATTATTTGTTAATGTGGTGAGTTCGTGGCTGTTTTTGAGCGTGTGTTTGTCTTAATTGTGCAAGTTCTTTTGTTAGGGAGGCGAGTTCTTTAGATGTTTGTATGCTGGTGCAGGTCTATAGTTATTACAGGTCTGATTGTTATGTTAGGTTTTTTATGAATTTTTGGAAGAGCTTTAAGTGTTGGTGCAGATGGATTTGGGTTTATGTAACTATATACGTTTTTAGGTGCTATCACCAGAGGTGACTTTTTATTGCGTGTTTGAGTTCTTTTGATATTTATTGGTGGGATCTTTATCTAGTTTATTGTATCCGTTTTATTTATAAATTCTAATGTCATATGTGAGTAATCAGTTCTTAATTATAACTGTGGTGTTGCCTTTATCGCTTTAGTTTTTGTGAGATTGTTATCTTTTAGTTTAGTTTTAATTTGTTTAAGTGTTCTATGGTCGATGGTGTTGCTTACGCATTTATCCATGTTATCTTGTATTTTGTGTAAAATGTCTACTGCAGTATGTCTAGCATAATTTTGTTTATCTACTGGGAGTTTGTTTATGGCGAGTTCGGTGTCAATGACTAATTGTTCTATGGCTTTGTGTCGGTTATTAGAATTTAAGTTATGTTTCAGTCCTTTGTCTAGTAATGTCAGTTCAGTTGTAGTAAAGTTTGTGTCTGTTAAGTTAACGGTACGTTGGTGAAATGTATGTTTATTATTATTGTTTTTGGGAGGATGTTTTTTGTTGATAAGTTTATCAAGTTTTTTCCTAAGATTATTATATTTTGTTTCCATTTGTTTATCTATGTCGATTTTCATGTTTTCGTAAAATATGAGAAAGTTTTCAGTTGTTATAGTGTTGGCAATTTTTAAATGATTGTAAAGTAATTTTTTGTTAATGGCGTCTTTTTTACTATGTAAGGAGTGTATTTCATTTTTTATTCTAAGTATTTTCTCAACTAATAAAGTTAAATCAGTGATTTAACTTTATTAGTTGAGAGCTCGAGTGTTGCCCCGCCTGCTGATGATGGCGTTATGCCGAAACCGGTCCAGGGATATTTATATCCAACAGCATACTTTGTGTCTTTTATTATGATGTGTACCAGTGTCATGGTTTTCCCGTTTTTTGATATGCTCTTTGCATGTTGACATGAAAGAACTTCAAGATTCAGTGGGTAGGTTCTAAGGCTTCTAAAACGGATACGGTTTAGCATCCCTCATTACACCAGATTCGCTATGCTCATCTTCACCACATCGGACTCGTTTCGTTCGTCCTCAGAATATGGAAATCACCTAATTTATATTGTTCTACGTCTTTAGAATCGCTTCACTCGCCCTCAGATGGCACGCATTCGTTTTATTTCCAAGGGTCACCTTAAACGCTCGACACTCCTTAACATTAGTCACCTAACAAAAAGAGTAAATGTACTAACCGTATTGAAATGATACACACTTGTACCTAATTTCAATTTAATTGGATATTTTTTAACAATTTTGTAAATTGTTTGTCAGATTTCTTAGTATTTAAAGGAGTACATGCGTGCTAAATTTTAAATGTGTGTAGGTGTGCGTGTTTTTTATCATCGTAGCTCCCAGTGTCTTAAGCTACAAAATTAAAACTTTTTAGTAAAATTAATCTTTTAATCTAGCTGTCAAAAAAATAATTTTCTATGATACCATAATGACTCTGCAGAAATATCGAAAATTCATTTAAAGTTGTAAAATGATTTGCTTGATTTGAAATGTAGCAGCAATGTTGTCATGTAAGATAAAAAAGTGTTTAGTTTTATTTCGTTATCAGCATTATTTCCATCTTTATAAAAAATTACTTTTTTAAATGATGATAGCATATTTACGGTTTTTATTGGATCAGTAACATTTTAAACGGTATCGTTCGAGGTCACTACCTGGATGGGTGACCAATGGGAATAAAACGGATGTTCCTAATGAGGTATAGATTATGAGCATAGAGTATTGTAAGATTAAAACAAATGTTTTAATGTTACGATGATTTTTCACACTATGAAGCCGAGTGAATCACATTAGACTTCCCATGGATTATGCGTGCATTTTAAAAGGCTTTAAGAGAAATTTAAAAAAAAATTATGACGCACGATAACTTTTAGTACAAAATGATTAATCTCAAGGAAAAAAATAATTATTTATGTTTAGAACCCTATTGTTTATGGAATGTTTCAATATCGCACTATAACGACTTAGCGAAAATTCCGTTGAGTGGTCGAGCGAAATTACGTCATTCTATGTATCGTAAACACATATAAAAAGTAAATTTTACTATTAGAATTAGTGACGATTTTATCTATTGACATAATATGTATAAAATATGTATAAAACCATTTATAAACACATCGCGTTTTTTGACTTATATATTGACTCCAGTAAACGAAAGGGGTTTTTGCAAAGTTTTAAATAGTTAACATTTTATATTGGGAATCTATATGGACGTGTTTACGAATGCTCAAAAAAATCGGAATGCCCCAAAATATCAACAATTCTTTCAAATAAAGTTTGAAGCTAAATAAATTGTCTAAAAATAAGTTTCTATTACTTTACTACTATCTATTTCTAACGGTTAACAAAGGATTTCAAATTAAAAATGAACCATATTTTCTTTTTTTAAAACGTAAAAAACTAAAAATTGTCATTTTCACACAAAATTATTCTACATTTACTACCATAACTCAACAGCAAATCGGTCAAACGTTACAATTTTTAAATATGATGTAGTCAACTGTGGAACAAGTTATGTTCCCAAATTACAGGTTACAGATCATTATAGCCGTAGAGCACTGGCCTGGTAAATTTTTCTTAGGACGAGAAAAAAGAATTTCAACTGTATCTTTAAACGACCATTGTCCCGACAAATAACGAATGGATCAAAAAGATCAAATTTCTATAAGGCATATTATATATAAAACTTAAATAAACATAGATTTTATTAGTGCCATGCCTGGCTGAATATTTAAGCTTTTCTTTTGTAAGCAAAAACTAAGTAACGCACTATCTGCCAAAAATTTAATTTATCGAATATTTTTAATTTTTATGAAATACTAAAGATAATAATTGTCTTGTTTATCCAATTAAAAGTTTAAGCGCTTTTTTAAAGGAGTTCTGCGTGTCGAGAATTTCCCTTAAAATGTAACTGTTTGCAAGTTGAGGAAAAAAACTTAGTTTTTCCTCAACTTGTATTAGAAGGGTTTTCGGCAACTTAATTCACAAGTTGTTGAATTTTATTAAGTTGCTCCACCTTCTTGCTCCACTTAGCTTTGTCCGCTTCTAACACCACACGCGTCACTCTTAGAAGCTTTAGCGACGTGACTGGACTACATTCTTTTACAAAAACTCTAAAATTTAACAAAACAACACAAGACATTTTAGACTAAGGAAAGAACTTTTTTTGTTTTATTTTATAAGGTATGAAACACTTTGTGTTCCAACATTATGAAATATTCATGACTGATATGCATGCGTAGTATAATCATATTGTTTTAAATATCTATACCACATGGAAAGTAGGTTATTTACTAGCCAAAGGGTAATATTTAACATCCGTTTTGCCCTGTAACCAAAAAGACTCTTTCTCTTTTCCCTACTCGAATTTTGAACCAGACATAAATTAATAAAGGTTGAGGTGCATTTTTATGTAAAAGAACTTATTTTTAGTGGTGTAGATAACTTCGGGTGTCTTATGCGAATTTCGCAAAAAAAAAACGTAAATTGGAAGGCTTACTTTTATTGGGATTTTTTGGGTTCTATGGATAAATACAAGAATTTCTCCCCTCGCACAGGTTTGAGAAATTTAGGACAGACTGCAATTTAGGCAGGAATACCGCAGCCCCGGCGCTGGGGACCTCTTTGCAGCCCCTGCGCCTTCCTGAGGCCGCTTCGTGGCCACATGGTTGTCGTACTTTATCAGTTCGTCATATTACTGGTTTATATAAGTGGCATACTGTTATGATATAAGTGAATAATTAAATATATTAGTCAAAAGCGTGATTAGTTTACATTATGTCTATCAATGATGTTTTGTTTGACATATATATGTCAATTAATAAAATCAGGACTAATACTTATGGTAAAATGACACTTCGTTTTTTACCATACATAGTAGTATATGTTTAACAAATTTAAAAACAATGTGATTTTTTGAAATGTTGGTGGGGTCATTTTTGTGGGTTATGACGTCAAACATAAGGTTTATAACAATAGGTTATAAACAATAGGGTTTGGGACATCAACAAGGCTAATTTTTCTACCAATTTTTATTTCGATCCGAAAAAGCGTTTAAAAGATATTGTGTTCCATAAAAAACCTAAAAAATCTCGGACATCCATACACACACACAGACACATATATACACACACACACACACAACTGGGAGCATCCCGCTAAACATCCAGTTATTCGCGTAGTAGATAATGCACAGAGCGGGTATCTTTAGTTATTTTACACTGATGGGAAGCAAAATTGAACGATCATGTGGGTGGTGCAATGGTGATTTAATGAGGAAACAGTGGAGATATATGCCGAACCTTTTAGACTGCAGGCTTCCTGTTTCAAATATAATCAGCTGTTTGTTGGCTTTATTAAAAGCAGTTTCGCTGGGTTGAGCTTGCTCAACTTTCAATGGGTTCATCACATAGAGTATTATTAATGACACCGACAGCCAGTTTCGTTGTTTTTGTTATCTAACTTCTGTGTGTCATTTGCCAGATGTGGAGGAAGTTATAAGCCATTTTATAGAACTTACAGGCCAGCAGTTGGAAAGTTCATTTTACTTGGGTCAAGGCGCATGTAGGAATCCAAGGGAACGAAAGGGCTGACTCTCTTGCAAAAGTGCTGCTGCTAGCGAGGATCTAAAGTATGGGGAAAGCAACCACCCCATAAGTCTGTTAAAAAGGAAGGCTTATGATATGTGTTTAGAGAGCTGGAATCTTCAGTGGTTAGCAATCTCTTCATGGTCAACAACACAAAGTTGTTTTTTCCGAACAGTCAAAGGAGTAGACTGGGATGTAAAATTAACCAATTAATTACAAAATTACTCAGGCACTTACGGGACATGGGAAGAACTGGGCGTATTTGCATAGATTTGGCATCAATACCCTCTCCTGGCTGCTCTTGCAATCACAGATATTATCTAGAATGGGTTTCATCTAATTTGGAATGTCCGTTGTATGACAAGGACAGGTCAACTTAATGCAGTGGGGTAATTTTGGGGACCTCTCACCCTTGGCCACCTTTGTTTTCTACATTTCTATCTAAGGAAATTATTAATTATTTCATAGCTTTTTATTGCAACCTTGATTTTGATTTAACTTAGATAAGCCATTTTATTTATTTTTATTTTATTTTTCTCTCTTCTTCATTAAAATTTATATAAAAATGTTTTTAGAACTGATTGTTTTGTGGTCACAATGTGAATTTGTAGAAGGCTGCTGCCTTTTATGTTCGCTAAAGTGTATTCATCATTATAGATTAATCTTCTTTTGGTTTGTTTTTACGATTGCTCTAGTTGTGTTTTTTATGTAAGTATTGCTCTCTCATGATGAGCCTGCGTCTTATTTTAATTATCATATGCCTCCATAAATTCATTTTGTGATTACTCTTTTAGTCTTTTATACTTTCGTTTCAATTATAATTTGTTATTTATAAGAGTAAGCAGTGCACCAGATTACAGTTTTTTTATTATTTAATTCTTTGCATTAACATTAATTCCTGTTCTTTCATACTCAATATAATTTGGCCAGTAATTTGTTTTATTTCAATGTATTTTTAACATAGAGATTAAATGGTTTCTTTTCCATTTGTTACTAATTTTGCAGATTGTTCCTTAACTAGGTTTAGTAGCATCTGACACTGCATAACTAAGAGGAATTTTTCATTTTATTTTATTTTTTTATGTTAAGTTTTCACTTAATTTCTTAGTATTTAAGTAGATTAGCGTCATTAAGTTGAACATTGTACTTTGAAATTTCTACATTCTTTGTTAATGCATGTAGTATTTAATAAATGGAGCATGCAGTTGCAATTGCTCGAAACACACACACACACACACACACACACAACACACACACATATATATATATATAATATATATATAATATAATATATTATATATATATATATATATTATAATATATATATATATATATATATACATATTTTGATCAAGGAGCCTTTTTCCAAAATAAATACCTCCTCCACTCTCCCTTTTAGGTCCCTAATCCCATAAGCTCATTTTTTTTAATTTGCTTAATAAAACGTGGCATTGTTTTTCTAATCTAGCAGTATTATTGACTTTATTATACGTCTTAAATGAGAGTAATTGGGATGGACATAATGTCTTGTAGGACCAAAAAAGCTCAATAAAATTATACTTTTGAATTTACTTTTTTTTTCCAAAATTCAGTCTTTTATGGGACATCCAAAGTTAATTACAGCACCAAATAAGTTCCTTTACGCAAAAAGTATCCCAAGTTTTATACATTGATGTAATGGTAGACAGGGGTTGGAGAGGATTATCTTTTCTATGTTAGATGGTCCCAGTAGCCTATTTGTATCCTATAATTTATATAAAATAATTAAGTATATATAATTACGATATTATATAGGTGGTATCAACAGATTTTTACTTTTACTCATTTATTCCGTAGGCATATAGAAAGAGTATTGTGTTTGCAAAAACCCCGAAAACTGGATGTCACCATAATTATCCGTTTCTATTGAAAACCAGGTTTTTGTGACGTCAGTAACAAAAACGGTTTGCTGAGTCAGCAAAAGTTTGAAAAATCAGCAAAATTCAGGGTTAATATTTTTCGCCGCGAAAAATGTCTATATTTATGTTTTTTGGGACGCTGAATTAAATGAAACCGGTCCGACGTCAATACGACCACTCAAAGTTACCAAAAGGTAAAAAAATCCACAAAAAATTATCAAAAACCAAAATTACGATCGTTAAAAATTAAATTTCGAGTAGGGTGTCATTTTCCATGTTTTTGGGCCTCTGAGTTGAATGGCAGTGGTCCGGAGTCAATACGAGCATTCAAACTCAGGGTACCTGGGTTCAAATCCTGGTAGGGACGGTAATTTTTTATCGTTTTTTTTTTACTTAATACAAGTTTACAACTACACAATAATTCTGGCGTGGTGGTGCGCATGTCGGGCGAATTTCCTTTGGATGCGTGTCTCCGTGCTTAACAACAATCTTGGTTGGAAAGATAATGTTTATAGTTTTTTACATCATATAAGTTTACAACTACTAAATAAATAATTCCGGCGCGGTCGTCCGCTGTCGGGCGAATTTCATTTAGTATCCGTGTTTTCGTGCTTAACAACCCATTTCTTGCTTAAGGTTCCGGTTCATGCTTTAGAACCTAACCAGTTACTCAATTGTCAAGCACTGCTCGTAACTCATGTTGTCTATGTTTTTTAAAAGAAATGTGCTAAAACCTTTTAAGATACTGACTAAGCTTAAAGATAAGTAACTAAGCTTTAAACTAGTGCAAATAATAATGCATACTTCTAATTTTAGAAGCATAGTTTTATATAACCAACTAGATAATTATGCGCATTTCTTTTGAAAAATAAATAAATTTGTTTGTAAATAAAATTGTTTGGCTAGGGATGTTGTATTGTAAGTAGGGATGCTGAGTTTTTTGTTTGTTTTATTTCTTGTCGAGCAAGAGTGCGATACATACAACTTGGCCTCATAGAAAAATTTTGTCAGAATACCTTTTTTGTAAAGTTTTTATGGTAAATACTTTGAATTCTTTAAATAGTTCCACTGAAGAAAAGTCTTAAGATTTTCTTAAAATAGTTTTTATGACTGCTTTTTGAGCTATTTCGACGGTATTAATTAAGGTTGGACAGGTCGAGCCCCAGGCAACTAAACCATATTCCAATATTGCTTGAACTAGGGCATAGTATACTGTTTTCATTAAATCAACTGAACAGTACTCCCTTAACACTCTAAAATAATAGATGAATTTCTTGGTTTTGAAAAATTATGAATGTAAACTATAACATTTGGTTAGATGAAAATAGGCTCTTATTAAACATCTTGAAAACGAAATATATATGCTTTTCTATTACTGAAGCAGGATCCTTAAATAAAGTACACTTAAATAATTATAAAGCCTGGCCAATTAAATTGCACAACTCAAACTGCTTGACATATAAATGTAGTTGCGAGCCTTTAAAGATATGTGAAGAAATTCGGTACCTAGGAATTATAATAGATAAGAATATGAAATGGAAAGCACATGTACAGTATCTATGTTTTAGTCTTAGAAAAACCATTTATAAATTTCTTCAGCTGCCAACTATTCTCTCATTAAAGAACTTGAGGACAGTATATTTAGCTCTTTGCCAGTCCATCCTTCAGTACGGTATTTTAGGATGGGGCGGAGTTGGTATCATCTAGTATGAATTATTGGAAATAACACAGAAAAGAATTATTAAAATCTGTTTAAAGAAAAACATAAGATATGCTTCAGACCAAGTTTTTAAGGATTTTAATGTGCGTTATATAGGAGATGTGTACAAATTTAAGCAGATTTTATTAATAAAGAAAAATATTTCTAATTTTCCATTATTCAGACATAAATATCAGACTAGAAGTCAAGACGATGAGAGGATAGTTGTGCCTAGCTACAGAACATCAGCTGCGTGTAATCACAGTGCTTTCACAGCTCCTAGACTGTACAATAACTTGCCCATACATATTCTTTCTACTGTCCCTTACAAGAACTTTAAAAATAAGTTAAAAAAATTCTTAGGTACCTAATTAGGCAATTTATTTATTTTTTCTTTTTTGTTTGTTTAACTTTGTTGACTTAAATTTATAAATGTATACTTTTTTATGCTTTTTACTTTATTTAATTAGATATAGGAGTAGATATAAGCATTAGATATAAGGAGTAGACTCGTGTCGCGCACAAGCCTTGAGCTTATGCGACACAAATGGTCAATATGTATTATTTTATTTATTTATAATTTGTAATTTAACCTTTGTAAACAGGTATTTATATATAAATAAACGATTTATTTATTATTATTTATGACATTTCATTTGACTAATTTCTATAAGTTAAAAACACTAAAAATGCAATACTGCGAATCCAAAAGTACTTTTGTTTCAATCTTTTTCCTATAAAAAAAATTAGTATTTTAAATTGAATAAGTAAAAGAAAATTCTTTTTGATACAGAGTTTACATTCAATTATCCCTCTAGGGCAAAACATATTTTATTTTTATTTTAAATGTAGTTTTGATCAAAAAGATGATACCAAGTACATACATTTTTTACTGTATTTGTTAATTGGCTTTTTTTTGTTGATTTTGGTAAGGATTACAAGAAAAAACGAAAAATCAAATGTATTTACATCTAAAACATTTTTGTACATATATTTTTTGTCAATCAAAAAAGGCAAAATTAAATGAAAAATACGAAAATTAAAAAAAAAAACATGTGCCGCAGGGCTTAATTTCAAATTACAAAAACTCGGGTTAACTTCTTTAAAAGGAATCGAACAATGTACGACTTATGGGATAAATGGAACAGCACTTTCAGATTTTTGTGGCCTGTTATGCTCCAGTTTTACCGTTTTATTTTCATCATTTGAATTTAGTTATTACAGCTTTTGGTTTCAGAATGAAAGGTTTTGGACACTACGTACCAACGAAGGCGCGAAGCGTTGGGGGAGCGGAGATCACACATAACATAGCATAAGTAGACCTATAAAGAATTGTTTTTGAACTAAGATCAAAAATCATATATACTATATGACGTATAGTATATAAACACACAGAAATGTACGATGATATCTGACACACGCTCAACTTGATATTACAACTCAAGTGTTTTTAGGTCTTAAAACACTTATAGAGGGAAATTTAGTAAAAAATCTAGGTAATTTTTACTTTTCCTCAGTTATACCGTATGTATATAGGAAAAGTATTGTGTTCGCAAAAAATCCAAAACCGGGATGTCACCGGAATTATCCATTTCAGGTGTTTTTTAGCCTCCTAAATGGTTTTCACAAAGTTGTCTGTGTGTATGTAAAAAGCTCCAAGGTACCTGGTACCCAAGTTTTTCTTTTAAATTTAATGCAAAGAATAGAATGTCTAAAAGTATAAGAGAGCGTGAGATAGATGGTAGGGGTAATCTCGGCGCTGGTCTTTAGCGGCAGCCCTGAAATTAACCATCCTAAACATAACATTCTATTATTTTATATTATTCTATTCTATACATAATTTTTTATGTTACCTACTTGAGGTAATTATTAAATAATGGAAATATTTAGATAAATCAGCAATGTGCCGGGATTGATTTGATAAAAACGACAGGAGCGCATTCTCGTAGAAGTCATAGTAAAACTACCAAATTACACACTAGCGTTCCTGTTAGCTAGCTACGGAACTAACCTTTTTTTGTCCAAAATAATATATACCAGGGTTAGTTATTCTTTATCTGTTCTTTTGCTAAATGTTGATTTTCTGTAACGACATTTTTATAATCTTTTGAAGTCCTTTAGTTCTTCTATTCTAAAATAAAGATCAAAAGAAAAAATTAAAACAAATAAAGTAACAAACCATTATACTTCTAGTTTAATAATTCTCTTATTTATTATTTAATTAATCCTCTTTACAAAGTATCATTACTTTCTATATTTTTTAAAATTTACATATTTTTTGTATTTATCATAAAATCTTAAAATTTGTTAATAATTAAAATATACATTGAGAATTTCACATCACTTATTTTAATTTTAAATTTTTTAATTACTTTTTTTAATTTACATATATTTTCCCTTTTTATCTTACATTATATTTCATGACCAAAGTAATGAAAACAACAACAAAAAATTTATTTAAAATGAATCCTAAAATTTTTTATCAAACAAAAAATTAATAACATTAATTTTTTTACATATTTTAAAATAAAACTTTCATTAATAATTTATATATTTGACATAAAATTTGAGAATAATTTTTAAAGAAAGATAGAATCTGCATCAATAATAATAAAGAAAAATATAAAAAATATTTTAAAGAATTCAAATAAAATATAAATTTTTAAAATAATAAATAAAAATAAATTCAATAAAAAGTTTTACAGAATGGGAAATAATATTTTAGACATAGCCATAAATGGATTTCTTTTAACTATCGCCAAGAAAATAACCTGATAATATTGGTATAAAAATTGTGAATGCAGCTACACCTCGCGGCGCCTTAACAATGAAGATATAGTATGAAATATTGGATTGGTTGATAAGTCTGTGGTTTGTAGTATATAAAAACAAAGGCATTGGGCGTTAACCACTTGGCGAACCTTCGGTTTAACCAGAAGTATAAGATATAAAATGCCTCGTCTCACATGATTAATAATCTTCTTAATCGATCTAAGTGGTTCCTTTTAAATATTTGTACTGCATATGGTTTTTACGATCAACATTTAGGAACAATTGCATATTTTTTTAGATATTTAGTTTCAGAATATGACAACACCTCCCTGTTAACATTTTATTAACATTTTGTAGTTTATTTCATAATAAGTTTTATGAGATAACCCACGAGTCAGGTCTTTTAAGTTTAAATTAGTGCCCAATAAGTCTCTTTTGCTAAACTTGGTGAGTAAATTAAGTAAATTTTAATTAAAATAGAAGTTAATTTTCTAAGGAAAACATACCCAAAAAATATCTTGACTAACACTTTTGAAAAGTAAATGTCACTTATGATGAAGTAAATGGTTCTCAACTCTCCCCTGTGTGCTTTTAAACGTAATGCCCTGCATGCCATGCTTTAACGTCCTCCCCTATGATCTGGACAAAATTATAAAATAACTTTACTAGAAGTATTAAAGCTCTTAAGTTATAATAAAAAAGTTATTGAAATGATCTGTGAAATGCGATCAATTATAAAGTTTTTACATCGTACATGAAGGTATTTGGAAAGTATAGAATTCCGCTTTATTTCCTTATATATATAATTTTCCGGTAAAGACCATGTTGACAATAAAAAGGTGATTTTGACAATGGAATTAAATGTATTACTTGTTTAACAAAATAACTGGAAATGTTACATGGATGACATAACAACTGGAAATGTTATAAAATTTGGTTATGAACGAAATGTTACTTAAATGAACGTAACTAGATATTTTACTCAGTTTACAATGTGACTAGATATGGTCTCCGGTTGATAAAGCGAATGGAAATATTACTCGGTTAACATAATACCTGGAAATGTTATTCGGTTGACAAAACAACTGGTAATTTTATTCAATTGACAAAACAACTGGGAATTTTACTCGGTTGATACCGCAACAGTAAATGTTACATGGTTAACAAAATAACGGTTAATGTCACTCCTTTGAGAACGTGACTCGATAGTTATTCGGTTAGCAACCCGAATAAACTAGATTTATTCTTAGGTGGATATCGCGGCTGAAAATGTTCCTCAGTGGACAAAATAACTGGAAATCTTACTCTGTAAATAAACCAATTAACAATAATAATCTGTTGACAACACAACTGGATTGTTAAACTTGATTGGTTGCAAATGTTATTAGATTGCTAATGCCACTGGAAAAACGTTTCAGTTCAAGTATGAGGCCCGTATTCAAAGACATCTTCCTAACATTTTCCTAACATTCTCCTTGTTCCTTAAGGAAAATGTTAGGAAGATGTCTTTGAATACGGGCCTAAGTGTTGCTCTAGACAATGAGTGCATATATATTTTGAGGGTACATTGTGGCATCGATTTAGCATCACAAGGTTCTACAGCCCTTATTATTAGTGATCATGGTTCTCACAGGGGATACGAAACATCGAAAACTTTCCCTTCTATCTCTTGTTAACGTGGTCTCTACCAAACCATTTTTTACTTCTAGGCAGATTTTAGTTTTGAACAGGCACATTAGGCTTTTCCACAACCTACGTATGTTGAAGGTTTTAGATACGTTTGCTTGCACACTACATAGCACCATAATAGTCAGATTTAGTATTTAATTAATGTATCTTAGACAACTATTTTATACATTTATAATTAAAAATCAATTAATGATAAACATCCTTAACTTTAGTTAATAGAAATAAAAGTAGAGATAAAATAATTAATTCATTATTTAAAAATAAATGGTAACATAGAGTTCTAACATAGGTTTAAGCTTTTTTATGTATTAATAAATGATATATAGCAACAATAAATTATAAAACTATTACAGAAGCAAATTAAATGAAGAATAATCTATGGAGCACTTCTAAGAATTTAAAATTCGTTCATATAGTCAGTATAAAAGTATTAATAAATGGTTTTAGACAAATTTTATAAGAACTATTAAAATTTTAAAAGAATTATTCTCAATACAACATGTGACAAATTTAAATGTAATGAAGAGAGTAAAATGATTCTGTTTCCTCAGTTTTTCTACACATTTGGTTTTATTCCCCATAGAGGATCTAATACACATATTATGCACAAATTTTTAAGTTTTCGGCTGTTGCACCTACATGACTAATGAAATCATAGGCTGTTAGTATGCATCATTTCGGTGTTTTATATGACGCTATTCGCGATACTGTCTGACATATTTACACATCGTTTGCTAGGTAGTTAATTGTGGAGTTATGTTATAACGCGGAATAAAGTTCTTTGGAATGATTCTTCGTAATTCAGACATGAGGTAACGTTATTGATAACACTTTGTAATGATGTATCCTAGTTATGTGCGATACAAAAAAATGTACTTGATCCTAATCGATTCTAATAAAATCGATATTAATCATGTAATCAAGCCAGATTTTTTTTGGAGTAAGCTCGAACTCGATTAAAGGCTCAACTTGGGTTAAAAGATAGATCTCCGTTAAAAGCTCGAACTGAAGTAAGAACTCAAGCTCGTTTTTAAGTTCGAGAACAAGATAGTGTTTGATCAAGTTTTAGGTCTTGATTCTAGGAATATATTCCAGAATGGGTTCACTAACTATTCACGACCATATTAACTAAATAAGTTTAAAATTCGGTTAAAAAAGAGACCACTGTCATCAATTATTAGTCCATCTAATAATTTGTTTATTGCTTGAGGCAGCCAAATTTTGAGAAATTGAATTTAATTTAGATCCAGGATCAAATCGAAAACTCCAGTACGTCCTTGTTCAAACATAAATTGTAAAAGTCACCGTCATCTCTTTAAACATACACCTCTATAATTATACTTAACCACACGATCTTGTTGGAAGCAATTAGATACACATGAAATGTAAAGATTATTGTTTAAAGACAGATGAAAGTTTCTATTTGTCAAACCATATAATAACAGTAAAAACGTTCATGAAAATAACATCAAATAAAAAATAATTTATGAACTATAATAAACTTTTTTTAGTGTTCATTAACAATAGAATACAGTTAAATATTTTACGAGCAAAGACTATTTTTTCATATTGTTGCAAAATTACATAATACACTTAAGTAAATCCGTGCTTCAATAAAACAGTGATTTTACATTAATTTGTTAAGTATAAAGAACGAGCATTTTTTTGCTTATATTACGGAATATCACAGCGAACGAGTTATTTACAAACATCTTCTCCCTTGTAGTTGTGATAGCCATCTTATCACGTTAATCTATCGGGCATTGGTTGAATTCTAATATTGAAAAAAGCAGTGATGAAGCAAGTCATAACCATGAGCAGATTTCCTGTTACTAGCACGCTTCCACCCTTCACTGAAACAATAAGAAAATACAAAATAATGTTATAACATCAAAAAATTAATAATTCGCTGAAAATATATTAATTATTAAAACATTCTAGTGAATTAGAAATATGTTCAATAATAACATAAGCAACTTCTCAACGAGTTAAACAACACAAACAATCAGGTACAGTGTACCTCGCATCTTTCCTTACTGCATCGCACTCGCTACGATTATTCTCAGAATATCATAGTGCAGATAGAACCTTAAGGTCGTCTCGCTACGATTGTACTCAGTAAATCCATATCTAGAGGGTAATAACTTTGGTCTCTGTAGCTCGGTAACCCATTAGTAACCCATCATTATCTAATAAGCATTACTTATTTTATACTCTCTTAAAATATGCTTAACAACGGCTATTAATTGCCATTGTTAAGTAAAATTACTTTTTTAAATCTGTTGTAGCGAATTTTCATCATGAAAACGCTTATGAGGTTTTTCGGATTAAGGAAGTTGTAGTAGAGAGATGAGGGGATGATTTCAGATTGGCTTTTTGATACCAAAAATATATGTCCAAAAAAGTTTATACATGTGTGTATGTAATTAATAAATTATTTTCCCGTTTTAGGCCTTTCAGCCATTGAAAGGCCTAATATCAGGTTATTGACAGGGTATTAATCATGTAGGTTCGAATTATCAGGGAATCTGGAATTTTTGAACATCTAAGAAAACTTTTTTTTATTAAAGATTTTATTTCTTCTCCAATGCGTTTGGAAGTCAATACTCTAATTGTTTACTGAGGCTAGAAATGTTATTGGCAAGTTACATTAGGATAAGAGATAAGTACACTACGTAACGACACAATATTTCTGATGTTAGAAGATAGAATTAGGAACATTGCTCCCACATGTGGTAGCTTTAGTGTAATATTTTCCCAGACAAAAATTTTTAATTACATCACGTTTCTTTCATCATTTTAATTATGAAGAACGTAAGATAAAAATTAAACAATTATAATAAAAAATCTCTCTAATATCCATTATTTACAAAAAAAGTTATTTTGTTAGACCCTTTATTCAAGAAGCCAGACATTTTTTTCAAAAGTAAAGTCAAAATACTATACATAGATTGTGAAGGGTCGTAAAAGTCCTTCAACCTTGTTTACCTCAAAAGAAAAACTCTATATGGCGTACCTCTATATTTTCGCTGTGTATATTTTAGATTATCAGTGGGGAAAAAACTCCAAGAGGCTTAACACAAACATCATAAACCTAACCAGCTCTACTTCCCTCAAAACCATTAATTTTTCCCCTGTTGCAAATAAAGGTTAGTTTTTATGAACTTTAAATAATTTAGAATTTATGAAAACTACTTTTAATAATTAAAGCCTGATAAAGCAGAAGATAGTAAAAATGTGTTGAATAGCACTTTGAAAGGGTTAAAAAGATTTTGAAGAATTTTAAACAAGCTATTGTATTGTATTTTATTTTAAGGTTGGTAAAGAAATACAAAATAAGGGTTTAAAGGGTGGAGGACATCTTTCCTTCTATATTGGATATTCTGGGGGTTGTGAGATGTCCTGTTTGGCGAATTTTCATCAGAATACGACGTTTATGAATTTATTTGGATAAAAGATATTGGAGGGGGAGCAGAAAGAAATTAGAACTATTGGCTCCATGACTCCAAAAATATATACTATTACAAGTAATATATATTTAATTAAATTATTATTATCTTATCCAGGGGTTTTTCTCTGAGCTTCCACTGGATAATGGGAGGTACGGACCAGGTTAAGCACACTCCCTTTTTTTATAAATTTGAATTTATATAACTTATTATATGTTTTAGTTAATATCTATTATTACATTTTCCTACTAAATGATATGTGTTAATTATTTTGCTTTCTGTAGGGATTTATAAACATACATGGATTTATATAATATATGTTTATATAGAAATATGAGATGCGCTTATGAGGATGTCGGATGGCAACAGTTGGAGGGGAGAGTGGGGGAAATAATTCCCTATTGGTATGTAAGAGCTTCTACCCTTGCGTATAGCGTTCAAAATTTTTCGAAGAGTTTCTCCGGACGAAATGGAAACCGGAATAAGGAAAAATATTTGGTTGGTTTGTTTGTGAGAAACAAGTGATGTCATCACCTCAAATTCTGACATCAATTTTTTGAAACTTAAAATGGCTTTAGTAAACTAAGTGTAATATGTAGAATGTTGCAAGTAGATTAACTGGAAGCAGAGTCGATTGAAATTGGTTTTGGATCAAACCATGTGCCTCAAATAGCATGCATCGCATAAAATGGCGAGATGTTGAGGGTAGTTACGAAAGCTTATATTTAAATAATATAAGTCTTCAGGTGTACAAGTACTCGGTCTCTTTCCTATTTCGATACTATATCTCACACTCTTGCATATAAGCCTTACTGTCTTCTACTAATATCTCATATTTTACTGAATTTTTATTCTGAAAATTATGCTTGTAAGATTTTTACAATACGATTAACGAATGGAAAATTTCGACGACTTCAAACAAAACTGTGGATAAGACAAAATGTTGAGGGTAGTTACAAGGCTTTTGATTGTGGAAATGTATAACGTCATGAACCCTTGTCGTAAAGTCAATTAAAACAAAATAAAGCAGACAAACAAACTTAATCGATTAAGGCCAGTTTCAGTTCAACTGGACCATTCATTTTGACGCAAACAACACATTTGTTGTTGCAATAATATATACAAATATATACATCTATAAGGCACCATACGTCTAAAAGACCACATAGCAAGCCTTATTGATCTGCTTAGCGGGCCTGTGAGGCGACGTGATAAAAATATTTAAATACATGACAAAATGCCGTGAATAACCAATAAATTAATTAAATAAGAAATTAAAATAAAATAACAATTAATATGAAAGGTCCCGCAAAACAGCCACAGGGGGTACCCCGAGCCACGTTCCATCTCGGGCGAAGGCCGTTTTTATTAGTATTGAAGATGCACATATAATGTGCAAAACTACTGGGAAAACACTGTTAAACTTTCAACAAATGCAGAAATCTTCATGTCTATATTTAATAATAATAATAATACTTTAAAAATAATCAGATATGTGGTGCATAAAAAAATCAGGTTCTTTCTTCGCATGCCTTGAGAAGGTAACATTTTCCTAAACAAAGACGGCTTACTTTGCTCTCACTTAACACGATGTTTGAATTCTAGGGTGTTATAACATTAGGTTAATGAAAGTTTAAGAAGTTATTGCAGTAGATAGCTGTTCAATAAAGTAACAGGGGAAATAATTTATATGTTTTTTAAGTATAGTAACCAAAAATATGTATGGTCAATAATGTCAAGAAAAAGTTAATTGGTTAATTGGTTAAACGTTTTAGCTTGTTAAAGTGTTTGATTCAAAAGTGTTTATTTAAGGCCCCCATTTACCACATAAAGAGAAGGCACAAAGTATTTAATGCCAGGTTTAACTCTAGCGTTATAACAGCAGGAATCGAGTGACAAAGACATGCACAGGTATGGAAATACACAGCGATGAAAACCCCTTGAAACGTCTTTAAATGAAACTAGGTTTCGGATTTTTAGAGTACAAACAAAATACTTTTCCTATATACCTACTATAACAGGTTAAGAAAAGTAAACATAAAAAATGTTTGATAATTAAAACAAATGAAACAAATGAAACAAAAAATGAAACAAACAAAACGCATCTCATTGTTTGCTATTTGGAAAAACTAAAATCAAAAGCAAAATAATTATTATTGTCTTCAAAACCAATATGATGTAATAAAAAAATCAAAATATATTTTTAAAAATGATTACTGAATGGAAACCAATGTGGTATTGAAAACAATGCTAAAATAATAACTAGTTTTCCTTTATGAATTTACATAATGAGAATACAGGGGGATATTGCAATAATAAATTATCCAATTAAATTCTATTCAATAGAAATACAACTTAATATGAACAAATTAAATTAGCACAAAACAAAAGATAAAAAAGTATAATTTTCAAGGCAAGTTTATGCCGCAAGGGATGTTTTAATTATATATTTACCGTGTATAATAATACCATTTGTATTTAAACCAAATTATTCGATAGACCTAAAGTGGATATTAATTTGGAGTAAAGTGGGAGTAAATTTTCCCAAAAGCTATAAAACAAGTTTTATAAAGCATTGTTGGTAAATTATTCACTTAATAACCTAATATTACTTTGTCATTTCAATTGAAAATAATTTTTGAAAATTCAAAATTATTTATACGTATCCAATAGAGGAAAAATAAACTATTGTATTTAAACAAAACGATATGAATAAATAAGAAAATGAAATACAGCAAATACAAACCTTTTGTGACATTACATCAAAAGAAACAGATATATTAGGATATTGGAAATGGTTTTTCGTTTCAAATGTAAATTAGGGAAAAATGCTCACAAAACTAAAATATAAACTTTAATGTAATTTGTTTAAACGATGTTTAAAGTCAAAAACAAAAGTAGAGTTTTGCGTGCAGGCAATATTGGTAACGAGGAATTTTTGATTTTCAAAATGCTTTTCCATTGTTATCATTAACTCGTAATGTTTTAGGGTACAAATCGCCTGACATGCTTTGACTCTCGAAAATTGTATTTATTTAAACATAAGAATGCAAAAGCTTTCCAATGTTTAAAACTAAATTACTTATTTTCAATTTGATCATTTCACTGTGATGTTTTTACTAAGTTAATGTTCAATAGTTATATTTCAATCAATAGAACGAACTTCGATGTACGAGTATTTTAATTACTATGCATTATAATAAAGAGAAACGTACATATAGATATGGCAGAAAATGTTACTTCTTGATTTATTTCTTGTTTATATCCCCCATTCTCCTGTAAAGTTACACATTTATGGCTTTATAAACGTTTATTATTACAGGAAGCATTTGTTCATTTAAGGTTTTACTTAATTCACGAATAATAACAATGTTTTTTCATAAGTATATATAGTTATAACGTCCGTTATATCATTATTTAAATATTTATTATTTGAAAATTATAGATTTTTTGCACTTAAAACAAAATTATAGATAGTTTACGAGTAAGTTAATGATTTTTGTCTGAGGTAGAGAGTTTAGGTTCACTTTATTCCTTGTTGTACAGAACGTGAAATACAAAATTTGTCTCCATTGTAAGAAGAAATTTTTTTTTGTACGACGATACAATTATTTTTTTACAGCTGGGAATTCATCTATATGCCGCAAGGAGTTCTAAAAATCACATTCTTGTTTTAGTTCAGCTATAACTCCACTAGATGCTAACACTATTTTATAAGTATATCCTTTTATGCTATCCATTTGTTGTTTCATTACTATCAAAATTAATTACATATTTGTATTTACTTAATAGAAAGTATTATTTGCAAAGTTTGATAGTGATTTAATTGACACCGAGTTGATAGCAACTCGAACAGAGGGGAAAACTTTAGTGAAAAATGTTTTGTAAGCGTTATTTATTTTATAAATTACTCTTTAATTCAGACAAAATAGCATGCACTACATAGCTGTGAATTACTTTTTTAATCTCAGCTCCTTTTATCAACTTGCTTACCTCGTCAGTAAATTTAGTCCCTTCAGTAAAAAAAAAATATTAATTTCATAGGGTAGCAGCATATACTATTATTACTCTGTTGGAAGATATCAAAACATACTATGCACTTTAATTATTCCATTACGTTAAAATGTACACAGATTGTGAATACATCATCTGCTATATTAAATAATAATTGTTTTTACAATTGTAAAAACTAATAAAAATAGTCAAAAGCTTTTTGAGATGAAATTAGCCATATATAAGTCAGCTACTATGTAGAAATGACATAAAAACCAGTTTAAAATAAGTTTAACTTACTGTATAGAAATGACATACAAACTCGTACACAATAAGTTTAGTTGGAGTAAAAACAACAGAACCCGGCACTCTTAAGGCGAGGTTTTTTTGTTTTTTTAACCCTTACTCAGCTTGTGAGTTTAAATTACTAAATAGGCTTTAAATTTAACTTACTGTGTGATCGTTTTCATTCGAAAACCCGACACCCCCGTGCGCCTTTCTTGAATTTTGTTGCAACTATACCCTAGTGACTGGCACCCCTCTTAATTAATTAAAACATTATCTATTATTAACAATATATACTTTTTAATAATAATTATAAACACAGTAGAATAAAAAACTATATGATATTATTCAGTAAAAATTGTATAATATCTTAAAATTAAATGTTCTTTGGTCGTCTTTTTAATGAACTCGTGAAAAACATGCTCCATATTCAAGAGCTCGAGACTAACGTGCAGCTGAACAACATTTAATCAGGTCATTTAAGCACATTAGGCCATGTTTTTTTTAGTAAATCCCATATAAAACTTCAATGTTAAAGATGATTCCTTCACATTGTCTATCTTGTTTTCGCCAAAACCTATTGCAGATTTCCTATTATTTTCGAAAAAGCGCTGAGGGGTACCGGATACTGGTACTTTTGCCCAACGAACTCGAATAGCAATGACATAAAAACTCTTTCACGATAAGTTTAAAATAAACAAGTTTGGAAAAGAAACGTTTCAGTGATGGTCTTTAAGGTCACGTAAAATCGTGAAGCCTCCAGAGGCAATAAAACTTAAGACTCACATAATTTAGCTACGATTTTCAAACGTGCTCCACTGAACATTTTTTCAACTCTTGGAGCAATTTATCATTTGTTCCATGGCCTCTTTTTTAGCCAGTATTCAAGGCAAGATTAAGAGAATTACAAAGAACCTAAAGCTTTTATTTATAGTTAGAAATTGTCTTGAGCAGGGACAAATCTTCCGACCATCCCTAACGATATATCTTTTTTTTTTGTTAATGTTTTATCAACTTGAAATTTGGAGTTTGTTCACTATAAATATAGATGTTAAACCAAATGAATTTTCATTAATGTATTGTTACTATATTGATGTTATTCATAAAATAATTTTATACTAATCATAATACATTATTTATTCTCTATAATTTATTAAGTTGCCTTTATAATGTAACGGCACATTATTTCTTCTGTTGGTTTCCATAATTTAAAATATTACATTAGAATTTGGGCATTAATGAGACACCAGTTCTGAATACCAGCAGTTGGTATTCACACATGCACACTTTGTGTGCATGTGGCTCCCCTAAACACGATAAAGAAATTCCTTGTAGGCAACCTCCAAAATGTATTAACTGTGGCGAAGAGCACTCTGCCAGATATAGAGATTGCCCGAGGTACCAACATGAAAAAGCGGCTCAAGAAGCAAAGGTGTTCCATTCAATCCCAATATGGGAAGCTAGGAAACTAGTATCAAACCCGTCTTATGCGACAAAGCAAACTACCTACGCCCAAAAAGCCTCCGTTCCAATTAAGAATAATGAAGAAATCAACAATTCCCTTTTATTAAATTAGCAGAAATCTCAAAGCTATAAATAAACAACTTTCTGAGCTGAAAAATAAGATAGTAGTGTGAATAATTATAAAAATTGAAAAACAAACTAAAGAAGCCAATGAGATCTACACTGAAATCGTCAGTGCTCTTCCACGTCTTTTGAAACTATCACCCCTTACCTACCCTCCCTACACCCCACAACTCATCCCTAACATCGGTGGAGATTTCAACACCCCAGGACGGTTTTTGGAAGGTTCCTGAACATTTACAGGACAAATCCAATGTTATCCCCTTTTCCACCGTTAAACCCCAAAATTCCCTAAATGAGAATACCACTGCGGATTGGAGTGGAACTGATCAGAGTAGGAAGGGCAAAAGATCCGCCTCAATTGTCAATTCCGAATCTGAGTCTGATGAACTCTCCAATGCCGACAGTGAGTCAGTCAACAGTGACCCAAATAATTCTTCAAAAAATCCCTTGAACCGCTTAAAAAGAAGAAGAAAGGATGGCCCAAGTAAATCCCGGAAGCCAATGTAACTGGAGGAAATAGACTCCAGTATGATACAACGTAGCCATGGAGCGGCTGCGTAGCAAAGAAAAAATCATCCAGTGGAATATTAGAGGTGTGTCCCACCGTAGAGACGAGCTGCAGTATTTAGCAGCTACGCAGCGACCGTTTTTAATAGCTTTGCAGGAAACTCATCTAAAACCTTAGATGAGTTTTCCCTTAGAGGTATAATGTAGCCGCTCGTCGTGACGTACACCCAGAACCAGGTGACGTGCTCACGGAGTGTAATAATTCTCGCTAGAGACGACATCCCAACCAAGAAATTATAATTCAGTCGGAACTACAAATTACTGCTGTTTCTATTGAAGTCCCTAAAAAGTTAAATATATGTAATATTTATCTGCCAAATCAATCCTGGAACGATGATGCGCTTAAAAATGCTCTCCATCAACTCCAATCTCCAATGATCGTCGTGGGTGATTTTAATTGCCACAACTCTCTTTGGGGCAGCAATCACAACGACTTGAAGGGAAGAGCTCTTGAAGACATATTTGATGAATTAAACATGATAAATGTGAATACAGGTAGTCCTACACACTATATAGCTAGTAATGGAAACTTTAGCGCCATTGACTTGAGCTGGGCAACCCCTAATCTTTCTTTGGAGTTAGAGTGGTCTGTTCTCTCTGATCTCCATCACAGTGATCACTTTCCTATTATAATTGAAGTGCTTTCGCCTAGGAACGACTTTATGCACCCCCCAAGATGGAACCTTAAAGATGCTAACTGGGAGTCGTTTAAAAATAACCTTGAAAGTATCATCCTAGAAGAAAATGTTGAAAATAACATCCTTAATTTAACTGAGAATATAAAGAAATCTGCGGAAAAATCAATCAGTCGGTCCAAAAGAATGAATAAACCCCCTGTCCTTGGTGAATAAGGAGATTAAGAAAGCGAATAAAAAAGAAAAAAGCACTTAATAGGCTAAGGAGAAGGAAAACGCCAGAAAACAACCTTCTATTCAAAAAAGCGAGGGCTACTGAGCGTAGACTAAAAAGAGAAGCCCAGGATAAGTGTTTTAAAGAATACGTGTCTTCCATATCAGATAGCACAAACTCAGCAGAAATATGGAGGAAAATCAATGCATGGCTGGCAAGCGCAACACCTTCTTATATTCCTAAAATAACTACAGAAGCAATTGTATACTATCAGAACCATTTGAAATAGCTAACTCTCTAGCGATGCATTACGAAAATGTATCTGGCAATAGTAATTATTCCGATGAATTCCTTAAATACAAGCAACGACGAGAAAACCAACTGCTTAATTTCTCTGAGGAAAATCCCGATCTCTGACTGCGAATTCTCGCCTAATGAATTAGAACGTGCCTTATCTAACACCAGTGATGGAGCAGCGGACCGATGATATACCATATGCACTGGTACACAGACTCCCTGAGAATATTAAAAGACTGCTTCTGCAGCTATATAACCAGATTTGGAATAAAGGCGAATTTCCTGACAAATGGAAGGAAGCCACCATTGTACCTCTTCTCAAGGAAAAGAAAGATCCTACAAGACCATCCAGCTATCGTCCAGTCTCTCTAACCAACTGCTTAGGTAAGTTCTAGAGGAATGATCAATTACCGACTTGTGGTTCCTAGAATCCAAAGGTCTGCTAAGTCCCTATCAGGCTGGTTCAGAAGAAATTTTTCAACAGTTGACCATCTTGTAGGACTGGAACAATACAAGATACCTTTGTCGACAGAGAGCATGCAGTTGAGTATTCTTGATGTGTCTAAAGCATTTGATATTACTTGGCGTAGAGATGTTCTTCAAAGGTTACAAAATGGAAGTTGGAGGAAAATGCTGAGTGTTCTTTGCAGCTCTTTGTCTAACAGAAAATTTAGGGTGAGAATTGGAGATGTTTTGTCTGACTGCATATTCAAGTCAATGGTATACCTCAAGCAGTGTCCTGAGCACGACCCTCTTTATTGTAGCCATTAATGGTCTAGCCGATAATATACCTGAATCAGTAAAGAAAGCTCTATATGTAGACGATCTCAGTATATACCTCAGAGGTAAGTGTCTAAATTATGTAATTAATATCCTTCAAGAAGCAATCGATATTATTATACAAGAAGCCAATAGAAGAGGACTACAATTCAGTACCGAGAAGACAAGATGTATTCATTTCTGTAGACTACGAAAGCCACATGAAGAACCTCCTTTCTTAAAATGCACAGCTATGCAGATTAAGATCATGTTAAGTCCTGGGTTGTATATGATAAGAAGTTATATTGGGATAAACACATAAATTACTTGAAAATACGAAAACAATTTAAGGATTCTAGAGACTC
>JACMZG010001908.1:11139854-11144854 GCA_018340805.1 Microvelia longipes
ATCTCCGTTGTAGATATCTACAGGTAAGAAGAACATCGTGGCGACGCAACATAGTACACACCGGAACTAGCTGAAATTAGGTTAGATAGTAAATTGCTTCGGGTCTATATCAAGATGTTTCCCACTGAAGATGTTACCAACAGAATCAACAAAATGTTGAGAACTTTAATTTCCTAATCAAAGCGGTTTTACTCAAAAATGTAAACTTCAAGCTCATATGATTTTTTTTTGACACAACAAAACTTCAAATTAACATATTGGTTTAAGTTGTCCAACCAACCCTTTTTCAAGAGCGATACAGCAAAATTTTACTTTCATCAATATATTCGTACTTTATATCCATTCCAATACGAACAAAACAAAATATGATCTAACGATTTCGTAATCCATCTTTAAAACATAACGACGCAACTTAACAAATAAATAGAACGAACACTTGTTACTCGAATCTATATAAACAAAACACATAATACACCGGTATAGGACTGTGTAGAGATGAATGATATTTGATATTCCAATATGCATTTCTAAACATTAAAATCATATGTTTACACAGCTGAGGGCTACTACAACATTCTTCAAAGTCAAAAGTGATATTAAATATACTAAACCAATATGTACAAGGTTTTTATCAAAATATTGCGACACGAGTTATTTTTAAAGGAACGTCGTCTCTGTTCATATCTGAGATCTTGTTTTTTCAAAGAACTTCTGCATGTTTTACATTTTTCGTTTAAATCGTCTTAAGATCTACAAATAAAAGGTTTCTTGACAGCTATATCTGAACAGAAATAATTTGGTTAAATCAATGCATAGAGTATATTAAGGTCTTTTATCATAGAGATGTATCAATAGAGAAGGAATAACGTACTCGTATATATAAGGAGGCTTGAATAATTATTGCAGGACTCGCAGGGTCCAGTCTAACCTTATTGAAATCCTTCTTAGAGTCAAAGGCCCCTATGACTCTAATAGACCTATATACTCTAATATATACCTATATTAATTGAGAGAACATAGCCTATGTCAATACACGGAAAAGCTTGAAACATCTTTTTGGGATCACAGGAGCTCTGTGTAAACCCATTGAAACCTGATTATCTGAGTTTTTAAGGTTATAATGAATCAATCATAGTTAAAAATTTCAGGTATGATTAAGTAGCAAGACAAACTATGGATCTCATCTGACATCTCAGGTTAATCTACAGTTCGCTTCCCATGTAATTTCACAGTTTATATGATAAAGTTTAAAAAAAGGTCCACCAATTTTAGATTTACACTTCCAGCGTGGCAGCTGCCAATACCACCAAATGTGGTTCCCGCAGTGGTTGTCTCTGATAAGACGCAAGGTTCTAAACTAGTATATTTTTACTTTTCCTCATTTATAACTGTAGGTATATAGAACAAGTATTGTTTGCAAAAAAATACGAAACTGGGATGTCACCGATTTATCCGTTTCGGGTGTTTGTAAGGCCTTCTGAATGGTTTTCACAAAGTTGTCTGTCTGTATATGTGTTTTGTGTGTGTGTTTGTCTGTCTGTCTGATATCATCGTAGCTTCTAGTGTATTTATGCTAGAGAGTTGAAAATTTTAGAAAAATCAATCAATCTACTGCTGTAGTTGTGCTATTCGGAAATTTTTTTATGTCGTCATTAATCCGCAATAATCACTTAAGGAAAATTTCGGAAAGTCATAAAACGATTGGATTGAGATTTGGAACGCATGTAGCCTTGTATAAGACTAATATATGTGCTAATATAAGTTTCATCTCATTAACACCATTAGTTTATTTTTTATCAAATGACTTGTGTACGTTCTTAAATAATTGTGAAAAATCGGAAAACAATCAAATAGAGTTTAAATTTAGTGCAAGTATATACCTGTCCGTAATAAATAAGAACACCAAGTTTCGTTTCCTTACGAAGAGTATATCCATGATTTTCGTAGGATCATAAAAGTTAAGGGGCATTGAGCGTGGCCAGTGCAGTATAGGTAACCGCTAAGAATGAAACGGATGCATCTGAGGACGAGCAAAGCGAGTTATAAGACATATTGCAGTATAAATTTGGCGAATATGTTGCAGTATATGTTTAGCGCACTGTATATTCTGAGTACGAGCGAAGCGAGTCCGAAACTGGGGCTCATTCTCCGAAGTAGGGAGATGAGCGTAGCGAATCCGATGTGATGGAAAAGTTCCGAGGTACCCCATACCCGATTTTTTTATAAATTACTTTCTAAAAATAATTCAAAATATTCAGAATAATGTGTTTAAAAGAAACACTAATAATAACCATCTTCTCTGGTTTTCAAGTAATAGATGATAATCTTCAATGACGTCACACTAGAGGTAATAAAAAAACTGTAAGAAGTATAAGGATGAGGGTCAATAAACCTACATGAGGTCAAGGCAAGAAAATTATCAAGCGAAAAACAACTAAATAAGAAGAGAAATAAAATCGAAAGTGAAGGAAAGTAATAGGACTTAGTGGGACTTGAGGGGAATAACGGACTTCAACTCCGCTGTAGATCTTAGAAGCAGACCAGGCGTGGTCTTCCAAAAAAAACTAGCTGATTCACGATCAAAGTAAAGAAAAAAATGTTTAAAGACACCAGTAGTTCCAGCAAATTACATACTTTTTTTCCTCAAATATTGTGCGTTTGTTTTAAAATTTGATACATTTTATTGTAAATCATAATAATTTTAGTCTGAAAGATCCCATGTAACAACTTTTGGATCAAAAACCTTAATAAATTAAATCGCAATTGGGGAATATTGGAGATAAACGGCTATCTATAGAGTTACGTTAGAAAAGATAAACAGGCAAACATTTGTAATGCAAAGTCACTAAGTAGTTTGAAAACTTTGGAAATGATTATTTTCCATTCTGATACATATCATTTTAAATAAAATTATAATTTTCCATTCTGATACATATCACTTTATATAATTATTATTTTCCATTCTGATACATATCACTTTTATATAAATATTATTCTGATACATATTTTCCATCTGAATATATCATTTTATATAAATTATATTTTCCATTCTGACATATCACTTTATATAAAATTATTATTTTCCATTCTGATACATATCATTTATATAATTAATTCCATTCTGATACATTATCATTTTATATAAAATTATATTTTCCATTCTGATAATATCACTTATATAAAATTAATTTTCCATTCTGATACATATCATTTATATAAAATATTATTTTCCATCTGATACATATCATTTTATATAAATTATTATTTTCCATTCTGATACATATCATTATATATAAAATTATTATTTTCCTATTTTACACATATCTTTTACATGAAATATTTTTTCTGAATATGTTATTTTCCAGTCTTATATACATATCTCTTTATAAAAATATCTCATACATATTTTTTATATGAAATTATTATTTTCCATTCTGATAAATATCATTTTTATATATAAATTATTATTTACATCTGAACATATCACTTTTATATAAACTTATTATTTTCCATTCTGATACATATCACTTTATATAAAATTATTATTTTCCATTCTGATACGTATAATTTTATATAAAAATTATTATTTTCCTATTTTATACTTATCTTTTTACATGAAATGATTATTTTCCTGTCTCATACACATATCTCTTTATATGTAATTATTATTTTCCAGTCTTATATACATATCTGTTTATAAAAATATCTCATACATATCTTTTTATATGAAATTATTATTTTCCTATCTCATACAAATATATTTGTGTAATAATAACAAGTAAAGTGTATGCGTTTCGTGTAGAGCAATATTATTCTCATTTAAACACTGAAATAAATATACTTTAACATCCTCTTAGTACTTTACAAAACTTAAATGCCGAATAAAGCACGGATATATCAAGCTTGTAAAAACTAATTTCCTAGAGAAAACAATTTGAAACTAGGAAAATACAGAATCAACAACAAGCTCTAAACAATAAATATCTTAACTTATCTCTAAACTATTTCATTTATAGAGTTGCTGATTAGGCGAATAAAGTTTCTTGTATTGTAATAATTGAAACTATATTTTTGCTGATAGAGGATTTGTGTGAAAATTACGACTGTCAAAAGCTAATTATAGTTATGATTATATTATAGTGGTCTTTAAAAAGAAAACTGCAAATATGAGTGAAAAAATGTTTAAAAAATGTTGGCTTGAAAATTTCTAATGAAATAAAAATCAACAGAATTTCTTTAAGGTGGTACTGTTGGTAAATTTTTGAATTCCCTCCTTTCTCCTTTTTAATAATTAAAGAAATACAATACTGTGTGTAGCATATAAGTTTCGATAATTGTTTAAAAAAATACCAAGTAAAAACAAAAAATAATTTTTTTGAAAATTTTCTTTTACCACATCGGATTCGCTACGCTCGTTGTCCTTCTTTGGACTCGCTTCGCTTTTCCTTAGGTAGTTAACACACATACAAACAAAAAAACGTAAGAGATCTTAATTGCAGGTTTTCCAAAAGAACACCTGAAATTGATAATTCCGGTGACATCCCGGTTTCGGATTTTTTAACAGTGGAGTCTCACAATAGCATTAAAGAAAACAGCCTCTCCACAATATCTTGTTACATAAAAAAAGCCAACTTTCAGTCTTAGAGACCATCATCAGTGTCGGAGGGAAAGTTATTGCGGAGAGACTGTTGTTTCCATTCCTATGATTATATATTTTTTTGATCGTTTATAAAAATACATTTTTTCCAAATATACTGGGAAGGAAAATAAATCATAGACACTACCCGAAGTAATTCTTAATTATGATTAGCTAATCAACTAAGAAATTATAAAGAAGTATTATAGAACCAAATAAGTTAAGTATGAGAAAGAAGCATTGATACAACAAATGATCAAAACGTCGAAAACTTATCAAACATTAAGCATATTATTAAAATACAAAGCAATTGTAATCTAAGAATTTAAGAATAAAACATAATAATACAGTGAAATAACCTTTA
>JACMZG010001908.1:11149854-11172354 GCA_018340805.1 Microvelia longipes
CTTAACACTAGGAAATATTATCATAGATTAATTGACGACTCTATCGACACATCATTTGTAAAGGTTTAAATATAAACGATCTAGTTATCTATTGATTAATGACTCAAATAAATCGTTAAAAAATGTTAATTTACAAGATACATTTTTCCTCCATTTAAATTGTATTATAAATTGTAATTTAAAAAAGAAATTTAAATAAAATACTTTATTTCTTAATTATTCTTTTGATTTACTTCTCAAAAAAAGGGCAAGACGTAACTATAAAAATGTATATTTATAAACACATCTTTAATACATTTCTTTTTGTACATCTTTAATACTTAAAATATATTTTAATAACCCTAGGTTAATATTTGAATAATAAATAGAAACTATTCTAGAACTGAATCGACTTTATAAAAACCAGTTACGAGGCCTTAAAAACACCTGAAAATAATAATGCCGGTGACATCCTGGCATTTAATTTTTGCAAACACAATACGCTTTCTATATGCCTACGGTATAAATGAGAAAAAGTAAAACACGGTCATGCTGGCAAAGAGAGTTCTTTAGATATTTATAGGAATGAATAAATGTGCACGTTTCTTGTATTGTATGGAATTAATTGTTAATTAACTCTCACTGTATTCCGTAATTTAATTGTTCAGCCTATTGCTAAGGAAGCAACGTTCCAAGTTTGGCAACTTGTTTTGTCAACAAAATTTTCTTTGATTTTATATAATAATAATAATAATAATAAAATTGTTTATTTCCACCAAACTAAATTACAAATACAAGTTACATAAATATTTTTTTAACAATATTTGATTATTTAAAAACATATTGTACAAATATATTTGTGTTTAATAATAATTTGGCGAGGGCCCTCAGTAGGGAGTTAAAACTTTTAGAGCGAGGGTCTTGTCTCAAGTAGTGCACATTTATTATATAAACATTTTTCATGTAATCAATGTTATTAAAATTATTATTTATGTTAGTTACATTTTGATAATTAATTTGAAACACTATCTTTCATTGTTTAGTATCTCAATTTTTCTTAATATGCGATGCTTTAGATACTTTCATTAAAATATTGGTCAAGAAGTATTGATTAACAAGTTTCTTAATATGTCTATGGTTTGACTTTGTTGTATTTGATTGGTAGTTAAATAAGTATAATGGTCCAAGATATAGGCATGTCTCTGTTTTCTTTCATTTTACATAGTGGTGTTTGTACAAAATTAGTCGTTGAGATCTGTTTCATAAGTAATTTAATATATCTTTGTTGTCAAGTTGATAGTATTTTATTAGAACTGCTTTCTTAACTAATAATTCAACAGGAAGGACTGTAAATTCACAAAAAAATTTGTTTGGACGAATACCTTTTTGGTTTTAAAGAGCTATTTTTGGAATTGCTTTTGATATAATTAATATTTTTTAAAAAAAACCCTTTTTAGGCTAACATGATGTTAGCTTTGACACATAATTAATTAATTTCAATCGTATGGTCTTAGTCACTTCCAAGACTAGAATAGTTATCTTGAATTGACGCAAGCAACGACCTATTCACTTCCTTCCTAATCGGAATTACAAAGAATTTTCAAGATAATTAAATCTACAAAAATTCGGGCTAAAGACATGCATTTAAAGATAGTAAGACATTATCAACTGTTTAAGAGGATATCAAACGTTATCAGATAAATAAATAATCTATCATTTCATTTACTGAAAAATTAGGTAACAAGATCGTAACTGAATTTTACATTTTGATTTTGTTTTTACTTTCCCTTATTTATACCACATATTAGGAAAAGTATTGTGTTCGTAATAAAAATCTGAAACCAGGATTTTACACACTTTTGCCTGTTTAGGTGTTATAGGTGTATTGTTATATATATATACATATATATAATATATATATATATATATATATATATTATATATTATATAATATATATATAATATTTAATATATATATATTTTATACACACCACACACACACACACCCACATATATATAATATTATATATATATATATATATATATAATTATATATATATATATATATATATATATATTATCTAATCTGATAGTATTTGGTTTATGGATCACTATTTTTAAGCAGCATCGAGGTGCATAGTTCCTGGATGGGTAACCGCTAAGAATAAAACGGACGTTATACTAACTGAGAGCAAACCAAGGAAGTCCGAAAACGTACTGCGATATTATTTCGAATGCTGTCCATATTCTTAGGACAAGGGAGTACACGACATTAAAACTAAAATAAACTTACAAATGCAGACTCAATGAGTAAATGAGTACAAATAAATGAGACAAATGAGTACACGACATTGAACAAATGCAGACTTAAAATAAACTCAAAATGAACTCGCACTTAAACGGATAGAATAAAATTAATTATTTTAACTTCCAGATACTACTAAACTTTTTACAGCATTAAATAAAATTTTGTTTGACCTTAACCTCACTTGGGCTATAAAATTACATCTAATATACTTTATTTCAAATTGTTTTAAAGAGTACCTCTACGTATAGTTTTTAATTAATTTACGAGACATTCATACTAATGTGAGTTTTTTTAAAAGAAATATTTTTCATCTTCTCGGTTAAATGTTTTTTCCAAATATTTGAAAGCTAAACTGTTTTTACCTGTAATAAAGCAAGCGACAGATCTTTGTTGATTATTATTTATACAACACACAAATAAACACAAAACTAGTGTTTGATTAATTAACACTGTTCAGTTTTTAAGCTAACGATTGTCATATACAGCTGTCGATCGTTGTTTTGACTTATATAATAAACAGTTAAGTGATTTCCCTTCTAGCTCATGTCTGTTCTTAAAATAGATAACACGACCCTTGCCTCTTTCATTGTCCCTTCTTGCAGAGAAATACAGAATAAAGAGTGACACTAGATCGGTACCCAACCATTCGTCACATCTGCCCTTATTTATGTCCATAGATATAGGAGACAATAGATAATGCACAGAATTAAAACAATTAATACTACCACGTCACAAGTTTAAGTGTTTCAACTTTGTGTTATAAAATGTCTGGTGTATCAGTTCCATCTGAAAAAAACTTGGTTGTCATAGGAAGACATTTTCTCAATGGAATCTTAATTTGTCCTCATAGGAATTTCAACTAAACTACAATCAATTGTAAGAGGAAGTTATAAAGAGTTTTTTTCTGAATAGAATACTATAGGCACTTCGTAGGACTGTATTTGTCACGTAAATTGTTTATGCACACCATAGAGATATATACTAGAGAGAGCATAGCCTATCTCAGTACATAGAGAGTCCTGAAACAACATTTTGGGGCTCTCAGGGGCTCTGTGTAACCTCATTGAAACCACTTCTAAGAGTAAGTTAAGGTTAATAGAAATTAATCGGCTTCCTGCACATTGTGTGTGTTTAGATTTATATCTTCAGCGTTCTACTATATAATGCACCGTAATTTTGTTCTGTTCATTTGATTATTGATAGTCGAATGTAGTCAGGTTATTTTTTCGATGTTTCAAAATTCAACCAATAGAGCCCCTCTAGAAATATATCTCTATGATGCAAACAAATTGACAAAAAACTACAATATATAGATTAGTATTGTACAATTATAACTCTTCCTTTCATTCGGGAACCACACAAATGTTACAAATTAATTTTTAAGTATTTATACTTAAGGAAATATAAGAAGGAAGATAGAAAATCATTATACTCGTAATTTTATTACGTAATATTCTCATACATCACATAAATAATTCACATTTTATTTAAATTATTCAATCAAAGTACATTCCTTCTATTAATGTATATTTATTTCCTTTTCATTTTCAGATCTAAAAACCAGATAGGATCGAAAGTGAAAATTTATCTATTTTCTCAAACTCTATTAATTATAATTTGAAAAGGCCCAGATATAAGTTGCTATTAGACTATGATGTCCGGCAGTTACTTTTAGTTTTATAATAATAACCTAAGAGATTATAAAGTACCTCGTGAGAGAGAAACGCTTCTGGGTTATCAAGTGAAGTAAGAATGGACAGAGTGTTTCACAGACCAAAATCGGGTACGGGGTACATCAGAGCTTTTCCTTATCACATCAGATTTGGACTCGCTTTACTCGTCTTAAGAGTATAAAAATAACCTAATTTATAATAGGATACGTCCTAGGACTTTTAACAGTGTTAAAAGACCTCAAATCAAGAAAATCATCAATCGAAATAAAAACAAAGAATAAAAAAAATACAAAAAAAACGATTGAAAAAAAAAATTATTATCTATAAAATATAAATTACGAAGGGAGAAATAATAAAATAGCAAGTAACAGAGGATACGAAATCGATATTAACATGAAAGCAAAAAAAGAACACACAAAAACACAATTACAAAACATGACTTCAAGGAACAAAGATAAAGAAGAAATACAATTACAAAACATGACTTTAAGGAACAAAGATAAAGAAGAAACACAATTACAAAACATGACTTCAGGAATAAGATAAAGAAGAAACACAATTACAAAACATACTTCAAGGAACAAAGATAAAGAAGAAATACAATTACAAAACATGACTTCAAGGAACAAAGATAAAGAAGAAACACAATTACAAAACATGACTTTAAGGAACAAAGATAAGGAAGAAACACAATTACAAAATATGACTTTAAGGAACAAAGATAAGGAAGAAACACAATTACAAAATATGACTTCAAGGAACAAAGATAAAGAAGAAACACAATTACAAAACATGAAAAGAACAAAGTTAAAGAATGGTAGAGACAGAAGAGATGAGCAAGCAAGAAATCAAACAACCAAGCAAAAACACCAATTAAAATACAGAAGCAGCGAAAAAACAAAATTAAGATACAAACAAATCATTAGAAAACAAAATAACAAGGAAAGACATTAATAAAATTTAATAAAAACCGGGAAGCACTGTTTCACTACCTTCAACAACAGCACTCTATTATGTGTAATGATTTTAATTGTCTTGCAGAAGTTTATAAACCTTGCCTGTACATAGTAATACCACAGTCGTTCTTAAATTTTTTTTAGGATGTATATGAATTTTTAATCGTCTCTTAGTTAGGGAGATGGCGATAGATGGCGCAGCTCAAGTCATGTATAGGTCATTGGCTTCTATTTCTTCTTTTCTTCGCTTAAAAGTTTCCTATTACAATTTTTTTTAAAGATTTATATTCACCGAGTCATGGTCATGTATTATCTTTTTTTATTTATATTCGCTTCATCTTTGTATTCCGTTGATTTATTCATCATTCATAAAACCCTTTTGTAAGGAGTAAGTTACAAACAGCTAAAATTTAAAAGGATTAAAATGTTACGAGTAAACTTAATGACCTGAGATTGAAATAAAAGTGCTCAAAATAGATAGTTTAATTTCCTTGAATTCAAAAAGTAAATAGCCAGCCTAGCAATAGTTAATGGCAGACTTAATTATTTATGAATCCGATATTGTTAAGTGTAAAAACTAACATTTATGCAAAAACAAACCAGAATAAACCTAAATTTATCAAATTTTGAGATTGAGCGTGAATGGAGTTCATTATAAATAATGAAAGACAATCTCTTCATAAAACAAAACTTTATTTGGCAAAACGCTTTCAACATAACTAGAGGTCATCATCAGTGCTAACCCGTTCAGAAATAAAAGGAAGAATAGAGGTTCTGTGATTTAGCTTATAAAAACAAGCGTGCAAAATTCCAAATCAATCTTAACATTTTTTAATGTTTTTTGCATTCATGGCAGTTTATTATTTAATCATTACATCTTGAGGCTGATTAATTTATCTCATATAATACATACATACATACATATATATATATATATATAATATATATATATATATAATATATATATATACGTTGAAAAATTAAGAACGACATAAAAAAATAACATTAGAAAAATTAAAAAACAGAATTAATAGTTTACAAAAGAAGTAGAAGGCGCAAGTATCTTTTAAAACCATATCTATTACCTTTTAAGTAATTTATTATAAATAAATTATGTTATAACCAGTTAAAGAGTAAAAGTGTTTTAGTGTTAGCACGATTTAGGATAAAATCATTGTTTAAAATAATAATAATTGAAGCAAAGTAAAAATCAATAAATTGATTTTTATAAAACTGATAATTTGATAATGTTATAGAAAACGATTTATAATGATTGGTACAATCAGAACATGGGATCGACCTAGTTACTGTGTAAAAATAGAACAATCAAGGTCGAAGTTTAAAAATAAAAAAAAATCTATAAATTGTCAACAGCTATGAGAAAGCCATTAAATACAAAAAAATAAAAAGAATTATTGCTATTCTTTTTTTACCTCATCGACAACACACACACAGATATATATATATAATAATATATATATATATATTATATATATATATATATATATATATATATATATATATAATATAATATATAAAGAGAGTACTCTACATGTTCACTCTAGGGTTTCATCTTCTAACCGTGGCATTTGTTTATTTTATACCCCGATGGATTAACATTTTGGACACCCCTACTGATCACCAAGGACGTTAAGAAATACACAGACAGACAGACAGTAAGGTTATACCGCCAATATTCTAATCAACAGTACTATTCCTTAATTTCTCTACAGCAGAAACGAAGAAAAATAAACAAAGTTTATTGCCGGAAGAATATCAACACATCGGAACGATATCAACACTACAGGTTGAGATATCAAGGGCTACCAAATATAAGAATCTCACCAAAAAATACTAAAATCAGATTGCACTGAATACCTTAACTTGTAGTGTTAATATCGTTCCGATGTGTTAATATTCTTCCGTCAACTATACCTTTGTATATTTTTCTTCGTTTTCTGCTGCAGAGAAATAAAGGAATAGTACTGATGACTAGACTTGGTGGTATTACATTGCTGTCTATGTTTCTTTTAACATCCTTGTTAGCCAGTAGGAGTGTCCACAATGTCAACCCATGAAGGTAGATACGAACGCCACGTTGAGAGATGGACACCCTAGGCTGGACATGTACTCTGTCTCGTCCTATATATATATATATATATATATATATATATATTATATATATATATATATATATATATATATATATATATATATATATATATATATATATATATAATATATATATATATATATATATATATATATATTATATATATAAATATATATATAATATATATAATATATTATATATAATATTATATATATATATATATATATGTGTGCACATGTGTGTGTGTGTAAATACTAAATTCTTAATCACATATAATTTTTTGAAGCAAATAATTTATTCTGTTTCCTTAAATATTAGTGAAATAAAATACAAAAAGTTAAATTTATCAAGTCTAAACCATACATTAATATCACACACGCCAACAAATATTTCCTTAAGGAATAATACAAATCATGATGTAATGATTTAAAAATAATAAATATTAAGTTACAAATGTAATAATATGTAAAGGAATCGGGAAGCAATACAATACAGTAAATTAAACAACTCGAGAAAAGTTGAAAAAGTATTTGCCTGGAGGTATTTAAAAATCTACACCGCCAACAAATAAAACATACAAATAAACAAATCGTAAAATTAATACACAAAATAAATACAATAAATATCTCAAAAAACAAAACTTTCAACAAAACCAAGCAGTAAATACATCGAAAAATAAAAATACTTTAACAACATAAAAACCAATAACACTTTCACTCATCAAAAACCTGTGATATAATAATAATAACAATAAATATAAAGGATATAATTTTAGACAATGAAGTAAATTGACAAATATTCATACATTTTTTCAACGTATTGATCTATTCCATGATCTATTCATAACATGGAGATAAATTTAGAGAATAGAAACATACGTATTTTGAACATTTACTAATAATTACCCCAATGGGAAGACATGATGAAAATTGTAAAAGTATTAACAAATAATAATAAACTAAACATACAATACACGACGATAACCAATACACAAGAGATATCGTAAGTTATCGTGTCCCATATAAACGTCTACAAGAACAAAATGTTGTACATACAATGACCCACACACATACATACATACATACATACATACATACATATATATATATATATATATATATATATATATATATATATATATATATATATATATATATAATTCAAGCTATTAGTTACCCCCTCTCTCCTTTCAAAAACCATCTCGTTTTTCCTTTCGCTTAGTGTCCTGAAGCAGAAAGCCTCTGTTTTAATTTTACACAAAAGAGGAAATATTCACACCAGACAATACTCCAGTTTAGGCAGACTCTAGTAAAGAAGCTAAAAGTAAATAACAAGTAAAGTAAATAACATACTTGCTCAATAATTAACTCCCTTTGGTGTAGGTAATTGGTAATAATAACAATAAATACTACATATCAAAACATAATTAAAACCACATGGGGTTCAGATTATAATTAAAATAATCATTAAATTCACATGAGATTATAATTATAATTAAAATAATCATTAAAATCACATGCGATTAAAATTATAATAAATTAATCATTAAATTCACATGAGATTATAATTATTTAAATTTTTCATTAAAATCACAAGCGGTTATAATTATAATTAAAATAATCATTAAAATCACATGCGGTTATAATTAAAATAATTATTACAAACACATTCGATTATAATTATAATTAAAATAATCATTAAAATCACATGCGGTTATAATTATTATTGAAATAATCATTATAATCACATGAGATTATAATTATAGAATTAAAATAATCATTAAAATCGCATGTGATATAAATTAAGTCTCAACTGCAGTTGTATATAGTAAATAAAATTTATGGTAAGTTCAAGGTATGTTTTATAAAGTCACTGTCCCATGGACAATATTTTTAAACACCACAGTATAGTAGATTGTGATGATAACGGTAAAAAAAAGTAATTATTTATATGATTTTACAGCAAATTCCTTGCTTCGACTAAGTTTACGTCTTCTAGCGTACTTCTAAGGTCATATTCGATAACTTAACAGCTTTACGATACGGTTACCTAGTTAAGAGTTGATTTTAACAACCTTTATCGCTCTAAAATACCTGAATCTCTTAGGAACCAGTTACGTGAATATTTCATGACCATACGTGGAACTTGGTCAAAAGCGGTTCTCTTAGATATATGTATAACGTAGGTACTACAAAAAAAAATTTGTACCGGTTGGTTTAAAAAGGAATTCGCCGCATAAAAAATGTAACCACTAATTATTAACTTTTAGTAATAAATATATATTTTTTTAAAAATAATTGATGTATAATTTAAATGAAAATACATGATTAAAATTAATCCTTTTAAAAATTAATTGAATTTTAAATTATTATTAATGTCATTATTAAACAAAATACACACATACAGACAGACAACTAGGTAAAAACCACTTAGGAGGGCTTAAAACATTTAAAATGGATTTTAGACGATATCATATCGTTTTTCTAGTGCGACATACTAATTTTCCTCCAAGACTTAAATCAGGAAAAGTAATCAAAATAAGGCAATAAAACGAGCAAATAAACAGTAATAATCAGTTATTATTCTCTAAATAAAAGAATAAACAGTTAATATTCTCTAAATAAAAAAATAAACAGTTAATTTTCTCCAAACAAAAAAAATAAACAGTTAATATTCTCTAAATAAAAAAATAAACAGTTAATTTTCTCCAAATAAAAAAAATAAACAGTTAATATTCTCTAAATAAAAAATAAACAGTTAATTATTCTAATTCTAATATTTAACAAAAGATTTACAATTCTTGAATAATGCCTGAACCTACTGCACGAAATATAAGTTCTTATTATTATTATTGTTATTATAAACTACAAAAAATATGTCGAAATTTTGGCATAATTAATGCGATGTTTTATTATAAACTTCACAAAATTTGTCAACATTTTGGCATAATTAATTCCATGTTTCATTATAAACTTCACAAAATATGTCAACATTTTGGCATAATTGATGCAATGTTTTTATAAACTTCACAAAATATGTCAACATGTTGGCATGATTAATGCCATGTTTTATTAATGCGATAATTAAAAAATAATTTGACACGTATATATTTATATTGTAATATTAATTGATTTAGTAATAACGTATTCGCAGTATAGTTGACATAAATAAAAGACTAAAGGAATAAAAATGATTAAAAAGGCATGTTAAACATTCTGACTGTAACAATGTGTACACAATGCTAGATAACATTAACCAACTTCGTAAATAAATGATAAGATTATGTCACGTCTGGTAAAAAAAACCACTATGGAAGAAAATAAATTTCTGAGTAGTATAACCATTCTTGCAATCTCGATGAAAGGAACAAAGAAATGAGTCTCTACACAAAACTATTAATTTATTCAAAGCGCTTTCAACCTAACATGAGGCCATCATCAGTGCCAGAGATAATTAAAAAAAAACAGCTTTGAGAAAGACATTAAATACGTAAAAAATAAATAGATTTACAGCAATATTCTTTCTCTTCTTTTTCGACTCGCCGATCAATGAGTCGAAGTTTTTAAATTTTTGCGTTTAATATCTTTCTAGTAGCTGTTTTTCTTTTAATTATCCCTGGCACTGATGATGGCCTTATGTTAGGTTGAAAGCGCATTGAGTACATGGTTTCCGCAGGTGTTAACCTATTTTTAATAGGTTAATACTACAAGTTCTAGCTATCTTATATACTAAAGTTATATAGTATACTATATAACTTATATATATATTTAAGTAACTTAATTTTTTACTTATGTAGTATACTATAGTTATATATATACTAGTAACGCTTAATTAAGTGCAGTCTAACATAAAGTTGCCAACAACACAATAACTTTAAAAGTAACATAGATATCAATATAATTGATATCTATGTAATAGACATAATATAAATTGAAATTTTTCAAATGTTACACTAAATTGATTGAGCTTATTAGACCATTGTATTGAGTCATCACCCACTAATTCAAATAATTTATTACTAACAACAGTAATTTCTATTTTTTCATAATTATTATGAAATATAAGAAACAAATAATATGTTTCTTGTGTACAAAAAAGTTTCTATTTTCTAACAAAACTTATTTAACAATATAGTTAAAGATAAAATAATAAAGATATTATAAAATCATGATTACATCGACTTAAGTCTATTATGGAAGAATTATATTTATCTTTAAGTGTCATTTTATACCTCGGCACTTCAAGATCAGGGTCTTAATTATGTACTTATTAATGACAAGTACTTGTAACGAATCACGCAGGAAACTAAATAAACAAAAGCAAGATGAATATGTGAAGGGATTTATGTTTTTCCTTAAAGATTTATACACATAAAAATCTGGCGCGGTGGTCCGCATGTCGGGCGAATTTCCTTTGGATGCGTGTTTCCGTGCTTAACAACAATCCTGGTTGGAATGATAATTTTTATAGTTTTTTTTTACATTATATCAGTTTACAACTACTAAATAAATAATTCCGGCGCGGTGGTCCGCATGTCAGGCGAATTTCCTTTGGATGCGTGTTTCCGTGCTTTTTACATTATATAAGTTTACAACTTCTAAATAAATAATTCCGGCGCGGTGGTCCACTGTCGGGCGAATTTCATTTAGAATGAGTGTTTCCGTGCTAAACAACCCATTTCTTGCTTATGCAAGAACCATGACCATTGTGTGGTTCCGGTTCATGCTTTAGAACCTAAGCAGTTACTCAATTGTCAAGCACTGCTCGTAACTCATTTTGTCTGTATTTTCCAAATGAGATGCGCATAATCATCCACTCAGAACGTTAAAAAAAAATGCTTAAACGTTAAAAAATGCTTGAATGTTGAAAATAATTTGCTTGAATGTTAAAAAAAATGCTTGAACGTTAAAAATAAAATGCTAAAAATGAATGTTAAAAATAAAATGCTTAAACGTTAAAAATAAAATGTTTGTACGAATCAAATAAAATGCTTGAACGTTAAAAATAAAATGTTTCAACGTTAAAATAAAAATGCTTGAAAATGTTAATTATAATAAAATCTCGGTTTCGGATACTTGGGTATACGCAAAACTTTTTCTTTAGACGTACTGCAGTAGGTAAGAAATAGTAAAAAAAAACTTACGATCTAAAATAAAAATAAGTAACATTAATAAGATAAAACATAAATAAAAAAAGAGAGTGTCAAATTAATGTCATATAATCATTAATTATCATAAATAAATCATCAAGTAATTAGTTACTTAACACATTAGAAATTAGAATCATTAAAAAAGGTTATTTAATAAGTTTTATTTCTTAATAGTATGTAAATACCAGGTTGTTTAGAGGACTTAGACACAATAAGAGATAAAGATGATCTCGATCAACAGGTTTTTTAAATAAGATTGTTATATACTTAATTATAGAAAGGTTTTTTTTTAATCTATAAGAAATGTTTTTCTTTGTTTATTATTTAATTGTTGTTATGATATAACGATATCTAAGCACTACGTAATACTTTAGTTCCTAAAAATATTATTGATTAGGACAAGTCCTTAATTATGTATAAAACAACACTATGAACAACAACAGTGCTTTCAACTGATTTTAAACCGTGTTTAAATTTATGCCTCGTAAAGAAAACAATTGGCGGACGATTTTGTTACTTCTCCTCATTTATACCGTCGGTGTAAATAAAAAGTATTGTGTTTGCAAAAAATTCGAACCCGGGATAAAACCGGGATTATCCTTTTCAGGCGTTTTTAAGTCCTCCTGAGTGGTTTTCTCAAAGTGTGTGTGTGTCTGTTATCATTGTAGCGCCCAGTGCTAGAAAGATAAAATTTGGTACAAAAATCAGTCTACCGCTGTAGTTGAGCTATTCGGAAAATATTTTTTATGACGTCATTAACCCGCAATAATGACTCAGCATTATTGCGGGTTTAATTTATAAATCTTTAATATATAATTAAAAATTATGTGTATATATACATATATATCAAATAAAATGCCCGTTTTAGGGCCTTTCGGCCCATCAGGGTATGCACCCAGCGGGAACCACCTCAGGTGGGTTGCATCTACTACACTCTAAAATTAATTAAAGTTGGCGAAATCATTTTAATACAAATACTATTCATAAAATCTTAGAGCATAGCCCGGGCTGCGAATCCCGGATCTCCGGTGCCGAAATCGAACGCCTTTACGATCACGGCCACACAGGCAGACATATATATATATATATATATATATATATATATATATATATATATATATATATATATATATATATATATATATATATATATATATATATTATTGTACTATGAGAGGAAATAAAAATTTATAGACTAAACAGTTAACCCAAAAAATTGCCAGACAATTGTTATAAAATAATGTATAAAAACTATTTAGACAATGACTCATAGTAAGGTACCTGTGGTCTAAGTGAAGGTTATATACTGAAATACTCTTTTGTGCTCTACTAATCTAGATATAATAATCAGATCAGCCATTTTAGCAAAACAGGAAAAGACGATAACGAGCATTCAATTAATTTTGTTTACTTATTTTGCTTTGTTTTGTTTACTTATTTTGCTTTCTTTAGTTTACTTATTTTTCATTGTTTAGTTTACATATTTTGCTTTGTTTAGTTTACTTATTTTCATTGTTTAGTTACATATTTGCTTTGTTTAGTTTACATAGTTTGTATTGTTTAGTTTACTTATTTTGCTTCGTTAAGTTTACATATTTTGCTTTGTTTTGTTTACTTATTTTGCTTTGTTTGTTTAATTATATTGCTTAATTTAATTTACTTATTTTGCTTAATTTAATTTACTTATTTTGCTTTGTTTAGTTTAATTATTGCTTGTTAGTTTAATTATTTGCTTTGTTTTGTTTACTTATTTTGCTTTGTTGTTTACTTATATTGCTTAATTTAATTTACTTATTTTGCTTATTTAATTTATTTTGCTTTGTTTAGTTTAATATTTTGCTTTGTTTAGTTTAATTATTTTGCTTTGTTTTTGTACTTATTTTGCTTTGTTTTGTTTACTTCTTTTGCTTAATGCAATACTTATTTTTGTTAAAACTTATTTTTAAAGACGACTCACCATATGCACATATAAATAAATAGGGGACAATAGGAATGGTACCAGATTAATCAACAAGTCAGAGCTCATTAGCTTATACCGTTATAACGGAAGGTATTAGATTCTTAGTAAAAACAACAAGTTGGTTTCGGGGTACCTCAAAACTTTTTCTCAAATTCGCTATGCTCCTACTCACAAGTTTGGACTTGATTCCCTCATCCTCACATTATGGAAATGACCAAATTCAAAGAGCATTAAAATATTTGTTTTAATCCTAACAGTCACCCCTCTATGTACTGACCTCAGTCAATGCCGCTAAACATTACTAATCTAACAAAAACTGTCGATAAAACTAGCAGTATTAAAATCAAACTTAGTATACTTATTTATTACATAAAAAGATACATTGAAATGATTACAGACACACACACACACACTAGACTATCTGAGATTCGCTTCGCTTCTCCCCAGTAGTAATTACATTAGCTTTAGTCCAGCGGTCACCCATCCAGTCACTGAACACGCTCAAAGCTGCTTAACGTTTATGATCCAACAAAAACCATGGGTATACTTGTATTAAAACAAATCGTAGAGTACTTATTTATTAAGTAAAAGTATACGCTTGTACCAAATTTCAACTTAATTAGATTATTTACCGATTTTTTTACAATTTTTTAAGAAACGTATACAAGTCATTTAATAGATATTAACGACTAATTCTGATAACGATCTGCCTCCGTAACCGTGGTCGTATAGTACTGGATTTCGACACCGGAGGTCCGGGGTTCACAGCCCGGGCTATGCTCTCAGTTTTTATGAAAAGAATTTGATGTAAAAAGATTTCGCCAACTTTAGCTTTACTTTGAGCATAGTAGATGTGACCCACCCGAGGTGGTTCCCGCAGGGCGAACACTCTGAAGGGCCGATAGGCCCTAAATATTAATATTATTATAATTCTGATAATAAGATGACACTAAGCATACATTATGTTGGTCTTATATATGACTATATGCGTGCCAAATCTTAAACTGATCCACAATTTTGTTCGCGCTTATGATTTTTCATTTTAAGTCATGGTTTCATGATTTTTTAAGAACAACTTTAGTTATAATAAACACATGTTTAATAATTAAACATTCAAAGACAAGCTATGTCTTGTAGAGTTTTAAAAAAATCAATAGAAATAAAATCAATGGTTTTAAAAGAGATGTCAAAAATAAGATGTCAAACAAAATCTAGCATGGTGCATCTGGCATGTTTCCAAACCAACAACACTGCTTACGAAAAGGCACTAAAAATTATATAATAGATAAAGAGGTAAAATAATCTTGTATAATATAATAAGATAATATAAATTAATATAATGAGATAAGATAATATAAATTAATATAATAAGATAAGATAATATAAATTAATATAATAAGATAATAAAAATTAATATAATAAGATAATATAAATTAATATGATAAGATAATACAAATTAATATAATAAGATAATAAAAATTAATATAATAAGATAATATAAATTAATATAATAAGATAATATATAAAATAATATTTATAGATAGATAATTTAAAATAATATAATAACATAATTTAAAACAATACAATAATATAATATAAAACAATATAATAAGATCATGTAAAGTTAGCAAATTTAATAATAAGAATAGGAAATATTTTTTGCTATAATTTAATAATATACAATGCATAACATAATTCCAATTTGTATTGGAGAGTATTATATTACAAAAATTAAAGAACAATTAAATTCGGAAGTATTAACAAAAATATAAAGGAAAAAAATTGTTTTATTGTAAAACGACTTTAAAATCCAAGATAAGGTAAATACGAATTTAAGTATAAGGAATTATCATCAAAATGTTTTGAGGATGAGTTGACTAAAGTTAGCTCAAACTTGAATGCAAGTTTCTGCCAAGTAAGAAATGTCTATAGAATATATTACAAGTTGATACGAAAGTAAACTTTAACTTGTCTATTAGTTTCTGCCAATAAGAAATGTCAAACTTTAACTTGTCTATTACAAGTAAGAAATGTCTATATAAAATTTTGACAAGTTGATAGGAAAGTAAACTTTAACTTGTCTATTAGTTTCTGCCAAGTAAGAAATGTCTATAAAATATATGACAAGTTGATAGGAAAGTAAACTTTAACTTGTCTATTAGTTTCTGCCAAGTAAGAAATGTCTATAAAAAAATATATGACAAGTTGATACGAAAGTAAACTTTAACTTGTCTATTAGTTTCTGCCAAGTAAGAAATGTCTATAAAATATATGACAAGTTGATACGAAAGTAAACTTTAACTTGTCTATTAGTTTCTGCCAAGTAAGAAATGTCTATAAAATATATGACAAGTTGATACGAAAGTAAACTTTAACTTGTCTATTAGTTTCTGCAAGTAAGAATGTCTATAAAATATATGACAAGTTGATACGAAAGGTAAACTTTAACTTGTCTATTAGTTTCTGCCAAGTAAGAAATGTCTATAAAATATATGACAAGTTGATACGAAAGTAAACTTTAACTTGTCTATTAGTTTCTGCCAAGTAAGAAATGTCTATAATTATATGAAAAGTTGATACGAAAGTAAACTTTAACTTGTCTATTTGTTTCTGCCAAGTAAGGAAAGTCAAAATAATACACGCCACGTTGATACAAACGATAACTCTAACTTGTCTATTTGTTTCTACCAAATCAGAAAATTTTATACATACATTAAGTTGATATGTAAAAATTTGTTTATTTAAAAAATTGTTACAGACACACCAGGATACAAATTTGTGCAAAAATGTAATTAGTGACAACGATGTATTATCTGCATTTACTTAAAACCTGAATATTTAATTTAATCAAGAGTTATTGTAAAATTAACAACACAAAGAACTTAGCAAAGCATTGAATGATGCCTGTGGCATTGTCTATGCCATCAGCTGTTGAATGAATTATAGTTCGCGAATAAACATAAGTTGTGTCAAATAAAATGCAACATAATGTTTTTATTGTCATGGCAAAAGTATTACAGTCCCTACGCTGTATAGTATTATAAATTAAATAAAGAAAATTAGATAATATACCTTATTTTAAAGAGTATTCCAATTATTCCTGAAAAGCCGGCGAAACAGAACACGACACAAAAAACAGAGTTCACTAAGATATAGTACGAAAAAAGTTTTTAATAAAACGCGGTTTTATAACTGTAGAACAGATTAAAATAAAAAGTTTCCGCACTTTTTAAAATTATGTTCGTATTTAAACAATATTAAAAAGACCGGAATCAAAAACTTTATTAAGTTAGAAGAACTTGATGACTGCAGTGTCAGATATGCACTGAAGTAAACGAGTCTTGTGATAGTGTAAGATGAGAAACTATCAACAGAGTGCGCTAGTAGTCAGACTGAAGCTAGTTACTCTCGGTATATTTAATAACGCTGAGTAATAATATTATATATGTCCACCAATAAAATACGTTGATCTCATTTTTGAAACATTAATCATGCGTAATAGTGATTAATATAATAAATTTATTTAATATTACAACTTAAAAAAAGTTGTTTTTTTATTTTTTTATGACATATATGTTAAGTCATGATAACTTTAAAATGTTAATGACCATACAATATTTAACATTAGTTGTATAAACGAAACGATATAAAAATATATACAAGCAATTCAATGTTATGTTAGCTTAAAAAATCTAATTGAAGTTTTACAGTGTTATTAGTAGTAACATTTTTATTTTAAATGAGAAGGTTGAAATTATTGGTTGACATATATAATATTAATAAAAAATTTAAGAGTTTTGAGTTAGGTTCCCCTACCCTCATAAAACTTAGTATATCTAGGTAGATATTAAAAAAAATGTATATATATGACTTAAGATAGCTTGAAAATAAACTTATTCATGCTATATTTAAGGTCTACGGTAAGTTAAGAACTCAACAAATTTATAAAGAAAAGTAAAGTTTTAATGAAGACATAAAATTTAGATATTATTAAATAATTTTGTAACATTTTATGGTTTTTTCTTTTATAATTTAAGTTCAGAAAAAGTGTTTAGACACGGAAACATCTGCCCCCGGTTATACGAACTCCCTCATCTTCGGCATCAACAATCAGACGTACAGATTCTAAGAAATTACTAAAAATGCCGCGAAAATGTAAAAGGAAAGAGCGGGAAGAGCACGCATGTTTAGATCTCGCATGTTTTACATAGATATTAACACATGATAAACAAAACGTGATTGGGCTAAAGTTAAAAATTTGGTGCAGGGTACCTCGGAAATTTTCCTCTCAAATCCGAATTCGTTAAGATCATCATCCCTACTTTAGATTCGCTTCGCTTATCCTCAGATTGTAAATTCATTTTTTCGTTTCCAGCGTTTACCCTTGTAGGCACTAACCTCACTCGATCCTAAGTAACTTTTGATCCAATTGAATTTGATACAAACTTAGAATAATACAATATATAGAAGGAGCACAGGACCATAAACACAATGTAATTCCACTGATAACACGAAAGCCGGTTGACTGGTGCAACTAAGTAATGCTGCCAACCTGACAACAAAACATTATATTAAATATGTGTCATAAATATCTATTAATGAAGAAAGTTCGTAAATAACAAATATTATAACTTAAAATACTTGCTGAGTAATTAATAAAACCAGTCTTAGATGGCAAAAGGGTGGCGGAATACAAGAATCTACATTTAGTTGACGAGGACTACTTTTAATATAATTTTAATAAATACGTTAAACTACAATTTAAAATGCTTTAAATATTGTAATGCGCCGATATTTATATTAGTATTTTATGAATAATCAATCATTAATTAATAATAGAACATAATAATTCAGCAACCGGAAGTTTTGCCAACTTTTTTTTAGAAAATTGTAAAAAATTGGTGGCAGCATTACTTAGTTGCACCAGTCAACCGGCTTTCGTGTTATCAGTAGTGCTCCTTCTATATATAGTATTATTCTATAAGGATACAAAACTTATTAGTTACATAAAAGAGCACTCTTGTACCAAATTCCAACTCAATGTGATTATTTTTCGATGTTTTACAAATAATGTACACAATTTATACGATTGAGTATTGAATTTATGTTGATAATAAAACGAAACATGACACATACATAGGTCTTATGTAATGACTACATGCGTCCTAGATTTCAAATCAAATGAAACATATTCTCGCGTTTTATGCATGTTCAAAATTTTGGCTGAGTCATTATTGCAGGTTCATGACGTCATAAACTCTCTAGCAAAAGCTCTCTAGCATAAACACACTAATAGACCAAGAGCTCAGGGGTGTTTTGTTAATAAAAAGTGTAATGGCTGGAACGCACTTTAGGGGTCAAAGGTTCTGCCTGGGACACCCATCCAATACGAGTCGGCAGAATTGCAGATCCTTGTTCAGAAAGGTATTTACGAAAAATTGAGACCGCTTCCAGCCATTAAACTTTTTATTAACTTCGGTGGTAAATTTGACCCCTAAAGTGCGTTCTGCCTGGGACACCCATCCGATACGAGTCGGCAGAATTGCAGATCCTTGTTCAGGAAGGTATTTACGAAAAATTGAGACCGGTTCCAGCCATTACACTTTTTATAAACAAAACACCCCCGGGCTCTTGGTCTATAAGAGCTACGCGATGATAACACATACAGGTATATAACGTTATGAATTTAGGAGGTCTTAAAACACCTGAAATGAATAATTCAGGGGAATTTCCGGTATTGGATTTTTGTTTCCGAACAGTATACATTTCCTACACGCCTGAGGTATAAATAAGGAGAAGTAAAAATGAAATCAATAGAATTTTAATAAAAATAATTTGGGCTTAAAAAAATAAAACTTATAGGGGCAAATTTTAAGAGAATGCTTAAAGTTGCACTGTAACTAAAATAAAGCAGACTCTCGTCGCGAGCCTACTTGCCTCGGGATGGCCCTTTCGTAGCCACATTTTATTCCGACACTTCTTGGTTATCTTTATGCTTAAGAAAGTTTTGACGTTTTTCCGGATGAACGGCTGGTTCAATGGAGGTACAACGAGTCTTATAGATTCTGGAGACCCATAAACTCGACAAATTATAATTTCCCTAAACTCCACCGATTTTTTTATAGGTTTGATGATGTCATAAAAAAGGTTATGACGTCATAAACTTTTAATATACAATAGATTCTGAGATCTTTATGCGCTAGAAATTTCATAACTTATACAAGCAAAATGCAATGCTACATTTGGGAACTGTTTTATCATTCGGCTTTTGCCATCATTAATGGCTCGACATAATGTCATGTTCCACTCTGTTTCGTTACGTCTAACTCACCAGGGCGCCGACAGAGCCTGAATTCACTCTAACCAATTAAAATTCCAAACAATGTCATGTGAAGTATTTATGAGATGAGTTAGACGTAGTAGAAACAGACTGGGACATAACATTAAGTCGAGTCATCAATGATGACGAAAGTCGAACGATGGAACAGTTCCCAGATGTAGCCTTACATTTCTTAGGTGTCTCTCGCTCAATAATATTGTGTCAACTATTCAGATTGTCTAAGAATTTTAAATAAATACTAGTTTTCCAGATTTACATAGAGAAATTCTAAAGAAAAATAGTTTACCAGATTAGCTATAGGAATTTAAAAGAAAGAATAGTTTGACAGATTAACTTTTGTATTTTTAAAAAAATAGTATGCTACAGTAACTAAGGACACCAAAGAAAGTATATTTTACCAGAATAACTTGGAATTCCAAAGAAAGTATATTTTACCAGAATAACTAGGGATTCCAAAGAAAGTATATTTTACCAGAATAACTAGGAATTCCAAAGAAAGTTTATTTTACCAGAATAACTAGGAATTCCAAAGAAGTATATTTTACCAGAATAACTAGGAATTCCAAAGAAAGTATTTTACCAGAATAACTAGGAATTCCAAAAGAAAGTATATTTTACCAGAATAACTAGAAATTCCAAAGAAAGTATATTTTTTAACATTCTTTTTGTTCCTTTATCCATAATAATGTATTTAAAAGACACTATAGGAATACTAAAAAACACACTCCTTACTCCATGTACCAAACTATATTTCGCCCCCTAGGTATCGGGGCATATTCATGTCTAAATTTAAATGGAATGAATACACCACCATATAAATTATCTAAATATTTAAATTCCAGCTTAAATAGATTAAATAACAATAATTCTTATGACTGTCATAGCGTTTTTGAATTTAAACAAGAAATTAGCTTAATTAAATTAAATGAAGACGAAACCATTGTGTCTTTCGACGTGAAATCTCTTTTTACTAATGTCCCAATCGAAGAGGTATATAAATTAATAAGACAAAATTGGCACTTAATAGTAAATGAAACCAAAATAAAATGCTTAGAGACCTACTTAAATTGCATCAAATTTTGTTGTAGTAACAACTATTTTTTGTAATAATAAAATATATAAACAAATCAACGGCCTCCCTATGGGAGGAGGAATGTCGGTTAATTTAAGTGGTATTTTCGTTAATTTCTTATTAATCTCAGTTTTATCTAAAACTAAATTTAAACCTAGGTTTATCAAAAAATACATAGACGATTTATTTTTGATAATTAAATCAGAATATGTTCAACCTTTGCTTTCCGAACTCAATGAATTTCAAAATAAATTTGAATTCACAGTGGAACATGAGAATAATAATGAACTTTCCTTTTTAGATTTGACAGTAATAAAATCTATTGATGGCATTTTAACAACCAAATGGAATGACAAACCTGTAAAAGGAAATAGATTTCTTAATTTTAAATCCAACCACCCGTTCTCACAAATCAAAAACACAACCTTAAACCTAATAAGCCGAGCTTTGAAATTAACAGATTCGCAATATGTTCCCAACATCAAATCAATAATTTTCAAAAAGTTAATAGATAATTTTTATCCACCTAAATTAATAAAATCTTTTTGGCACACCATCTACGAAAAGAATAAAACAAGTAATAATCCCAGTGAACAAACCAATAGTCAGAATAGTCATACTCAAGTTCCTAATAAAATTATTCATAGTAGTCTAACATACATTAAAGGTCTTTCTCAAACTATTCAAAAAACTTTTAAAAAATATGATTGCCATGACCTAAAACTAGGCCATAAACCGAGAAACAAAATTAATGACAAACATTTTTCGAAACTTAAAGATAAATTAATATTAATGATAATATGGGGTTCGTCTATAAGGTTTCTTGTAATGATTGTCCTGGTAAATATATCGGTGAATCACGACAAACTTGGGAAAATCGCAAAAAACAGCATGAAAGCAATGTTAAATCTACTAAACTTAAAAATCATACTGCTCTATCATTACATGCA
>JACMZG010001908.1:11177354-11308233 GCA_018340805.1 Microvelia longipes
GCACGCATGTATAATAGTAACATGTGTGCTAAGTTTTGTCTCATCAGCATTAGTTCAATTTTTGTTGAATGACTTGTATACGTTTTATTTTAAATTGTAAAAAAATTGGTACGGAGTACCTTGGAAATTTTCAGATTTAGAAAATCAGATTCGCTACGCTCAGCCTCTTAGCTTCGGACTCGCTTCGCACGTCCTCAGAATATACAATTCTCCAAATGTATACAGCAGCATGTCCTTGGACTCACTTCACTTGTCCTCAGATGGTAAATTTATCCGTTTAATTCTCAGCGGTCACCCATACAGCACTGACCACGCTCAATGCTCTTTAATTTTTATGATAACAAAAATCAAAGATATACTTGCCGTATTGAAACGAAACTTAGTGTACTTATTAGGTATGGTATACCTAATGTCCTCAAATCTAATTTTTTCCGCAATCTTTTCAATTAATTAATTATTTTATAGAGATATATTACGAGGTTTAGATGAATGAAAATCAAGACGTATAATAATCAAATAAACAAACATAATTATATCTTATATAGAGATATAATTACAAATCAACATTAATGAATAAAATAAACGATATAGATAATAAACCTTAACGCTCTTGGAGGTTCATAATTTAACACACGAGTAAAGTAAAAGATGTTTTAAACGAATGTATTTGGATAGGCTCTAGTATATCTTTTGATTACTTTATATCAAGCATTAATTTACTAAATGAATGCTTGTTGATATAAGGACAGAACTTTACGCTTTCACAAAAAATTGATTTTTGATTGAAAATTTGATTGGTTGAAAGACAACCTACCTATTTAAATTACAAATGTCTCTTTCTTATAATTTATGAAATTAAAGTTTCAAAAACAGTTTGACTTGTGTATAAAAACATTGGAAGAAGCCGAAGCCGCTCTATAGGACAATACGCGATTGCGGAGAATACGATATTTATAAACGCTATCTAGTTTGGAAGAATTGAATAAATAAGGCAACTTATCTATGCTCCTAAATCTAGCGACTTAATTGTTCTAGTTTCATTTTAAATTATGCTTCTTTTGAATCGAAGGAACTTGAGGAATTTTGGAACAGTTATTCATAGTTTTAGTTCGACTAACCTATTCTTCTCTACTGTGAAGTACAGTAGAATAAATTATAGTTTTATATATTAGTAGTGGTATTTAAGAGCGGAGTCTTACTCAGGTTTGTTTTGAATGGAAAATTTTTCAAAGTAAAGATAATTATTACATCAGACTGTCAAACTGTCAAGGTGTAAGGTGGCAAAGTTTCAGGTTTGTCGGACAAACACGTGTAAAAAATTGAGACAGGGTAATTACCAACCAGATGCAAGCGGCTTTTTGTTTTTGTCTAGCGCCCACGTTTCCACTATGTTTTATAGAAAAGCGTAGGACGTATAGGAAAAAAAGTTCTTTCGCTAATAGTACTTTTTAGCCGGAAACCTCAGGCTATGAAAAATCATAAATACACCAAAAAAAAATCTCCAAACTACAAATCCAACCAATTTATACCAAAAGAAACACAAACAATAAATCATATTATTTTTAAATGTTTAAAAATGCAAATTTATCAAAAGTTCTCCTCATAATCGGTCAAATCCACAATGACAACTTAATGGAAGCATTCAACAGGTCGTAGTCCCACTGACACACTAAGCATACCAACCTGATTCTCTTCACATAGGAGATTTTTCATAACAGTTCCACCCTATTCAAAATCTCAAATTTCGATAACATTCATATCTTGATCTTGTCTATACCTATAATCTTAAATAGATCTAAAAACTGTTTTTGGTGGCCCACACGCAGTATTTTAGAGTTCTTTAACACCTGGCAGTTGTATTTTAGATCTTAAAACATTAAAATCCCCAGGGGCATAGATATTAGAAGTCAATAGCGAATTTAAAATTAATATCTTGCACGTAGAGATCATTGTACTGTTATTTGTTGTACTGTTGTATTCACCTGAATATATTTCATAGTATACATTTATTTTATCAAATAAATTATGTCTAGTTTATATGCTATCAAGTTCAAGTACATTCACTAAAGAAATAAAGTATAAAAAATAGGATAAGGGGACCTCGGTACTTTTCTTTACAACTTCGAACTCTCTTCGCTCGTCCTGGGAGTGGCATGGTTTTCCCAAGCTGAAATTTGTATTACATCGGTCTTACTGCGCTCGACCATAGAATAGAGTGGTCATTGCAATCCGCAAAAAAAAAGGCGGTATATAGGCATTCAATCAAATAATACGGTAGATAGGAATTCAATCAAATAATGTAGATAGACATTCAATCAAATAAATACGGTAGATAGACATTCAATAAATATACGGTAGATAGATAGATATCAATCAAATAATACGTAGATAGGAATTCAATCAAATAATACGGTAGATAGGAATTCAATCAAATAATACGGTAGATAGACATTCAATAAAAATACGGTAGATAGACATTCAATCAAATAATACGGTAGATAGACATTTAATTAAATAATACGGTAGATAGACATTCAATCAAATAATACGGTAGATAGACATTTAATTAAATAATACGGTAGATAGACATTTAATTAAATAATACGGGAGATACTTTTGTATTATGATCTCGAATACATTAAAGACCTATGATCATACTTGGCAGTCTAGTAGTTTATTAGTTTAGTTTTTCATGACAATAATGGCTCTATATTTAATGAATATAAAATATGACTTGTTAATTTAAATTTTATACAGTAATGCGTTATAATTTTGACAAATGTAAACAAATATTTTCAAAATGACGACCCAAATCAAAAGAGAATTTTGGATCTTTTAACCACCTTCATCCACATTTGCGTCAAATTTTAACTGGATCAATCCAATGTTTTTAAATTTGAACGAGTTTCAGCGAATTTATATTATGCAAAAACATTACGGACAGTTTGTTCGGATTACGGAAGTTGAGGGGGGATTACAAAAATCTACAAAATAAATATGGATTCTACCTGAAATTAAATGTGCAGTTTAGTTATCCAATCCATAGAATTTAAATACTAATTACCTGAAACAAAAAATCGTAAAAAAATTAAAATAAATAATATATGGGAGTAATTAGTGTATTGGAGTATTGGAGCTCCGTGATAGGTGATAGTATTGGTGTATTGGTGTGATAGTATTGGTAATAGTAGCAGCATCGCAGCCCCGCGACTTTCTGTGTTTATTTGGTTGTTGTCTTATTTCAGTTTGCCATATAACTAATTTATGTTAGTGGCAAACTGCCACAATATAGGCGAATTTTCAAATTTTAAAAACTCAAAGATAAAAAATATTCTGGCACGGTGGGTCCGCAAGATGGGCGAATTCGCGGAAGCAACCTGTGGAATGCTTGCTTTGGACACCAATCCAGATCTTGCTCAGGTTTTTGGGTCTCTGCTTTATAGTCGCACTTACAACAGTAACAGTTTTCCTGAGGCCCGTTTCACAAAAGTGCAAGTCTTGTAGTTACAAAAATTGTAAAAAACAACTTGTAATGACAAATTTACAAGTGTTACATATAATATACATATCACTATCAACTAAATTAGAAAACCCTCCATACAAAATTTAAAAAAGGCTAACAAAGAATAAAATTATTAAACATTAACTAAATTAACTTTTTTTCTAATTTAGTTGTTTGTGATATGTATATTTTTAAGATTTATGTTTAAAAGCCTGAAGATGGCCACAGAGTTGGCTGAAATATATAGCTACCATTAAATGATCCGCTGTTTTTATTGCGATATAGAACTATAAGCCATTTTATTCTAGTTATTAAAAACTGGGTAACTCCCCCTATACTAACCAAAAACAACTTGCTGAAAACCGCCCTTTACCAGACCTGTCTGATTGGTCAGTTCTCGCTAACCTACCCTTAGTTTTTTTTAGCTGACTATAATATTGTACAATAATCAAACAGCTATTGTTGTTGTTATAAATAAAAATTTGATTTGTACTTAAAAAATAACCTCTGTGGTTTACTCATTTCCTTATATAATAACTTACACAACCATAGCAAAAGTCGAACAATAAAACTTTAATTTGCTAAACAAAAAAGTTTGCATTGACAATTGTTTTACATAAAATAGAGCGGCAAAAATAAAAATAAAAGGAAAAAAAAACTATGTCGGACTTAAAACAAAGTAATAAGGCAAAATGAAAAACACGACATAGTAAATAAGACCGAAATTCTTGCGCAATAATTTAAGAAAAAAAAACTTAACGAAGTTAGTGGTAACTTTTATCTTTGTTCTTTAAAATAAAGAATTAAAGTTTTGAGAAAGGACAAATATATCAAAGTAGAATAAACCTGTACTGCTGTGTAACCTGCAAAAATTGACCCGTAATGTAACCCCTCGTTTTGAATTTAAATATAATACAAAAATATTTATAATTTAAGCTCAAAAAATAAATTGACAAACAAATAACCTAAATCAGTCGTTGCCAGTAATTAATAATTTAAATATTTCATTTCAAGGAAAAATTTGTTTTATTAATCCATATGAATTTTAAAAGCGAACATACATAATGAACAGAATGCGCGACACAACTAGAAAACATTCTCCAATGAACTAAAACAATGTAAACAATAATCAAAACGAGTAACAAAGTTTAGACTAAAGCTTATATCTAGATGGATTAATAACCTTAGCTTTAATGAGAGGTCAAACTTTAAGTATTTTAACTGTTTTTAGTTTCAACCATAGAGGTATATTACTAGAGGGAGCTTATACTCCTAGTATATCTTACCTCAATATATAATAAAATATTAAGTCCCTCCACGGAATAAATATTTATTGGCAAAGCGTTTTCTACATAGCAAAAGGCCATCATCAGTGCAAAACTGTCGAAGAAATAAAAGAAGGAAGAGGAAGAGTGGAAGAAGGAAAGAAAGAAAGGTAGATGGAAGAGTGAGTCAATGCAAGAGATGTGACGTGCAACTTTGTCCAAATTTAATATTTCATACGTCACATAATAAATTTGAATAAGAAACATTGTATTAGGATAATTTAATTATTGAAGATACTCACTAAATCTATAATTTAAGAGAAGGTTGTGACCTATAGGGTGGTAATAAAAAACGACGATTAGTGTAATGTTTCGGCTATAAAGCCATTATCAAACCTAAAAATAAATATATTAACAACTAATTAGACAAATGATACAATAAAGATTGTTATATAAAAAACCTACAACATCTCATAATTTAAAGAAGAAAAAGAAGAGTAAAAAGATTTATGAAAGACTTACATTTAAGAAAGAGTAGACATCTTAAATTATTACCACCCTATAGGATACAACCTTCTCTTAAATTATTAAAAAAGGGTGCAAGACTAATATTATATCTTTATTGTACCATTTCTCTAATTAATTGTTAATCAAAAGTTTCAAATCTTTCTATTAAAACTATTAAAAATTAGCAGTAATAAAATACTATTAAAATAGTATTAAAAGTTCCAAATCTTCCTATTAAAACGTGCATGAAAATAAAAATTAGCTGTAATAACTGAGCAGTAATAAAATAGTATTAAAAGTTTCAAATCTTCCTATTAAAACTTGCATGAAAATAAAAATTAGCAGTAATAACTGAGCAGTAATAAAATACTATTAAAAATAGTATTAAAAGTTTCAAATCTTCCTATTAAAACTTGCATGAAAATAAAATTAGCAGTAATAACTGAGCAGTAATAAAATACTATTAAAAATAGTATTAAAAGTTTCAAATCTTCCTATTAAAACTTGCATGAAAATAAAAATTAGCAGTAATAACTGAGCAGTAATAAAATACTATTAAAAATAGTATTAAAAGTTTCAAATCTTCCTATTAAAACTTGCATGAAAATAAAAATTAGCAGTAATAACTGAGCAGTAATAAAATACTATTAAAAATAGTATTAAAAGTTTCAAATCTTCCTATTAAAACTTGCATGAAAGTAAAAAAGTATCTTTGAACTTTAAAAGTGTTACGCACATTCCAATGACCATTACAGAACGAAAAAGAATTTAAATATTACTGTTTTACTTATATTATACCGTTAATAAAGTATTTTAAGGCTTGATGCTTTTAGCGAATTATCTTTGAACAAAATCGCTAATGAGATGGCGCGTGTGGTGAAGTGGTGACATAGAAGTATTGCCAAAACCCGTTTCAAAGATCCCTGATCACGAAAACATAAATTTTGCAAAACTTTATGTATGTATATATATATATATATATATATATATATATATATATATATATATATATATATATATATATATATATATATATATATATACTACTAAATAAGACAGCGCAAGTGGAGTAAATCTTAATAAAAAGCATCAGTCTTTCCACAAAATATATTTAAAAAGCAAACCGGCTTTTTAACCCACAATGGTCATCTTCAGGCCTATATAAAACAAACAATAAATAGGACATAGCGAATCTAAAAAGTTAAAAAGTCACATAGATTAAAAGGGAAAAAATAAAATAAAAAACTAAAAGACAAAATTAAATTAAAAATAAATAAAAATAAAATCATTTATTTATTTTTTTTTTATTTTTTTTTTATTATTTTTAATTTAATTTGTCTTTTAGTTTTTTATTTTATTTTTTCCCTTTTTAATCTATGTGACTTTTTAACTTTTTAGATTTGCTATGCCTATTTGTTGTTTGTTTTATATAGGCCTGAAGATGACCTTTGAGGGTTAAAAGCCGGTTTGCTTTTTTAAATATATTTTGTGGAGAGACTGATGCTTTTTATATATATATATATATATAATATATATTATATATATATATATTATATATATATATATATATAATATATATATATATATATATATATATATATATATGTATGTATGTATGTACGAGACGTGTGTGTGTGTGTATATATGCATGTGTTTCTAGCGGAGTTTCGTAAATTCCCTATATCTCTCGAACAGGATCAATATTTTTATATTTGGCGCCTCTAAGTCAATAAATAACTATTCTGAACTAAAAACTCAAGAATAACTATAAAGATAAAAAAACAATAAAAACTACTTATAAATTTGTATCACCAATAAACAAACAAAAAATTAATAAGTGGAAGTAATAAATTATAAAAAAGCCTAACTTTTTCTACGCTTTGAATGGATATACTAACACACAAGACAGTTATGTATTGCGTTTCGTGTATAACTACAAAATGTATCTTTTAATAATAACATATATTTTTTCTAAATTACATCAATTTTATCCGAGATAAACACGTTCACGTTCAAACCTCTAACGAATTAAGACATATTTGTCACTTTTCCTTCTTTATACCGTAGGTATTCTGGAAAAGTATTCTGCAAAAAACCGAAACCGCGATGTCACCAAACTTATCCGTTTCAGGTGTCTTTAAGACATCCTGAGTAATTTTCACAAAGTTAAGGGAGTATGAGCGTAGCAATACATCCGATGTATGGTGAAAAGTTCCGAGGAATCCCGTATCATCTCGTTTTAGAACATGTACTTAATTCAATATATCTTAGCACTTAAAATAATAAGTATAGGAGGAGGCAACTTCTAGTTATTTTAAAAAAGTTTTTAATGCTAGGATGTTCGAAAAAATTTTATTAACTGCTAAAAGTGTAACATATGGTAGAGATAAATTTTAAAACTTTCGATTTCTTTCTTCTAATTTTCTAAAAATATGAAATATTAAAGCTTATTTTAAATCTATTTTTTGATAGAAAAACAGCCTAGACCTTGATGATAACAGAGGTGTAAAATGTTTTGAACTTTAATAACTTTAATCTCTACTTTAAACTTTACGATTCATAGTTTTTGGTAAAAAGTTATAATGGTTCCTTAAGCGATAGAAACTATGCCTTATGGCTGAGTTATATCATAAAACGCTTTCAGTAGCTATATTTAGACTTAATAATGATGAATTAGTATTGAATTCTTTTTGGTAAAAAAATCCAAGGTGCTTAAATTTTTATAAAATAGTATGGTTGTTAAACTTTGTAAGTAGTTTTCCTTATTTAAAGCGCAAGTACATAGAAAACGTATTGTACTTGCACTAAAATTATGAAACCCTAATTTTACCTGAATCATCCGTTCCCTATGGCTGGTATTTAATTGAACGAACATAAGTGAGTTCTTTGAACAAACGTAAGTGAGTTCTTTGAACGAACGTAAGTGAGTTCTTTGAACGAACGTAAGTAAGTTCTTACATTACAGAAGATTGGGACGGCGCGTATGTTTGTTTGTGTGTTTGTTTGTACATGTCGCGATAAGTGCCGTAAAAATTGACGGATATTAATAAAATTTTGTATACATGTAAAACTAACTATGTGTCAGAGCTGTATAGTTTTTGGTAATATTCCGAAAAATATTTTTAAAATCGTAGCCAATATGGCAGACAGGGTAAAAAAATTGTAAGCGAAAAAATCGTGTTGCATATCGTTTTAAAGCTCTTAAAGAGTAGAATAATAAAAAAAAATTTAAAAATTTAAAAAAGGCGGCAAACACAATGAACTTAAAAAAATTAACTTTAAAGGAATAACTTGAGTAATGTATTGTTGAAAAGCCCTTGTGTAGTAGAACAAAACATGTTATTTACTAAATTCCGATAAATTCTTATTAAAAATAATATCTTATTAAAATTCCATCTGCCGTATCCAAGGTTAATAAAAAACCTTAAATACGGCACAACACTTAGATGAAATAATACAATTTAAGTACTAAGAAAACTCCCCAAGGTAATTGATTTGAGAAAACTCCCTTGCCATACTAAAATGTGATAATTAAGAAAATTATGATTTTCCCTGTAATTGCATATTTACAGGGAAACTCGGTTGAAATTATTTGCTAAAATTATTTCTAAATAATTAAATTAATGACTTATATTTTATAATATTTTTCTTCTCTAATCTACAAATTAGTGACGATCATTTCACCCAACACTCGGGTCATCTTCAGGCGATCAAAAATAAACTTAAGCTCTACATTAACAACAAATTAAAAAATACAAACACAACAAACAAAAAAGATCTTAATCTGTTCATTAAATCAAAAACTTTAATTAGAGTTAAATCATCAAACATAGTTTAGGAAGAAGTTTCGACTAGATTATCCTGAATGATGTAAAATTCAATTCATTCCGAGTCTGAGGTTCGAGTAGGTAATCGTTTTCACTTTTACTTGTTAGTTTGATTTCCGACGAAACATTTAAGGATTTAGTGTCTCACTTAACGTCCTGTCGTGAGTATGGATTATTTACCTCCACCTAATCCTTTCTCGGAAATAGTTACAGACTTGGTAATTCATAAACGTCATCTTTAAGTACGATCAAGCATTTTCAGTAACTCTACAATATAAGGTCAAGAAATATGTCACAGTTAACAAAAGCAGAAAGGAGCTGACTTTATTTTATTATAAAATGCATATTAAAAAAATATTCCTACCACAAACAACGCAATCAATTATTATGAAAAATAACCCTGTGCTAAATTTGTTAATCATTTGCCATCACAGTATTTAGCATGTTTGATAAATTGCCATAATATATGACTATTTATACTTTGAACTTTAGTCGCTACTATTAACTTTAAAATCTTTCTTAGCCTGCTTTAACTTTACGGTATTTAGCATGATTGATAATAGTCTTATAATCATTCAAGTGTTTGCAGCTACTAACAGTAAAATGCTTGGTACAAAATGCAAGTTTTTTTTTTGGAAAATGGTTTTTAAATTTTCTCGCCTTCTACCGTAGGTATATAGAAAAAATATTGCGTACATCCTAAAAACTAATATGTCTTCAGAATATTCGTTTTAGCGGTTTTAATATTTACAACTTAGTTTTCATGATAATATCTGTTTTTCTGTGAGGGGGTTTGTGTCTGTGGCACGCATATTCTGTCACGATTAAGCTAGAAAGTTGGAACTTGCCACAAAAAACCAACTTCAAGTCTTGTTGTAGTGCCCAAAAAATAAATATTATTAGACTTACTAACCACTTTTGCTGGGTCATCAAAAATTTCAAAAACAAGTTAAAAATTATTCAACGTTGGCCAATAGTGTCAAACCTTATCAATGAATTGTTCCTAAGTCTTAATATTCTATTAATACAGAGACTTTTTTATCTTTTTCGACTTCACATCAGAAAATTACGCTTATGAGGTTGGTCAGATCATCAGATAACGGAATTAAAGGGAATGTGGGGAGAAGAGAAGAGAGAGAAGGTCGATTCCGTTTACATCTTTTCACTTTTCTCATTTATACCATAGGTATATAGAAAAGTATTGAGTTTGCAAAAAAATCCGAGATCGGAAAGTCACCTGATTTATCAGTTTCAGGCGTTTTAAGACCTCTTGAGTGGTTTCCGCAAAATGTCTGTCTGTATGTGTGTTGGTGTGTGTATGTGTGTGTGTGTCGTGTAGTGTGTGTCTGTTATCATCGTAGCTCCTAGTTTATTTATGCTAGAGAGTTGAAACTTTGCACAAAACTCAGTCTACTGCTGTAGTTGTGTTATTCGGAAAATATTTTTTAAGACGTCATTAACCCACAGTAATGCCTCAGCAAAAATTGCAAAAAATCATAAAACGCGGAAAAATGATGCGATCGGATTAAAATTTGGCACGCACGTAGCCATGCATAGAGATATATTACTAGAGGAGCCCTATTGGTTGAATTTTGAAACAGTGACAAAATAACCTAACCACCTTCGCTTATAATGTAATCAAATAATCAGCACAAAATTACAATAACTTATATAGTAGTACGTTAAAAACACAAATCAAAACACAAAAGGTATAGGAAGCCAAAAACAATAGATTTATTATTGCCATAACTCACTCTTGTAGGAGGTTTTCAATGAGGTTACACACAGAGCCCCTGAGACCCCTAATACGATGTTTCAGGCCTTTCAATGTATTGAGTAGGGTATGCCCCCTCTAGTATATGGCCCCTCTCTATGTAGCCATGTATAAGACTAACATAAGTGCTAAATTTATTTCATTATTGGCATTAGTTTAATTTTTATGGAATGACTTGTATTCGTTTTTAAAAAAAAACACACACAATATATATTATATATATATATATATATATATATATATATATATATATATATATATAATATATATATATTTATTTATAAATTCTTGATCAGAGAGTCACCGCCTTTAAGACATCACGTTCCCCTTTTGTCCTCCACTCTCCATAACAGCAACCTTATAAGTAAATTTTTCGAAAATTCGATAAATAATAAAAAAAAAAGTTTATTCAACTTATGAGTACACATGGTGATCATGGCATGAAACCATCTATCTGTTCATCGGACTATATCAACAAAAAGTTACATCCCGATACGGTTGACAACATTTTTTGACTCATCCACAGCCGCCTTAATGTAGCCTTGTTTTAATAATTAAGTATGATTATGAATACAACATTCTTCTTGATATCATATTACGGCTAGCGAGAGAGAAAGTGACTGTTGAATAATTATTAAGTTATATTTTTAGACAATTATATCATCTGTACATAGTCTTTAACATGATCCTTTTCTTACTTTAATTTAGCATTATGAAAAGAAGGAAAGGCAAAGTCGAGTAATTACCCCCCCCCCTTGTTGACTTTCTTGCCTGCCTTATTTCCTTACCCTACAATACGGAAGGCAACGAGTCCGGTAGCTCAGAAGTAGACTGCTCGCCATTCGACCTAGAGGTCGAGGGTTCAATTTTAGCCGGGGAAGGACCTTAATATGTGGTTATTTCTTGTACCGTACACTCGGGAGGTCTATAATTCAAGACCAGCCAACCCAGCCAAGGTTTTACGTGGTTTTCTTAGCTACTAATACGCAAATGCGGGGTTTGTTCCTGTTTGATTCAAGACATATCTGAATATACGTTTCAGAAGTCTCCTGCTCACGAAAAGTCAAGGTTCTGCTTGCTGACGGAGCTGAAGACCGGAAAGAAAGTGAAGGCGGTGACACAAATAACGTAAGTGACTAGGAACGCAGTCTTTGGTTCTTGAAGACAGACGTCTCCTTGTAGCACTGCGGAACTTTGACTTTCAGGTCCGGGCTATAAAATAAGTTTGTGCACATTAGCGTAGGGATGCCAGAGTTATCTGTTACCTGGATTAGTACCTAGATTTGCTACCAAGATTGATACAGTTAAGTGAGGAAAAAACTGTAATATGACCCACAGTTCAAGCGTAAAAAATACGGAAAGCTTTTCTTGCACTATGGCAACACGGGACAGTTAACCTCAAGCAGTTAGAAGGCTCTCCTCGCACCATGCCTACACTAAATAGTTAGCCTCATGCATGCGGAAGGCTCTCCTCGCACCATGCCTACAATAAAGTTAGCCTCATGCATGCGGAAGGCTCTCCTCGCACCAGCCTAAAAGGAGCAGTTAGCCTCAAGCATGCGGAAGGCTCTCCTCTCACCATGCCTAAAAGGAGCAGTTAGCCTCATGCATGCGGAAGGCTCTCCTCTCACCATGCTAAAAGGAGCAGTTAGCTCATGCATGGCCTAAAGCAGTTAGCCTCATGCATGGGAAGGCTCTCCTCGCACCATGCCTAAAAGGAGCAGTTAGCCTCATGCATGCGGAAGGCTCTCCTCGCACCATGCCTAAAAGGAGCAGTTAGTCTCATGCATGCGGAAGGCTCTCCTCTCACCATGCCTAAAAGGAGCAGTTAGCCTCATGCATGCGGAAGGCTCTCCTCTCACATGCCTAAAAGGAGCAGCCTCATGCATGGCTAAAACAGTTAGCCTCATGCAAGGCTCTCCTCGCACCATGCCTAAAAGAGCAGTTAGCCTCATGCATGCGGAAGGCTCTCCTCTCACCATGCCTAAAAGGAGCAGTTAGCCTCATGCATGCGGAAGGCTCTCCTCTCACCATGCCTAAAGGAGCAGTTAGCCTCATGCATGCCTCTCCTCGCACCATGCCTAAAAGGAGCAGTTAGTCTCATGCATGCGGAAGGCTCTCCTCTCATGCCTAAAAGGAGCAGTTAGCCTCATGCATGCGGAAGGCTCTCCTCTCACCATGCCTAAAGGAGCATTTAGCCTCATGCATGCGGAAGGCTCTCCTCGCACCTATGCCTAAAAGGAGCATTAGCTCATGCATGCGGAAGGCTCTCCTCGCACCATGCCTAAAAGGAGCAGTTAGCCTCATGCATGCGGAAGGCTCTCCTCTCACCATGCCTAAAAGGAGCAGTTACCTCATGCATGCGGAAGGCTCTCCTCGCACCATGCCTAAAAGGAGCAGTTAGCCTCATGCATGCGGAAGGCTCTCCTCTCACCATGCCTAAAAGGAGCAGTTAGCCTCATGCATGCGGAAGGCTCTCCTCTCACCATGCCAAAAGGAGCAGTTAGCTCATGCATGCGGAAGGCTCTCCTCTCACCATGCCTAAAAGGAGCAGTTAGCCTCATGCATGCGGAAGGCTCTCCTCTCACCATGCCTAAGCAAGGAGCAGTTAGTCTCATGCATGCGGAAGGCTCTCCTCTCACCATGCCTAAAAGGAGCAGTTTAGCCTCATGCATGCGGAAGGCTCTCCTCTCACCATGCCTAAACAGCAGTAGCCTCATGCATGCGGAAGGCTCTCCTCGCACCATGCCTAAAAGGGAGCAGTTAGCCTCATGCATGCGGAAGGCTCTCCTCTCACCATGCCTAAAAGGAGCAGTTTAGCCTCATGCATGCGAAGGCTCTCCTCTCACCATGCTAAAAGGAGCAGTTAGCCTCATGCATGCGGAAGGCTCTCCTCGCACCATGCCTAAAAGGAGCAGTTAGTCTCATGCATGCGGAAGGCTCTCTCTCACCATGCCTAAAGGAGCAGTTAGCCTCATGCATGCGGAAGGCCTCTCACCATGCCTAAAGGCAGCAGTTAAAAGGAGCCTCATGCATGCGGAAGGCTCTCCTTCTCGCCACCATGCCTAAAAGGAGCAGTTAGCCTCATGCATGCGGAAGGCTCTTCCTCTCACTATGCCTAAAAGGAGCAGTTAGCCTCATGCATCGCGGAAGGCTCTCCTCTCACATGCCTAAAATGAGCAGTTAGCTCATGCATGCGGAAGGCTCTCCTGCTCGAACATGCCTAAAAGGAGCAGTTAGCCTCAGCCTCATGCTCACCATGCTAAAAGGAGCTCCCTCTCTCATGCTAAAAGGAGCAGTTACCATGCATGCGGAAGGCTCTCTCCTCACCCTAAAGGAGGAGCATGCATCGGTTCTCGCCTAAATGCTCATGCGGAAGGCTCTCTCACCATGCCGCACTGAGCATTAGCAATGCATGCGGAAGGCTCTCCTTCACCATGCCTAAAGGAGCAGTTAGCCTCATGCATGTGAAAGGCTCTCCCTCACCATGCCTAAAAGGAGCAGTTAGCCTCATGCATGCGGAAGGCTCTCCTCTCACCATGCCTAAAAGGACAGTTAGCCTCATGCATGCGGAAGGCTCTCCTCTCGACCATGCCTAAAAGGGAGCAGTTAGTCTCATGCATGCGAAGGCTCTCCTCGCACCATGCCTAAATGCAGGAAGCATGTTAAAAGGAGCAGTTAGCCTCATGCATGCGGAAGGCTCTCCTCTCACCCATGCCTAAAAGGAGCAGTTAGCCTCATGCATGCGAAGGCTCTCCTCTCACCATGCTAAAGGAGCAGTTAGCCTCATGCAAGGAAGGCTGCTCCTATGCTAAAAGGAGCAGTTGCCTCATGCATGCGGAAGGCTCTCCTCGCACCATGCCTAAAAGGAGCAGTTAGTCTCATGCATGCGGACTGCTCTCCTCTAAAAGGCTCATGCCTAAAAGGAGCAGTTAGCCTCATGCATTGCGGAAGGCTCTCCTCTCACCATGCCTAAAAGGAGCAGTTAGCCTCATGCATGTGGAAGGCTCTCCTCTCACCATCATGGCCTAGAAAGGAGCAGTTAGCCTCATGCATGCGGAAGGCTCTCCTCTCACCATGCCTAAAAGGAGCAGTTTAGTCTCATGCATGCGGAAGGCTCTCCTCTCCACCATGCCTAAAAAAAGGAGCAGTTGGAAGGTCTCATGCAGTTAGCCTCATGCGGAAGGCCTCCTCTCCTAAAGGAGAGTTAGTCTCATGGCCAGGCTCCTCTAATGCCCTAAAGGAGCAGTTAGCCTCAGCCATAGCGGAAGCTCTTCCTCGACCACCAGTGCCTAAAAGGGAATCAGTAGTCTCATGCATGCGGAAGGCCTCTCCTCTCACCATGCCCAGTTAGGCCTCAATGCCAGGTGGAAGGCTCTCCTCCACTATGCCTAAAAAGGAGCAGTATAAGTCTCATGCATCGGAAGGCTCTCCTCTAAAAGAGCACATGCATGTGGAAATGCACCATGCCTAAAAGGAGCAGTTAGTCTCATGCATTGTGGAAGCTCTCCTCGCACCATGCCTAAAAGGAGCAGTTAGCCTCATGCATGTGGAAGGCTCTTCCTCGCCCCATGCCTAAAAGGAGCAGTTAGCCTCATGCATGCGGAAAGGCTCTCCTCGCACCATGCCTAAAAGGAGCAGTAGCTCATGTGCAGCAAAGGCTCCCTCTCACCATGCCTAAAGGAGCAGTATAGCCTCATGCATAGGCGGGAGGTCTCCTCTCTCTAGTTAAAAGGAAGCAGTAGCCTCAGCCATGCGGCAAGCTCTCCACTCTCCACCATGCCTAAAGGAGCATTTAGCCTTCATGCCATGCGGAAAAGGCTCTCCCGCACCTTGCCTAAAAGGAGCAGTAGTCTCATGCATGCGGAAGGCTCTCCTCTCACCATGCCTAAAAGAGCAGTTAGCCCTCATGCATGCGGGAGGCTTCTCCTCTCACCATGCCTAAAAGAGCAGTTGGCCATCATGCATGCGGAAGGCTCTCCCTCACCTGCACCTAAAAGGAGCAGTTAGTCTCAGCTGCGAAGGCTTCTCCCGCCACCATGCCTAAAAAAGAAGCAGTTAGCCTCATGCATGCAGGAAGGCTCTCCTCTCACCATGCCTAAAAGGAGAGCAGTTAGCCTCATGCATGCGAAGGCTCTCTACCTAAACATGCCTAAAAAGAGCAGTTAGCCTCATGCATGCGGAAGCTCTCCTCTTCACTATGCTTAAAAGGAGCAGTTAGCCTCATGCATGCGGAAGGCTCTCCTCCACCATGCCTTAAGGAGCGGAAGAGCCTCATGCATGCGGAAGGCTCTCCTCGCACCATGCCTTAAAAGGAGCAGTTAGCCTCATGCATGCGAGAAGGCTCTCTCATCACCATGGCTAAAAGGAGCAGTTGTCAATGCATGCTAGAGGCTCTCCTCTCACATGCCTAAAAGGAGCAGTTAGCCTCATGCATGCGGAAGGCTCTCCTCTCAAGCAATGCCCTTAGGAGCAGTTTGCTCAACTGCATGCGGAAGGCTCTCTCTCACATGGCCTAAAAGGAGCAGTTAGCTCATGCATGCATGCGGAATATGCTCTCCTCGCACATGCTAAGAGCAGTTAGCTCATGCATGCGGAAGGCTCTCCTCGCACCATGCCTAAAAGAGCAGTAGCCTCATGCAGTGCGGAAGGCTCTCCATGCCTAAAAGGAGCAGTAGCCTCATGCATGCGGAGGTTCCTTCAATGCCTAAAGGAGCAGTTAGCTATGCATGCGGAAGCTTCTGCGGTCCTATGCCTAAAAGGAGCAGTTAGCTCATGCATGCGGAAGGCTCTCCTTCACCATGCCTAAAGGAGCAGTTAGCCTCATGCATGCGGAAGGCTCTTTCACTATGCCTAGGGAGCAGTTAGCCTCATGCATGCGGAAGGCTCTCCTCGCACATGCTAAAGGAGCAGTTAGCTCTGCATGCGAAGGGCTTCCTCGCACTATGCCTAAAGAGCGTTATGCATGCGGAAGGCTTTCCTCTCACCATGCCTAAAGGGGCGTTAGCCTCATGCATGCGGAAGGCTTCCTGCGCACCATGCCTCAAAGGAGCAGTTAGTCTCATGCATGCCGGAAGCCTCTCCTCTGCCACCAGCCTAAAAGGCGTTAGCCTCATGCATGCGGAAGGCTCTCCTCTCACCTGCCTAAAGGAGCAGTTAGTTCATGCATGCGGAAGGCTTCCTCCCCTGCCTAAAAGGGCAGTTAGTCTCATGCTTGCGGAAGCACCATGCCTAATGCATGCGGAGGTCTCCTCGCATGATAAAAGGAGCAGTTAGCCTCATGCATGCGGAGGTTCTCTCTTCACCATGCCTAAAAGGAGCAGTTAGCTCATGGCATGCGGAAGGCTATCTCTCACCATGCCTAAAAGGAGCCAGTTAGCCTCATGCATGCGGAAGCTCTCCTCTCACTATTCCTAAAAGGAGCAGTTAGGCCTCATGCTGCGGAAGGCTTTTCCTCGCCCATGCCTAAAAGGAGCAGTTAGTCTCATGCATGCGGAAGGCTCTCCTCGCCATGGCCTAAAAGGAGCAGTTAGCCCATGCAATTGCGAAGCTCTCCTCTCACCATGCCTAAAGTAGCAGTTAGTCTCATGCATGCGAAGGCTTCCTCTACATGCGCTTAGCTCAGCATGCATGGGAAGGCTCTCCTCGCACCATGCCTACAAGGAGCAGTTAGCCTCATGCATGCGGAAGGCTCTCCTCGCACCATGCCTAAAGGAGCAGTTAGTCTCATGCATGCGGGGCTCTCTCTGCACATGCCTAAAAGGAGCAGTTAGTCTCATGCATGGAGGTCTCCTCGCACTGCCTAAAAGGAGCAGTTAGTCTCATGCAGCGGAAAGCCTAAAAGGAGCAGTTAGCCTGCATGATGTGGAGGCTCTCCTCGCACCTATGCCAAAAGGAGCAGTTAGTTATGCATGCGGAAGGCTCTCCTCGCACCATGCCTAAAAGAGCAGTTAGCTCATGATGNAAAGGAGCAGTTAGTCTCATGCATGCGGAAGGCTCTCCTCGCACCATGCCTAAAAGGAGCAGTTAGCCTCATGCATGCGAAGGCTCTCCTCTCACCATGCCTAAAAGGAGCAGTTAGCCTCATGCATGCGGAAGGCTCTCCTCTCACTATGCCTAAAAGGAGCAGTTAGCCTCATGCATGCGGAAGCTCTCCTCGCACCATGCCTAAAAGGAGCAGTTAGCCTCATGCATGCGGAAGGCTCTCCCTCACCATGCCTAAAAGGAAGCATTAGCCTCATGCATGCGAAGGCTCTCCTCTCACTATGCCTAAAAGGAGCAGTTAGCCTCATGCATGCGGAAGGCTCTCCTCTCACCATGCCTAAAAGGAGCAGTTAGCCTCATGCATGCGGAAGGCTCTCCTCGCACCATGCCTAAAAGGAGCAGTTAGCCTCATGCATGCGGAAGGCTCTCCTCTCACCATGCCTAAAAGGAGCAGTTAGTCTCATGCATCGGAAGGCCTCTCCTCGCACCATGCCTAAAAGGAGCAGTTAGTCTCATGCATGCGGAAGGCTCTCCCTCACCATGCCTAAAAGGAGCAGTTAGCCTCATGCATGCGGAAGGCTCTCTCTCACCATGCCTAAAAGCATTAGCCTCATGCATGCGGAAGGCTCTCCTCGCACCATGCCTAAAAGGAGCAGTTAGTCTCATGCATGCGGAAGGCTCTCCTCCTCGCCTAAAAGGAGCAGTTAGCCTCATGCATGCGGAAGGCCTCCTCTCACCATGCCTAAAAGGAGCAGTTAGCCTCATGCATGCGGAAGGCTCTCTCTCTCACCATGCCTAAAAGGAGCAGTTAGTCTCATGCATGCGGAAGGCTTCCTCGCACCATGCCTAAAAGGAGCAGTTAGCCTCATGCATGCGGAAGGCTCTCCTCTCACCATGCTAAAAGGAGCAGTTAGCCTCAATGCATGCGGAAGGCTCTCCTCTCACCATGCCTAAAAGGAGCAGTTAGTCCTCATGCATGCGGAAGGCTCCTCTCACCATGCCTAAAAGGCAGTTAGCCTCATGCATTCTCTCTCACTATGCCTAAAAGGAGCAGTTAGCCTCATGCATGCGGAAGGCTCTCCTCGCACCATGCCTAAAAGGAGCAGTTAGTCTCATGCATGCGGAAGGCTCTCCTCTCACCATGCCTAAAAGGAGCAGTTAGCCTCATGCATGCGGAAGGCTCTCCTCTCACCATGCCTAAAAGAGCAGTTAGCTCATGCATGCGGAAGGCTCTCCTCTCACCATGCTAAAGGAGCAGTTAGCCTCATGCATGTGGAAGGCTCTCCTCGCACCATGCCTACAAGGAGCAGTTAGCCTCATGCATGTGGAAGGCTCTCCTCGCACCATGCCTAAAAGGAGCAGTTAGTCTCATGCATGCGGAAGGCTCTCCTCTCACCATGCCTAAAAGGAGCAGTTAGCCTCATGCATGCGGAAGGCTCTCCTCGCACCATGCCTAAAGGAGCAGTTAGTTCATGCATGCGGAAGGCTCTCCTCTCACCATGCCTAAAAGGAGCAGTTAGCCTCATGCATGTGGAAGGCTCTCCTCGCACTATGCCTAAAAGGAGCAGTTAGCCTCATGCATGCGGAAGGCTCTCCTCTCACCATGCCTAAAAGGAGCAGTTAGCCTCATGCATGTGGAAGGCTCTCCTCGCACCATGCCTAAAAGGAGCAGTTAGCCTCATGCATGTGGAGGCTCTCCTCGCACCATGCCTAAAGGGAGCATGCCTCATGCATGTGGAAGGCTCTCCTCGCACCATGCCTAAAAGGAGCAGTTAGTCTCATGCATGCGGAAGGCTCTCCTCGCACTATGCCTAAAAGGGGCAGTTAGCCTCAAGCAGGTGGAAGTCTCTTCTCTCACCATGCCTACACTAAATAGTTAGTCTCATGCATGTGGAAGGCTCTCCTCGCACCATGCCTAAAAGGGGCAGTTAGCCTCAAGCAGGTGGAAGACTCTCCTCGCACCATGCCTACACTGGATAGTTAGCCTCATGCATGCGGAAGGCTCTCCTCTCACCATGCCTAAATGGGACAGTTAGTCTCAAGCAGTCGGAATGCATTCTTCGCATCATATCTACATGGGACAATTGGTAATTTTGGCAATTACCCTAATTTGGTGTTAATTTACTAGCTGGGATTTACAAAAAAGGCTTTCTGGGATTTGTTTGCGTTTTTATAATAGAAACATTACTCTTAGAATTAATTAGGAGCCTTATACAGATAATGTGGAAGATACGAAAAAAGTATATATATATATATATATATATATATATATATATATATATATATATATATATATATATATATATATATATATATATATATATATATATATATATATATAATATATATATATATATATATATATATATATATATATATATATGTATATATATTATATATATATATATATATATATATATATATATATATATATATATATATATAATACAAATATAAAATTTGGAAGGGTAAATCAGCTCCTAAACCCGCACACAAGTTCTCGAATGAATGTGTCACTATCCCATCATTCAAATCATGTAAGATATCCCACATGTGTTATCTCAAGTTCATTCTAATAGATAACTAATCGTTTCTATAAAAACTATAGATAGTTTTTTCTTAAAATTAACTAAGTAAAGAAAAATAAAAAATAGATTAGCTAAACAAGTAAATTAATTTTAATAATCCTTAAGTCTTGAACAAATAAAAGGATTGCTATTAGTTTGTTCATTTTACACCAGGGAGAATATAAGCACCTCGAAATCATGTTGTTGTATGTTAAGGGTTCATTTACCCTAAGGATTTTAAAGGGCGGTCTTTTATGGATAATATAGAAAATCCACCCTTCGGTTTTCGTCAGTATTTGAAACACAGCATTTATCCTATAGAATGCACAAATACAAAGAAAATAAGGGAAGAAGAGTTTGAAATTAACCTTAACATAAGAGATTTAAAAAGTAAACATAAACATGATGTGTCACGGGTAATGTGGTACATTAGCATCTAGTCGCTTGTTAATGTATAGCGTCATAGACTAATCCACAGCCTTTGTTAAAAAATTCTCTTAAGACTATTTCGAACGTAATAAACTTCCTCCGGGCCTCCCTGTTGGTGTATATCAAAGAGAAAAAACTATTAGAGGGAGTACAGAACCCGATTAACACAGTGATAAGAGGTCTGGAAGTAAGACAGTTTCCATAGGTGCCGTAACTATACTTACCCCTACTATAGTCTCCCTAGAGAGAGACTAGATACTCCCCACCCCTCTACAACTCCTATTGTAGCATGCTCTCTAGTAACGGCGGACATTTTTCAGTGATGCCACATTAAACTACTTTATTCAACACTTACAATTAAAGAATACGCGCAATAGATAATAATTAAAACTTATTTTAAATTCATTTTACTTGATTTAAAACAAAATAGTCGAAAAATAATGTAATATTTACGTGAAATTGTTATTAATGTACCGTTACGGCACCTAGCTACCCAAGGAATGATAAGACCTGTTGTATCCTCCCTCTAATAGTTTTAGTCTCTTTGGTGTATATATAAACCTAACTGTCCACACGATACGCAGAGTACTCGTTTAAACTGCAGGGTACCCCTTTCAAGTGCAGGGTACACCGCATTAAATATGACAACTAGTTTCAAAATCACTTCCCAACATCAAAATTTTAATTTATTTTCATGACGTCATAGCACTTTGACGGGAGCGGCCGTCAATGGTTATTTGACCAAAACGGCACTTCTTATTAGGATCTTAAAACTATCCGCTGGAGTTGTGAGAATTTTGCACACTTCAAGTGTTCAAAATTCTCACGAATCCAGCAAAATAACTTTAAGGTGTTACAACTAAGCGCCGCTTTTGCTTTATAACGGCACCTCCACCTTACAACCAACCTCTTTTGTTTTAAATATCGCATTGACTACGATAAGAATCGTTTATTTTTTTTCTCTCATTACATATTCATATTTTTTTGCAAAATAAGAAAGGCAGTGCTAAAACAGTTGATTTAAATTTATAATTTGCATTCAGTGTAAAAATTGATTACATTAAATCTAAAGGGTTAAGTATGAGAGGTCAATATTTAAAAAAAAATCAATTTTACCAAACATCCAGTAAAATGTATAACGGATATTGAAAAAAATGAAGGTATAATTTTATAGAGCGTATAAAGAAACAATACAATATTGTGACTTTGAAAAAAAGTGACATTAAATCTTTGAAAAAAATGCAAATTTGAATCCTCCCTCACACCCACAACACCTTGGAATACTTTTACTAAACAATTGGTGATAAATGATGCTAGAAAGTTTCTATATTTAGGTTTTAATGAAAAGGAAAAGTGCGTCAAATACAAATCAAGTTATATCTGTGATAAAAATATCTGTCATTTAAAATCTCCTAATGTTGTATTAAATATGACAACTTGTTTCAAAAGCGCTTTCCAGTAAAAGAATGTTTAAATTAATTTTGATGTAATAGGACTTTGACAGGAGCGGCCGTCAATGAGTGCTTGTCGAGCCTAAAAAGGTGGTAGTTTAAAACCATGTAGGAGGTCTTAAAAACATCTGAAACGTACAATTTAATTACGGTCCTATTTTTACCTATAAATGCGGAAAAGTGAAATGTAACGCATAGGTGTTTGTAAAAACATACTATTATTTAAGTTTTCTATACTTAAGCTCTATACTGCTTCAAGATATAGACTAAAATTAAATTTAAGTTTTCTATATTTGAGCTCAATACTGCTTCAAGATATAGACTAAAATTAAATTTAAGTTTTCTATACTTAAGCTCAATACTGCTTTAAGATATAGACTAAAATTAAATTTAAGTTTTATATACTTAAGCTCAATACTGCTTCAAGATATAGACTAAAATTAAATTTAAGTTTTCTATACTTGAGCTCAATACTGCTTCAAGATATAGACTAAAATTAAATTTAAGTTTTCTATACTTGAGCTCAATACTGCTTCAAGATATAGACTAAAATTAAATTAAGTTTTAATACTTAAGCTCAATACTGCTTCAAGATATAGACTAAAATTAAATTTAAGTTTTATACTTGAGCTCAATACTGCTCAAGATAGACTCTTCTTGAGCTCAATACTGCTTCAAGATATAGACTAAAATTAAATTAAGTTTTCTATACTTGAGCTTCAATACTGCTTCAAGATATAGACTAAAATTAAATTTAAGTTTTCTATACTTGAGCTCAATACTGTTTCAAGATATAGACTAAAATTAAATTATGTTTTCTATACTTGAGCTCAATACTGCTTCAAGATATAGACTAAAATTAAATTTAAGTTTTCTATACTTAAGCTCAATATATAATAATGTAAGGTCAGTGTAACCTCGGCCACGGAGGCGGCTTAAGCTCAAAACTGCTTCGAAATATAAACTAAAATTACATTAAATTAAAAACAAAGAATTATAGAAAATTTTATTCTTTGTATCAAATTTGAAACTATATCAAATTTAAATTTAAGATTTAAAGGATAACACTTGGACTTGAAAGCCATTTTCAGAAAACAATGGAAAAAAACAAAAAAATAAAACTTTTTTTGAAAGGTTAATTTTATATAAACGATAAAATAAACAATTAAATGTTGATAAAACCAAAAATAATGTATCGGTATTATAAAAGCAACTAACAAGAATAAATAATAAAAGGAATTGAAAGTATTAAAAGTAAAGAATTAGCAAACAAACGAAGAAAACACAACTGATAAGAGTAAACAGAAAAGGTATAAAAGTTAAGAAATAAACTTTAAGGCAAGCTTTTGTATTTCAGGATATTTATCAATATAATGGGACAGTTAGAAAGGTGAGCTTGTTTTTATTAAAATTTTGACATTTAAAATCCTTTTTAAGGAGAAAATAGCAGAACAAAACCAAAAATCGTAAAGTAAGGGTGAAATCCAAACAATAGCCTACTTCTAGTGTTATAAACTTTGTGGGGTCTTATCTTAAAAGTAATAGCATATCAACAAAAATATTAAAGTATTACGTTCACTTTTAGCCAGTTATTATTGTAAGGACAAGTTAGTTTTAAAAATCATGGATGTTGATAGAGCTGAAGATATACACGTTAAAGACGTCAGAGTGAATTTGATCTAATTTTTTTGTTTATGTAAAAATAGCAATGCATTTTTTAATTTATAAAATTAATACCTTACGTAACATATGTGATAAAATGATCTAGTTTAGTGGAATGGATTTTATCTCACCTATTAACCGAGTCAGTATTTAACGATCGACTATAGTAAGTATAAATTAATCTGACATTCTTCCTTACTTGAGGTTAATTCATATTAGGTTGAAGAGACCCAGCCCCATCTTAGGATTTAGCGCAGCGGCTTCTTCTCTAGATCTCACACAGGGGCCTGATCTCACTATCTCGCGCAGGAGGCACTATCTCATGATCTCCCACAGGCGCCCTAACTCGTTATTGTGCACAGGAAGTACCATCTCATGATCTCACACAGGCGCCCTAACTCGTTATTGTGCACAGGAAGTACCATCTCATGATCTCACACAGGCGCCCTAACTCGATATTCTGCACAGGAAGTACCATCTCATGATCTCACACAGGCGCCCTAACTCGTTATTCTGCACAGGAAGTACTATCTCATGATCTCACACAGTCGCCCTAACTCGTTATTCTGCACAGGAAGTACTATCTCATGATCTCACACAGTCGCCCTAACTCGTTATTGTTTTCAGGAAGTACTATCTCATGATCTCACACAGGGTCCCTAAAAGCAATATCGCGTACAGGAAGTACCATCTCATGATCTCACACAGGGGTCCCGACTCATTAGCACAAACAGAAAGCATCATCTCATGGATCTTGCACAGGGGCCCCATCTCATAATCTCGCACATGGGCTTCATCTCATAATCTCAAACAGAAGGCCTCATTTCTAGATCTTGCGCAGAGACCCTATACCATAATCTCTCACAGAGGCCCAATCTCATGTTCCCGCACAGTCATTACCATCTCTAAATCTTTCAGGTGGGGCCCTCGCATAAGAGTCCATCTCAACATTTCGCATAGTGGGCCTCAACTTTAAATCTTGCACAGAGGCCACGTCGCTCCAAGAATTTTTTCATCACTGCAGAAGGAGGCTATATCAAGATTACAATTTAAACTTATAAATCACAATTTTAATTTAAAAAGCATTGGATTCCTTGAGAACTATTCTATTTTTCTACTAATTAATACATCTCGAGTTTTAAATTAAAAACTCAATAATCTATGATGTAATAATTTATTGAGCCTACAGTCCTTTATAGAAGTTGTTAAATTTCAATACTAGGACAGCCTACGACCTACGATTCCTGACTTGGTTTATCCAATCTATTTACTTTCATCAGTATAGAAAAACTATTTTACAGGTTCACTAAAAGAATAACCTTATCATGTAACAATGCGAGGTAACTAAACGTATAACCCTGAGAAATATATAACCTTTATAGTATTTTGTACTATTATACAGCTATACATATTATATATATATATATATTAATATTATATATATATATATATATATATATATTATATATTATTAAATTCAAACGAAATTTAAATTTAATATTAAATTTACTATAGCTATACAGCAGCAAGTATAAACAGCTTGTTTATACAGTATAATTAATCTGGCGTGAGGTTCGCAAGCTGACCTTAGGAACGCATGTTATCTTTCTTAGGATTCTAGTACATCCTTGGTTTTCCGGTTTATACTTAATAGTCGAAACAGTGTCACTTGAATGTTTGTCATTTTTCTATAGTTTGTCAAAGTAAATGTGCCATTTTTTTCAAGGAGTAGTAAAATATAGGGCCCATTTTGCTTTTTGTTTATGAGCTTATCATTATTTTTGTTTATGAGCTTATCATTATTTTTGTTTATGAGCTTATCATTATTTTTGTTTATGAGCTTATCATTATTTTTGTTTATGAGCTTATCATTATTTTGTTTATGAGCTTATCATTATTTTTGTTTATGAGCTTATCATTTTGTTTATGAGCTTATCATTATTTTATTTATGAGCTTTTATTATTTATTTATGAGCTTTTCATTATTTTTGTTTGACTTATCATTATTTTTACTTTTCCTCATTTATACCGTAGGTAAATAGGAAAAGTATTGTGTTGTCCGAAACCGGGATTAAACCGGAATTATCCGTTTCAGGCGTTATTAAGATCTCTTGAGTGGTTTTCGCAAAGTTGTATTCTGTATGTGTGCGTGTGTGTATGTTTGTGTGTCCAGTGCATTTATGCTAGAGAGTTGAAACTTTGTACAAAAATCAGTCTTCCGCTGTATTTGTGCTATTCAGAAAATATTTTTTGATGGCGTCATTAACCCGCAATAATGACAACGAAAATTTCGACATATAATTTAACGCGGAAAAATCATGCAATTGGATTGAGATTTGGCACGCATGTGACAAATCAAATGTGTATGAGACTGAGATATGTGCCAAGTGTCATGTCATTATCAGCATTAGTTCATTGTTTATTGAATGACTTGAGTACGTTTTTTTAAAAAAAAATGTCAAAAATTAGGAAATGATCCAATTGGGTTGAACAAGTGTGTATTATTACATAATAAATAAGTACACTAAGTTTCCTTTCAATACGATAAGTATATCCATGATTTTTGTTGGATCATAAAACTTAAGGAGCATTATGCGTGGTCAGTGCTGTATGGGTAACCGCTAAGAATGATTTGCATTTCCTATCTGAAGACGAGCGAAGTGAGTCAAAAGGCATGTTACAGTATAAATTTGGCAAACTTTATTTCTCCGAGAAATACAGTTCCGAAGAAGGGAGGACGAGCGTAGCGAATCCGATACAATGAGGAGAAGTTCCGAGGTACCCCGTACACGATTTTTTTGTTTTATGAGCTTATAATTATTTTTTTGAGGTAGTACGTAATTGAGCACTTTATTAGACCGTTTTTAGGATGAGAAGCCAATCATTATTGTTATAGGAGTTAATTTAGTACTTTTCACCTCCGAGGACAATAATGAATGTAAAAAAACTCCTAGGACGTAAAAGTAATTCATATGTTGCCGCCATTACTGTAATGTAGCGTGTTCAAAAAACAATCCGTGTTAAACCTTCATGAGTTTTCTTTAAAAACGTTCATTTTGTTTCTGTTTTTGTTCGTAGACTAATTTTTTTTTTGTTTTTAAAAGGTGTTCTAATTGACAATTTTTGTGTGTTTATTTGTAAAGCTTTACATTTTTGAGTAAAAGTGTGAAGCTATGGATGAATTTAATGACGGCGATAATATAGAGTTAATAATAATTGGACGTTTGTTTTTTTTCAATTAAGTATAGAGCGCAGTTTAATGAGTGCTATTTTTGATTTTTTTAATGAGTGCTTTATTTAATGAGTGCTACCTCAAAAAAAATAGTGTATGCCATCCGGCTGAGAATGTCTTTATGTCTTGGCAATTTTTCCCGACTCGCTTCGCTCGTCGGTAAATCTAATTGCCGTGACATAAAGACACACTTCTCAACCTTATGGCATAAATAACTATTTTGTTTATGGTTTTATACAATGTAAACGTAACGATAAACTACTATCAAGATTCGAACCCATATCTTTTGCCTTAAGTACTTTGTGCCCACAGAACGCCCAACAACCCAAAAGAAAGGCCTTACATCCAGCAAAAAAATGTAGCGATGTTTTAAACATTTTGCTGACTCAGCAAACTAGGTTAATGCCATCATAAAAATCAGTATTTAGTAAGGATTTTCTATAAAAGTTTTATTTATGTAACAAGTCTCATTAAAAAATATTATCCGTAAAAGAGTTATCGTGCTTATATTCATGCAGACACACACATATATATGTATATATATATATATATATATATATTATATATATTATATATATATATATATATATATATATATATATATATATATACATAGACCTCTACAACGAATTGATGTCATACTCCTGTGTTTAACTTCTACCTTGACACTCGCAGTATACCAATTTTTTTCTAAGGAATAAATAAACGATAAAAACTAATGTACCGACTTGAATAAACTCTATTCCTCTTTACATCATTATAAGTTAGTAATTGAGTAATATAATTTACAGAATCTTATACCAAAGCTAAGTACTTAAAACTGCTTAAGAATAGTCGAACGTCTCGAAACATTTTAACGTTACTTAAATGGCGCTTGAAATAAAATAAAGTACTTGAAAGCCCTCATATCACATAATAACGATCGAAATTATATCGTTCAATGGGAAAATATTTCTAGAGATCACTTTCATTTTTTCTGTTATAAAAGATTTGTTCAAGTGTAAAAAATTCGTGCGACCAATAACTTAAAAGATAAGAACTTAGGAGTCTTCTTTGAAATTTTTTTATTTATTTTCTCTTTTTCATCTTTAGTTATGTTTCGTAATAGCTGTTATGATAGCTTTGATATGTAGAGTTGTAGAGAGTTAAGAGCTGTTTATATTTTTTTATTTATTTGTGATTTGAGTGTCAAGATCTCAAGGAGGTAAGTTAAGAAGTATTTATCCGATTCGTGATTTTATATATTTTTCATTATTGAAATATTGTGGAAGTTTTAAGACGTCAGGGAGGGACACTATTGGTAAAAATTTGAAGTTAATAAAAGTTTTCGCTTTAGTGAGTTACAGAGATAGTATTACTTAGAGATAGCAGTGTCAATCTTATTTATTACTGAGCAGACTGAACGAATCCAACAATATGTCAAATACATTAATTGTTCTCACTCATCATATAATCTGATGGTCTATAATCAAATAATTATGATACAATATTTAACAAGTCTAAAATGATTATAAGCACTTAGATCATATAGATTCATTATGTAGATTATAGATAGGTTGTTGGAAGGTACAAAATAGGAGTATGTAAAAAGATCAGGCCTAAATTTATTATATACATTTAGGGAATCTTTATCGTCAATACTAAATCTACTATCAAATTAGAAAGGTAGACGAAATATAACAGCATGTCATAAGTTGAATTTGATAATTAAATTTTATATCTTAAACAGTAAATTTCCCCCATTAAAATTTAAGAGATAATAAAATTGAAAACTTTTACTCTAATTAGGGGTGATAATATAATTTGAACTTTATTGATTCGATAATCAAGATGGTTCAAGGAAATAAAAGGATCGTGTACAGTCGGGTGTTCATGAGGTCATTAATCAGGGTGGTGTAACTATCCTATGATCTCGCAAACTTGCTTTAACCACAAGATCTGCTAGACCTGATATGGTAATATAAACGCCCCTGGTTTGCTTATTTTTATTATTGGTCAGGAAATCTCTTGCAAGACCCCTAATCTGTGAACCCTGAGGCTATCTCGACCCGATTCCAAAACTCTACTCCCCATCACTCGATCTATCGTAACTTTAAATTCCATCGACCTGTTTAAATTCCTTATTTTACTTGAAGGTAAAGAATTGGAATACTTCCTTTATTCTGTAAACTCTTAAGGGGTCGACGTCAAAGGTTCTGGTAATTAAAAGAATAACTGATAACTTAAATTTCTTCTTAGTGGTCCCAAGATGAAATTTAAGCTGTCGGTTATTCCGTTGTCATTTAAATTAAAACGTTGTCATTTTGTAGTCCGCAGGAGACTAGGGCTAGTTTTCTGTGTCATACGACTTATGTTTATAAGTCGTATGACACAGAAAACTAGCCCTAGTCTCCTGCGGACTACAAAATGACAACGTTTTAATTTAAATGACAACGGAATAACCGACAGCTTAAATTTCATCTTGTGACCACTAAGAAGAAATTTAAGTTATCAGTTATTTATTTTGACCAAATAGTCAAAATAACCTATAAGTTATAGGTAAATTTTCTGACCAAGTTTTATTTGGTCAAAAAATGTACCGAGCCATAGAGTAAGAAAACTATCGGTCTGGTGTTTTATTACAAGACTAATCAATATGCTGACTCAGTAAAATTAAGGAATTTATTGTAAATATATTATCTTTAAAAAGTCTGAAAAAGTTTTAAATATAAGTTGTAGAACTCAAGAAAAGTATAAAAATTGTGGGGCAGAGGTCAGCAACATGCGTGTTTTTAGCTCATCAAACCGATTTTTGCTTACTTTTTCGGTATATATTTAATAACCTAAGCAGTAGCGTCACAACTTGTTTTTTAATTTTTTTCTAATTTTAAATAGCTTTTTTATATTAATTAATTAATTAATTATTTTCATTATTAATTAATTAATTTATATAAAAAATACAAGAAAAATTTTAATTGTAATATTTCTTTATTACACAGATTATACACTACATAGCATAGCATTATTTAAAGCTCAGCGTATGCTACTTTTCAAGTTATTAAATATATATCAAAAAATTATGCTAGAATTAGATTGATAAGCAAGAAAGTGTGCATTTCAAAGACAATTCGTCCGGTTCGCAGACGATTTTTTATTAATTATTTTGAAATTATAAACTTAAATACTGTAACAAAGACAATAAAAAATTAGCGCCGGTGCCAAGAATCAAACCCAGGAACCCTAGCTTTGAGTAGTCGTATCGCCTTTGGACCAGTTATATTGAATTCAGCACCCCAAAAATCATCCAAATCAACACCCTACTTGATTTTTTTTTTTTTTTAAATAACTGACCGTAATTTTGGTTTTCTTTCAAAATGAAATTTATTAAATTATTTACCTTTTATAGGTGTACCTATGTGACAAATTTCTAAAGAAGGAAATTTACGTGTAATGGCTATAAACATTTCTGAATATAAAGTATAAAATACTGTTTCTAATACTATAATATACACTCGCAAGAAACATACAAGGATTATTATTTTTGATCATTAGTCCTTAAATAAAATAAGTTTTATAGTACCTATATAAGTTTTGTAGGACTGTCAGGTAAGTAAAACCCTTTATGGAAACGAGCAAATTGAACTTGATCCTAGCCAAGCAAAGCTACAGCCTGCATCCGCATCTAATAATATTTTTATACCTCTAAAATTTAACTATCATACATTTAAGGATAAAATATAAAGACCACCTGTAAGTAGCATACTTGGTGCGTCCCATTTACATACTAACTGTTAAAAGTAGATAACAATTTGCAGAAGTTAAGACAATTATATTAAATAAATTGTTTCATCACTAAATTCTAGGGGAGGAATGGCCAGCGAGGGCGGCTCCCCTCAGTCAAAAATAATTTTAAAGAAAAAACGACGAAAAAAAGAAAAAAGTCTAACATATTAAATATTTTAAGCTTACAATATAGAAATACAGTCGGACCTCTATATAACGAACTTGAAGGTTCAAGTAAAAAAATTCGTTGTATAGAAATTTCGATGCATAGAAATTAAAAAAATAAATAACTCTGTACTACTTTATGATATTTCAATGGATATATAGGATGAATAATAATAACCTCGCAGTTGCATATTTAGCAACTTTTTCTTTTATTAGCGGTCCTGTCACAGGCATATTTTTGTCCCTTAACATTGTCACCCACTGTAAAATTGCGTCATCCATTTCTTCGTACTTGCATACTCGAGAACTTTTTTTTAAATCGCCACTCGTTTCGTATAACCTAAGTATAGATTCCCAATTTTTTTAAATTGTTTATATAGAACTAGGAGCGATTTTATACTTCACAGACAAGTCTTTGTTTTTGACTCCATCGTCAGAATTTTTAATAAATTGATTTTTTCAGAAAGGGACAGCGATTTCCGTTTTGACATTTTAATAAACTCGATTTACAAACAAATAAAAAGTTTCACAAACAAACTGGTCAGACCGAATACCAAATTAAAACTGCTGTGTTAATCTTAATTTCATAGAAAATTGTAAAGAAAGAGTTCGCAAAATTAGTTAAGGCAGGGCGAGAATCAATATATAATTGTTATTGGAAATTACAGAAAACAGAAGTGCCGTTTTGGTCAATTCCCTAAAAGTTTGCGGGTCTTGTCTTTATCTTTATTTCTGGAAATTTTGTTCTTTATATAGAATTTTTTTTCGTTAAATAGAAACACTTTAAAACACAAAATTTAAGGGAACGTAAAAAAATTCGTTACATAGAGACTTTCATTGTATAGAAGTTCGTTATATGGAGGTCCGACTGTATATTTATTTATTATGATCATGTAATATATATTTATAACACCAGAATCAAAGAGGCACAGTATTTTAAAGTAAGGCCTAAAGAGCTCTTAGTACTTAAAAGTACTTCAAAATATCCTCAATTTGTTATGATTACCTGAACATAAGGTCGTTGAGGATTTTATTTATTTTATTTGGACTTTTAAGAGCCCCATGCGGAAGACTGAGCCCAATAAAGGTCCTAGCATACTCATGTAGGGTCCTAAAGCGGCATAAAATAGCTCTAGATGTTTGTTTTGCTAATTAATTCAAAATATATTCTAAATTTTAAATTTTTATGGCCTCTATTCATTATACCCTAACATTTAAGGACCCAAAACGAAGACTAGAGCTAATGATGGCCCTTAACACTTGGTCAGGGTTCTAAGGCAGAAAATGGCCTCAGAGATTGATATTTTTAAGCTCTCATAAGAAAGACTAGGGCCACGAGAGGCACAAATTTTCCGTAATTTTAAATTATAATTAAAGCAGGCTAGCTATACTATTTAACTATAAAATTATTAAAAATAAAAATTTTTAATTAACTTATTTTTTTTATTAATTAACTATTTAAAATAAAATAGTAAGTTGCTCAAAAGAATAACAAAAAAAATAGTTATAAGTAAAAATGAATATATATGTATATTGAGAATATACCCCTCCTAAACTCGAGTGATAGATATAACAGCGAAATGCGCTGTTGCAATAATCTTAGATTAAGTCTAAAGTTAACTGCCTGTAAAAATATGTATATGTATGTATGTAGGTATGTGTATGTTTGTGGTACACGTGTGTGTGGGGGTACATATATATATGCATTCCTATCCATCGTTTACTTAAGAATACATGCTACATATATTTATGCCCATATAGGCATATATGTGTACCATGTATGTATGAGTGTATATACGTATGCATTCTTACCTACCGTTCACTTAAGAATAAATACATACATAAACTCATGAACTATGGATATATACACTAAATAAGTAAAAATATACGCTAGTGTAACGCTTACCAAATTATAAATTAATCCAAGAAAATAAGAATCACTACACTTCACAAACACACACGCACACATACACGACTGTTAATTTACTTAAAAACACTGCCAGTATTTTAAAAATAATCATAAATATTAAAAATTATAAGATCTTACTAACCAATCGCACAAGACAAAACATTAGCCGCAGCCAAACGTGGACTGAGTTGGCTAATAAATATAGTATATCTTGTAAATAATGAAGTTTAATATTTTGTCCAAAGGAACAAAGCTCAATTTTTCTTAGTCAAACAATTCCATTATATGTATGTATTTATTATATTTGTTGTATAGAAAAACAAGTTTTTAAACGTAGTAGTTAGCTTTAAGCGAATTTCCTTTGGACAAAATTCGCTAATGGGATATTTTCTGTTTTTACTAATCTATTATCTCGAGTTGTCTAAAGGAGAAGGGAACGAATGAATAAATTTTTATAGTTTTTCTTTAGAATTGTCGAATAGTAAAACAAATAATTGACCGGCAGAGGACGCCTCACTCAGATTTTAGGATCTTGAGGTGTCTCGCTTCAATTCTTTATTTGAATATAAAACAATAAAGAATGAATTGATGGATAAAATAAATTAATTAAAATTAATAAAAAGAAAAAACGCATGAAGTGCAAATTATTATTTATTATTATTATTATTATAATCATCAATTCTATACTCTAATTAAAAGTAGACCCCCTCAATTTGGAAAGCAATATAGGACCCCCTCTCCTATTGAGTTTCTTAAGATGTAGGTTTGGGCCCTTTTAGGCCAAACCCTTCCTCGGGCCTTATGACTCAGTCAGCCACTGCTACAGTCTATTTATTACTAATTATAATTTGCAAGATATTCAGCCATCAAAAATTACATGTCTATAATATTTGTTAACAAGTGTGCTTTGGTTTCTTAGCCGTTACCACCTACTGCACATACACACACACAAACATGTAAGTGTGAGTATGTTCTTCGTAAGTCAAGTCGAGGAAGCTATGCACCATAATCTTCTAAAAAAAATTAAACTTTTCTTCCAACTTCTTATCTGTTACTTCTTTGCATCCATTTATAGTATTTTTAAATTTGTCTACTCTCAAGTTATTTTCGCACAAACAGTTTTCTACTGTTAAGTCATTACTTTTCTAGTAAAATACAATGACTGCAGATAGTATTTTCTCAAAATAATTACAAGACAATGAAACGGAACATCTCTTTACCTCTTTTTCCTAACAAATATATTCCATTTTTATTTACTAATGTTCATTTTTTCCTCATTCAAACCATATGTATATAGGAAACGTATTGTGTTTGAAAAAAAAATCAGAAACATTGATGTGACCGAAATAATCCGTTTCAGGTGTTTTTAAGGCCTCCTAAATGGTTTTAAGGCGTCCTAAATGGTTTTAAGGCGTCCTAAATGGTTTTAAGGCGTCCTAAATGGTTTTAAAGTCTCCTAAATGGTTTTTAGGCCTCCTAAATGGTATTAACAAAGTTATTTGTCCGAATGTGTTGTGTCTTTTATCATAGTAGCTCCCAGTGTATTTATGCTAAAGATTTGTAACTTTGTACAAATCTGAAAATTATAATTGCGCCTGAAAATGAAAATTATAACGAAACGCAATACTTTTCCTTATGCTTACAACGGATGGCGAAGAAGAGAAAAAATAAAATAAAGGAATATGTACTTTATATTTATATCTCTTTTTATTAGATCATAAATATTTTTTATTATTATTTATAATGTTTTCAAAAATGGTATTGAATTATGGAGTACGTAAAAGAGTACATCTTCATATAAGGAGCCGTAGATAATAAATTTATAATTACCAAGGAAAAGATCTAAATTTAATTATAGCTTGCATTAAAACCCATATAAAAATAATAAAATCACCCGTATAAATTAAATTAATACAAACAAGTTGAAAGTAGAAATTCAGACATAGCACAACACATGAGTAAACAAGAAAAATAATTCATGCTAAAATAACCACAACAAACAAAGTAGATATAGGCCTTCGGTCCGTAGCCGCTACGTAGCCCGGCGGCCTCCATGTGACCGCTTCACTCCCACATTGTGGTTGATTTGTATTATTTGCTGTTTCAAATTTATTTGTCGTGAAATTATTATTTCACGACTTTTTGCCACGTACCAAGCGAATATTTTTCACCATATATAAATATATTTAAACATTTTTTTTCATATCAGAAACTTAAAGGGTCGATTCTCGTTCTTTTCTTAATTTCCGTCATCCGGAAAGCCTCATAAGCGTAATTTTCATTGTATCTTAGATTTTAATTTAAAAAAATGTAATCCATGCAATATCATATTATTCCACTGTTTAATCTTTGTCGCGAAACTGTAAAATTAATCAATATTTTCCTTCAAAAAGTAAAAATATAAAGACATTTTGTCTAAATTACAAAATAATTTTTGTAATTATCGTGGAAAAGAACTATTTGCACGACTAGACAAATTTGTAATCACCAATAGATTTTCTGAACGATATTGCTCAGAAACCCAAGATATTTTTCCTTCGTCACGGAATTGTCATAGATTAATCAGAAGATTTTATCTATAGTGTCTGGATCAAGTATCTACTTACTTTTTAAAATAATACACCCGTTGATTAACCAACAGAAATTAATAATAATAAATATATAAAGTCCATCATTGGCTGACATACTAATCAATTTAAGCACTTAAAAGTACAAAATACAATTGCAATTCACCCAACTTTACTCTTGTAAGTTTCAAGAACTTAGCAAAAGCTGATTAACTTGAAGCTATCCATTGACGCAAGTTACCATCTTTTTGTTCCCACTACAAATAAACTCTTTTTTACTTTTTTTATTTTATTATTAAGTATGAATTCTTTATAAAATATTAAAAAGATATTAAATTAATAAATAAATATTATAATTATTAAAATTACTAAAGCTTTAGAACTTTTGACAAAATCCTAAATATTAATTAATATTAATATGTTATTTTAAATATTATTTAATAACATATAAACATGAAAATATATAAAAATATAAATAATAAATTAATATTTTAAATATCTTTATTTCGTTCTTTTGCAATTCAGTTTATTGCAAAAATGACATTGGTATTAATAAAAATATAAAAATGATTAATTGATTTGTGAAAAAATGAACAATTTGTGAAAAAATCAGGACAAGTTCGGGTTTCATTCAATTTATTCCATTTTCTTATTATTTATTAGATTGTGCTATTGTAATTATTGCATTACTTAGATTTGTAAAAAGTTAGTTTTAATTGTTTTATTTTTTTAATTAAAAAAATGATTAATTTATTAAATTGAAGTATTAATAACTTTAGAGCTTTTGGACTGTTATAAATTTTAATAACAATTAAATTAATAAAGACTTCAGTCCTTAAGTACACTTAAGTAGTTCAATAAGTAAGTACCAATAAGTAATTAGTACAATAAGTAAGTACTAATAAGTAATTAGGTTCAATAAGTAAATACCAATAAGTAATTAGTTCAATAAGTAAGTACTAATAAGTAAGTAGTTCAATAAGTTAGTACTAATAAGTAATTAGTTCAATAAGTAATTAGTTCAATAAGTAAGTAGTACAATAAGTTAGTACTAATAAGTAATTAGTTCAATAAGTAAGTAGTACAATAAGTTAGTACTAATAAGTAAGTAGTTCAATAAGTTAGTACTAATAAGTAAGTAGTTCAATAAGTAAGTACCAATAAGTATTTAGTTCAATAGTTAAGTATTAATAAGTAATTACTTCAATAAGTAAGTACTAATAAGTAATTAGGTTCAATAAGTAAGGAGTTCAATAAATAAGTACTAATAAGTAAGTAGTTCAATAAGTAAGAACCAATAAGCTTTAGTTTATTTTAAACAAAGTTAAAGTTTAGTAAAATTAAACGCAGGATAACAAAACTAGAAAATTCCAAATATTATATAACACTAATAAAAACCATCATAATATTGTATTACAAGCTATTATAAATATTAAACGATCATTAATTTAACCTATTTTTATAAAATAGAAGAAATCCCTATTAAAATATATTAATAGGAATACAGTGAAAGTCGTTATATGTGGTCTCCATCACATATCACACAAAATCTTCTAGCATGAAGAGCCCTTAGGATACCTCGTCATAAAGGGCTGAATTAAACATAATCACTTTTGTTTATAATCCTCATTCCTTCATTTTTCTCTTTTTACTAATATTCTACCTTTCACTCTCAATTCAATCAATGTCGCATTCTTTATAACGTTTTAAATTGTTTTTAAACCACTTCGTATTTTTTTTATTATTAATTTTCTTTCTTTTTATCTTTTTCTATTTTTATACATTCCTTATTATTTTTGAGCCTACATTATGAAATAAAAAAAGTTTAAAAGAACGAAGTTTTCCTGCTTGTGAACTAAGTTTTTAAAGCGGCGTACACCGGGGGAAAATATTAAAACAAGTTCATGATAAAAAGAAAGAGTAAATTGTATAAAAATATTAACAAAAGAAAATAAACAAATAATTATTATAAGCTCACGTACAAGATGCATATCAAAGTGATACATAAATAGCGTCACTAAAAGAATTCAAACAAATTAAAATAACGAAAAAATTCAAATAACACAAAACTTGTAAACAATAACAAAATAGAAATAATAAAGTATTTATTCAATTTATACATATTTCTTTAATTAACTTATTACGTAAAAAATATTCTAAGCACCTTTGCTTAACACATTAGGCAGTAATTATTGACATTAATAGCATTTTATAGCAATAATATTGTAAATAGAGAAGGAAATATTTGGATAGCGTGATAGCAGGAAGTAAGGAGAAAAGCAAATTATGACAGAAAATTTTTCTATTTCCTCTGATCACGAAAAGTTTACTTAAACTGTGATCCCACTAAACTTCATGTCATTACATTTGTCACAGTGCTTCGCAAAGTTGTCTTCTAAGATTACAAGATATGGTAATAGATTGAAAAGTTCAATTAATGGGTAAAAAGAGTACTTATTGGCATTGACCCATCATAAAACTTGTTTCATTAATATTATTTTATCATATTTTTAGCCCAATTGAAAGAAATAACAAGCAAACAACCCATCAACAATAAGGACTGATGAATAGTAGATCAGTTATGAGCCGGAGCAAATGCCACTCATATAATTATATTGTGTCAATTATTCCACTCGTACAATAATATTGTGTCGATTATTCTACTCGTACAGTTATATTGTGTTAATAATTCCACTCGTACAATTATAAGTTGTCAATTATTCCACTCGTACAATTATATTGTGTCAATTATTCCACTCGTACAATTATATTGTGTCAATTATTCCACTTGTACAATTATACTGTCAAATTATTCATGTTTAGAAATATAGGTTATGCTCCCATCTAGTAATATATTTCTTAGTGTACAACGGAATAAAATCACCACTTAGCTTCTATATCTGCCATATTAACGAACTGACCATACAAATTTCTCTTCTATATCTTTTGCCTTACATCTACATCATAAGTTATTCAATAATAAATAACAATGGATTTAGTTTATTTTAAGAAGAGTAAACCAAACTAAGTTTAGTAAATTAAACGTAAGATACCGATGGGTACATTCCTACTTGCACAATTATACTGTGTCAACTATTTATGTTTTGCAAATTCAGTAGTATTAAATAAAGTAAATAAACGTTTGCCAAATGACAACTAGAAAGCAAACGTTTGCCAAATGACAACTAGAAAGCAAACGTTTGCCAAATGACAACTAGAAAGCAAACGTTTGCCAAATGACAACTAAAAGCATACGTTTGCCAAATGACAACTAGAAAGCAAACGTTTGCCAATGACAACTATGACAACTAGAAAGCAAACGTTTGCCAAATGACAACTAATAGGCAAGCATGTTGTATAAATTACTAATATTTAATAAGTAAAATAGTTTTATTGATCTCTAAAAGAATGCTGGTTTATTCATTCAAATTTTTAAATAATAGAAATGTGTTCTGTCATTTTTCCGTCTACTGTCTTATAACTTGTCTGTCAATACAGGCTGTCTTCATGTCTGTCAATCAGTCATTCCGGTTTCCTTTCCGGACAAAGCGTTTGCCAAATAACAAGAAATCCAGGAAGAATTTATTATTTTATTTATTTCAAGTTTTTATCTGCAGAATATAAACTCACCATTAATGATAGCAAAATTAGCTGTGGAATTCCAAAATAGGGAGAAAAAAATATGTCTCTCCACTTAATATTCAATTATTATAGAGCCCATTTTCAAATCAGTGGTGCAAAAAGCGAAGTAAAGAAACTAGAAGACAGACGTCATTACGTAAAAATAGAGACAGCATAGAGGAGACACAGGATAGCACATCACAGGACAGCACAGCATAGGATAGCATAGAGTCAGACACCAGCCTCTAGAAAAATCTATTACGTCTGTCCTTTAGCTTCTTTAATTTGCTTTCACCAACACTTATAAACTTAAGTTTAAAAAGTCGTTTCTGTCAATAAATAAATATTACGTGGAGAGATATAGTTTTCTTTCCACCAATTCAAATTTTAACTAAGTTCTTAGATTTTTTTTTCAGTTTAGGTGGCAATAAGTGGATATATATATATATATATATATAATATATATATATATATATATATATATATATATATATATATATATATATTAACGAAATTTTTGTGTCCTAAACCTTTCTATGGGACGCGATAACTTTTGAACGCTTTTTTAGATCGAACTCTATTGTTTATGAAATATGTGTGACGTCATTAACCCATAAAAATTATCCCACAAACATTTTAAAAAATCACGAATCTTCATATAGTATTTAGATTGGGCAGACATTTTTTACACATATTTTTTTACATTTATTTCTCTGTATGGTTCCTCTGGGTTTTTCTGTTGGTTGGTTTCTCTGTATAACCACAGCTTTTGGCTGACTTGCATGTGAATTAGTATCAATGTAATTAACACGTTTTATAATTTTATAAGCAATAAATGGTGTATTTTTTTCAATGGTTTGTGAGGCTATTCACAACTAAGGTGGTTAAGCCCAAATAAGCCAAAAAATGGTGTATTATTATTATTATTATGGTTCACAAGCGAACAAAGTTTCATTGTATTATCAGAATTAATTCCGGTTATATTGATTAACATAATAATGTAAAACAATACTATTAATAAAACACCCAAGTCTCTCCACATATAATATTTATTGACAGAGCCAGCTTTCAACCTTTCGGTCATCATCAGTGCCGGCGAACGATGTATAAAGGTAGTAAGGAGTCACTTGTTAGCTTTGACAAATCGGACTCATTTCTTTGTCTGTAAAACAATACATTTTCATCGATTGACATGTGAACAAATGACAACATTCGCTTACATCGTGGCAGTATGCCACTTATATAAACCAGTATTATGACGAACTGATAAAGTACAACAACCATGTGGCCGCGCAACGGCCCCCAGTGCCGATGCCGCCTTGCGGCCGAGGCGTGAAGCGCCTAGCCCGTGGAGCGGTTAAAAACCGAAGGCCTTCTTTCTCAAACAGAGATATGAGAACAAATTAAATCGGAAAAGAAGAAATTTCCGTAACTATTATGTTATCGATCTGTGTCTCTAAGTAGGACATACCACCCTTCTCACTTCTCCGCGCTTGGTAGCAACACAACTTAACCAAGCCCTCTGCGATATCATTACATCCTCAGGGGAAGTCAACAATTTTATACTTTTAGACTATAGCTTTCAACACTCCAAGTTATTTTCAACAAAATCAATATTCAAATCTAATATCATAAAAAATAAATCATTAAATATTTATTACTTCTATTCTAGCAATAAAATTAGTTTAAAATAATAATGGAAAAATAGAATAATAGATTAAACAAATAGATTATTAAGTATAATTTCGTAACGTGGAAAAAAATTAAATAAAAAAATCTTGCAGATAATAACAACACAGCATAATTGTAACATAAAAATGAATAAGATAATTTAGAGTTTCAAATTTGCCCTAATATGGGGATTAATTAATTTAAATAAAAAATATGAATACCAAAAATAAAGTATTAAATTTTAGGTTAATTAATGAAGAATTAACCTAGAATTTAATTCTTAATAGTCCAATAACTATTTCCTTAATTAGTTAAAAATAAAGTATATTTGAAAAATATATAAAATATGTTTTTAATAGTTAAATAGTTTCACAAAACACATCAGCCACAGTAAAATCCACACTTTCACAAACCAAAAAAAAAAAGGAAAAAATTTTATATCGTAGTAAAAAGATCAAATTTTACTAATTGAAAAATAAAACATTTACTAATACAAAATAGACTATACTAAAATATGACTCAGATTGAAGATTACTTATAGAAAACGTTAAAAATTAACTTAAAATTTGAACATAAAACTATAAAATTTATGTAATAAAAATTGTAATTAAAATCCATGATGCCATATATTAAACGAAATTAATTATCTTAAAGAATTAAAATATAAAATAAGTCTGAGAAAAGATTAATGAGCAACTAAAGCTATAACAAGCTATGTTTCAAGACAAGGAAATCGGTTTAGGATAGTCTATGTTAGGACCGGACCTAGGTTTATAATTTTTAACGATCATAGAAAAAGATAGATGAAGAGTGAAAGTTTAATTATTTTTTCACGAAACCAACGAAAAAACAGAATGTAATGTTGTATTCTTTCAAAAAGGAAATATTAGGTTAAACAATAAAAAATATAATAAAATAATAAGTTTAATTAGATTTAGTAATTTAATGAAAAGTGAAAAAACGGGTACGCGGTACTTCGTAAACTTTATTTCACTACATCTGATTCGCTTAGCTCATGCTCAGAACACATCAATTTGAAATTAAAATTCGATTTGAAATTTTATTTAAAAAGCTAAGCTAAGCTTAGTCCTGAGACAGTAAAAAAAGATAAAATTGCATATGCAGATGATGATAATTTGGTGCATATGCATGAAGATAGTAAAATACTGTAAGATGCAGTAGAGGCGAGTTTAGCCGCAGTAGAAGAATGGATGTCAGCAAACAATTTCATGCTGAATCAAGAGAAAAGTCAACAAATTATGATGAGCTTACAAAATATACAATCAAATAATAGTATTAACATATTAGGAATCAATATAGACTCCAAAATGTCTTGGAAGCAGCAGATAGAGTTTTTAGAAAAGAAAAAATACTAAGAATAATTACAGGAGCAGGACAAAGAGATCACTGTAAGATATATTTGAAAATTTAAAAATAATGACTATAGTGAATTTATATGTTTATACAGTATTAGTTTATGTAAAGACAAATATTCGCACCTATCCTGTGCATCAGCATAAGTATGAAACCAAAAAAAAACATGCTAATGATACCATATACTTAATGATACTATAGATATAACAAATCTAGAGTAAGTAATAAAGTTTTAGCAGTAAAACTGTATAATGCTCTAAATAGTAATATTAAAAAATTGCCTCTACTAAGCAACCACAGGGAGAAGAGAGAGCGCTAAGCGACACAGGGAGGAGAGAGAGCCGAGGGAGGAGGAGAGCGCTAAGCGACCACAGGGAGAAGAAAGAGCCGCTAAGCGACCACAGGGAGGAGACGGAGCCGCTAAGCAACCACAGGGAGGAGAGAGAGCCGCTAAGCGACCACAGGGAGGAGATGGAGCCGCTAAGCAACCACAGGGAAAGAGAGAGCGCTAAGCGACCACAGGGAGGAGAGAGAGCCGCTTAGCGACCACAGGGAGAAGAGAGAGCCGCTAAGCAACCACAGGGAGGAGAGAGAGCCGCTAAGCGACCACAGGGAGAAGAGAGAGCCGCTAAGCAACCACAGGGAGGAGAGAGAGCCGCTAAGCGACCACAGGGAGGAGAGAGAGCCGCTAAGCGACCACAGGGAGAAGAAAGAGCCGCTAAGCGACCACAGGGAGTAGACGGAGCCGCTAAGCAACCACAGGGAGGAGAGAGAGCCGCTAAGCGACCACAGGGAGGAGAGAGAGCCGCTAAGCAACCACAGGGAGAAGAAAGAGCCGCTAAGCGACCACAGGGAGGAACGGAGCCTAAGCAACCACAGGGAGGAGAGAGAGCCGCTAAGCGACCACAGGGAGGAGAGAGAGCCGCTTAGCGACTACAGGGAGGAGAGGGAGCCGCTAAGCGACCACAGAGAGGAGAGGGAGCCGCTAAGCGACCACAGGGAGGAGAGAGAGCCCCTAAGCGACCACAGAGAGGAGAGGGAGCCGCTAAGCGACCACAGGGAGGAGAGAGAGCCGCTAAGCGACCACAGGGAGGAGAGAGAGCCGCTTAGCGACTACAGGGAGGAGAGGGAGCCCCTAAGCGACCACAGAGAGGAGAGGGAGCCGCTAAGCGACCACAGGGAGGAGAGAGAGCCCCTAAGTGACCACAGGGAGTTGTTTTATGTTTATTTAAGGTTTATAATTAATCAAATTATACAATACAAAACTCACAACTACAAAAATAATTACAGTACTAAGCTATATTTTCACACTCTTTTTAATTTCACATCTCACTGGTTTTATAATAAACTTTCCTAGTTCCTACAATAGCTCGACTAAAACCTTGTATTATTTAACACAACAATAAACATTTAAAACTTATTGTTTTGTCTTAAAACAGAAAACTTTTTGTAGTTTTAATAAGTGTTGTCATAATTTTGAACAAAAAGTCGACTTTCACAAGCAAAACGACACATTGAGTTGTCCCTTTTAAATTAAAAAAAAAAGTTAAATCCAGATATATATTTTTGTTTATTGTCTATAAAAATTGTGAACACTTAAAAAGTCTTACATATTTTTTTAAACGTCACAAGTAGAATTTTAAGCAGATTTTTTTTACATTTTTATAGTATTTATTAATTTTGTTAAAGAGAATAAAACGTGTATAGAAAGTTACCTCCATCACTGAAGCGTTTATTCAAAAAATATAAATCACACATTTAGATAAGATAAAAGCATAAACAAAATAAGTATCAGTAATAAAGTAAATAAATAAATAATTTTCAATTAAATAAATTTAATTTAATCAAAAAATCAGGTACGGGGTACCTTGTAACATTTCCGCACTTCAACGAACTCGCTTTGCTCGTTCTCACACAGTTAGTACATAAGTTTTATTTCCAGTGGTTACCCATCCAGGTACAGACCTTGCTCTTTGCTACTTAACTTTTGTGATCCAGTAAAAACCATAGATATTTTTGCCGTAGGTATTACATACAGAAAGATACTTGTACCTGATTTCAAGTCATTTAGATTATTTTCCATTTTTTAACAATTTTTTTATTAAAAAAACGTAAATGCCTGTCATTCGATGAAAATTGAACTATTGAGGAGATGATACTTAGCACATATGTTGGTCGAATCTCAAACTTATTAACGAGTTTTTTCGCGTTTCATAAATTTTTGAAATTGTTGCTGAATCATTTTTGCGGTTAAACTGTGGAATTTTCTATGAGGGTACCCCTAAAAAGGTCAAAACAGATTCCCAAAATAAAATTTTAACTATTAAAAAATTTGCAAAAACCCCGTTCGTGGACTAGGGATAAGAAAGTAATGAATAATAATAATAATAATAATAATAATAATAATAATAATAATAATGCCCGTTTAGAGCCTTGCGGCACATCAGGGAAAACCCTTGCGTAAACAATCTGAGGTGGTTATAGCAACCATTACACTCAAAGTATAATCAAAAATGTATTAAGTAAGTTATCGACATAATAACCACGATTACATTTTCCAAAGGGGAAATCTTCAATCAATCCATAGAGATAGATTAGAGGGAGCATAGCATATCTAAAATCATTGAGAGGCTGAAATATCTTTTTGGGGTTCTCAGGGGCTCTGTGTTACCTCATTCAAACCTTCTTCAAAAGTAAGTTTAGGTTAAAATAAATCAATTGATTTTGGTTTCCCGCACATTGTTTGTGTTTTGATTTGTATTTTTAACTTTCTCCTATATAAGTTATTGCAATTTTGTATTGATTATTTTATTGTATTTAGAAACGAAGGTGGTCAGGTTACTTTTCCGATGTTTCACAATTTAACCGATAAGGTCCCTCTAGAAATAATATCTCTATAGTTCGATCCGCACTTAAAGCAATAATAAGCAGCCTGTTAAAAAATGAAAAATACATTCATGTAAATAGTTGAAACAAAATAAATATCAAATGCTGATATTGAAGGCACTGTATTACCTTTCACTGTAAAATAAAGCACTCAATAAATTACATAAGATAAACATTTAAATAATAATTGCATTCTTAATTAAGTTTTTAAAATACAAAGATGTAGATCGACAAAGATAAAACATCGTCACTACATCAGACTTTCTAGGAAGAAAGTGCGGCGTAATTTTACAAAGATTCATAAATTTAGTAAGTAAAAACATAAAACGGAAATTTAAATTGTTGCTCATATTGAGTTTGTCGGATAAATTAAACATGATAATAGATTGGGAGCATGTCCACGGATTTTACTTTTTTTTATACATCAACGCAATGAAAAGTATTGTGTGTACCCTGAAATTCGAAAACAAGGTTTCAAAATATTAATCCGTTTCAGGCATTTCAGGGACTGTCTAAGTGGTTTCTATCGTTCTGTCTGTGTGTGTGATTGTGTGACTGTCACACAAAAAACTCCTTTTGCTGCGTAATTATGATTAAAAAGGTTGTAGCTTAGCACAAAAGACAGATATATATATAGTTATATATCGATATATATTGTTATATATCGTTATATATCGATATATATTGTTATATACATATATATATATCGTTATATATCGATATATATATTGTTATATATCGATATATATCGTTGACCTGCCCTAAAAATAAAATTTTTTCCACGATAACCTATTTTGCTGAGTCACCTAAAACTTGTTTAAAATAGAGTATTTGACTAATCGAGTTGAAATTTACCTAAATGTTGATCTGTAAACGGAGAAGTGTGATCAGTGTAATTTCATTTTTGTTGCCATTAAGAAAATTTGTGTTTTATCTCATTATCAACAATAATTCAATTTTAATTCAATGACTTGGATACGTTTTTAAAGCAATGTAAAAAATATCGAAAAATAATATAAGTCAAATTCGGTCGTAACAAATAATACAAAAGAACAACAATGTTCCCCCGAAGCCTAATGTAAAAAAATACATAGAAATACAACAAGCACACACACACACACATGTGTATATATATATATATATATATATATATATATATATATATATATATATATATATATATATATATATATATATATACTATAATGAATATAGTATTTTGCGTTATTCAAATATTTGCGTTATTTGCCATAACGCCAACTTAGAATGGTCCGGTTGAGCTAAAACCGGTTCCAATCGTTTTAGAATGCTTACGAGCTTAAGAAGATCTTCGAGGTCCTGCCGCTTGCAAGTCTGCATAGCTCGCTGTGGTTCCGCAGGACCCAATTTTGGCCTGTCTGTCTGGGACAGTAGGCTAATAAGGGTGGTTTCCCTTTCATATTACATCCCCTCTTCTCACTCAAACATTACTGACAAATATATTGTCAGTAAAAACACTTTAAACATATTGACTAGGTTATAATATTATTAAATATTAACGTATACACTTATTTAATATATATATATATATATATATATATATATATATATATATATATATATATATATATATATATAATATATATATATATATATATATATATATATACTATATATACAGAATTTAAGATAGGAACACTAAGAAAATACTTACATAAAATTAGTAACGTTTCGACTATGTTCTTCGTCTGACAGAGAGGGACTGATATATATAATATATATATATATATATATATATATATATATATATATATATATATATATATATATATATATATATATATATATATATATATTTTGTGTGTGTGTAATTTATTTTGGAATGTTAGGCAAAATAATGTAGTTAGCAAAGACATTAAGAATTGTTATATTTGCAAAACATCCTGAATAAGTGTATATAAATCTTTTTAATTGTTAAAATTAGAAGAATGGTATTCGGATTGAGAAAAATTACACTGTTTTATTGTTATCTATTATTTGTTATCTATCTATGACCTGACATGCTATAGTTTGTTTATTATAGATCTTTGGTTGGTATGTTTCATGCGTGAAAATACTTTCGTTAGTGCATTGTCGAGGAGGCTATACTGAAACACGCTAAGTATTCGTAGTTTCGTGGTATAGGAATTATAAGCAAATATTTATGAGTCTCTAATAGGGGTGATATCATTTATTCAAAATACTTATTGATCCTTAATTGATTTATCAAAACCTGATTTTTGGGGAATTCCCAATGACAAATTGAGCCCTTTTTTAATTATACTCCTCTTAAAATATTTTAGCGAATTTCCTTTGGAAATTCGTAATTTTGGTTTTCTATAATTTTTGTGGTTTTTTCGACTTTTTGGTAACTTAAAGTGGTCGTATCGACTTCGGACCGGTTTAATTCAATTCAGCACCCAAAATTACATAGAAAACGACACCCTACTCGAAATTTATTTTTTATCGACCTAAATTTTGGTTTTCGGGAATTTTACAATGGTTTTTTCGATTTTTAGGTCACTTAGAGTGGTCGTATCGACTTCGGAAAATGCGCTAAAACCTTTAAAGATAACTGACTAAGCTTAAAGATAAGTAACTAAGCTTTAAACTAGTGCAAATAATAGTGCGTACTTCTAATTTTAGAGGCATAGTTTTGTACAACCAACTGCACATTTCCTTTGGAAAATACAGACAAAATGAGTTACGAGCAGTGCTTGACAGCATGAACCGGAACCACGCAATGGGCATGGTTCTTGCATAAGCAAGATATGGGTTGTTTAGCACGGAAACACGCATTCTAAATGAAATTCGCCCGACAGCGGACCACCGTGCCGGAATTATTTATTTAGTAGTTGTAAACTTATATGATGTAAAAGGCACGGAAACACGCATCCAAAGGAAATTCGCCCGACATGCGGACCACCGCGCCAGAATTATTTAAATAGGGGTAATTCTAGAATTTCCAATTTTCCTCGTTAATACTGTTGGTATATAGGAAAATTATTGCGTAAAAATTTTGAAACCGGCATGTCACCGGAATTAACCGTTTAGGTAATTTTTGATTATTTGATTATATTTTTAACAAAGGTTGTCAGGCTACTTTTTCGATGTTTCAAAATTTAACCTATATGGCCCTTCTAGTAATAATATCTCTATGCTTTATACAATAAATATAATTATGGCAAGCTTAAAACTTTGACCCCACTGCACTGGGACTTAATGTCAACAAAGGAAAAGTATTTTTTATTCTCTTGTGTAACAATCTTTATAGTTATCCTCAAATCTCAATAAACCAAAAGTTTAGTTTCTACAGAAATTATTTTGTTGTGAATGATCTGCTATTAAAGAAATTAGTTTACCTTCATTATTACACTAGAACTATAAGTAGGCCTACTGTACCCCTGTTATATAAATGCATCACATCTGGTTTTATGGTTAACATGCAGTTGAAACATCTGCCCACTTTGGGGTTTTTATGTTTATCGGTATAATTTAATCTGAAGGTGATATCGGTTTCACTAATCAGGGATTATATACGCCCTTGAATTAGGTATTAATACCTTTAGAACCTTTTTGTTGAGATAAAAATCTTTATTTAAAGGGCTCATATTAGGGTGTGTTTTCCTCTTAATCTACTCTATTTACTGATCTGAAAACAGTGTAATCAATTTATTTAAAACGCTCCTGATTTGTTAAGCTATTGCGTTGATTTTTCGTCTTTGTATGCTCGAATAGAGTATTTGCACAATTTTTTTTTATTGCATTATCTTTAAGTACGTCATATAAAAGAACACCCTGTAAAATATTAGAATGAAAAAACTTTTACTTTTGAAGATACAGCAAAAAAAACTAAAAATATATTTAAACATGTACTTTTGGCGGGAAAACGGCATCGACTGCTTGTGTGACGTCAGACGTAAAAATACCGCCGTGTAGTACAATATTTACTAGAGCAACAATAATAAGAGTTTATTCTATACTGTCAACAAAATGAGACTGACAGCTGTAATCATTAAGTTCCTTAGGCATAGCATTACCTGGAACACGGAATTGTTTTGTTTAAGTTTTCTTTACATTCTATTGAACTGTAAGCAACTGTTGACCATACGAAATTTCTAACTAAAACTCCCACTGTACTTTAAACGACCCAATCTTTAGAACGTTCCGTTTTCACCCCACTCTCTCACCCATTCCCCCTCTTTTTTTTAAATGCTTATTTAGACTATTTAAAATTAAATTAAATATTTTTTTACAGCTTAATATATTTTTTAAACACATTTAATCATTTTATAAGCAAAACATTTTTTTTTTCAAAAAATGCAAATACTCCATAAGGCGGAGAAAGTTAAGAGAATAAATTTTGATTATTCATGCATTGAGATATAATTACCAGGGGACCATATCAGCTGAATATTGAAACAAAAAAAATAACCTAAACACCCTCAATTATTAATATAATCAAATGATCAGTACAAAATACAGTAACTTATATAATACAATATTTATAATGGAAAACAAAACAAACACTTTGGATAAAGCAAGATTGATTTAATATAACCTTAACTAACTCTTAAAGGAGTTTTCACAGAGGTTAGCTCAAAAAAGATGTTTCTAGCCTCTCAATGAATTAAGACAGGGTATGCTCCCTCTAGTGATATATCTCTATATATGTACTGCCACCTTTATGGGGATTGGAAGAGGGCCAATTTGGCTATAGTAGTCACTTCATGGTCCCTGGGAGGAGTCACTGTGGTCATGGTAGCCGCTTCATGGACTCTGGGAATTGGAACTGTGGTCTCTATTTAGCCCCCTCCTCCTCAAACTCTATACAAATACTCGCTGACTCATAGCAGCAAAATGTTTAGTAGCCCTCTCCCCCTCAAAGTCTATATAAATACATGCTGACTCATTACAGCAAAATGTTTTGTAGCCACCTCCCCCTCAAACTCTAAACAAATACACGCTGACTCATTACAGCAAAATGTTTAGTAGCCCCTCCCCCTCAAAATCTATATAAATACATGCTGACTCATTACAGCCAAATGTTTAGTAGCCCCCTCCCTCTCAAAATCTCAACAAATACATGCTGACTCATTATAGCAAAATATGGATGTTTTTTAACAGTCTTTTAATATTAATCATATACTTGTTAAAGAGAAATTTATTAACCTTAATAGGGAAAAATTATAAATATCAGAAAATTAGAAGCATAAAATAAATTACCTGTATAGCTGGATTGAGAGACAGCCTCCGGGCAATGCGGCTGGCAGGAAGGCAAAATTCAGTTTCAAATCTAGCTAGTGACCCCATGTATGATGTTACTAATAAATCTCTTGCTTGTCTGATAAGAACAGGTTTAGAACAGCCGTAGTCAGGATAGGAACAGCCGAAATATCGGTCCACTAAGTATTCAAGCTTGGATCCACCATCATCAATCTAGAAACAGATAGTTAATAAAATTAACCTTCAAGGGTTTGATTAAAACTAAAACAGCATCCCACGACAAATAAATAATAGTTATTTATGCACCTAGTGAATAATGACCCCCATTATGACCCTGGTCACTGTAATGATTCCTAAAGCTGAAAGCCGAAGGAATCATGATTTATAAATCCCGAGGCGCAAGCCGAGGGCATTAATTACTTATTAATTAGAATTAGCTCCCGAGGCTTGCCGAGGGTTATAACAGGGCATTATTTACGTGGTGCATACAAAATTTTATCTCCAGAAGGAAAAACAATATATATGAAACAAAAAAAACTGTATTTGTTTATATATAGAATCAGTGAAACATAATTATACTATTTTATGCAAAATTAACAAAAATACATAGTATAATATATTATACATACAACATAACCACATACATACATAACAAGCAAATATTATAATAAACAAAAATATATAAATACATAAATGCTCTATTAATAAAAATTAAATGTACAATTTGTACAATTGCTTATAGCTACAGGTTTTTTTGTTATTATTAATATCACTTTTTAGATTTATTCGGCAATATTAACCGTATTTGCTTCGTCATCTATACAAGACGGTTGAGGATTATCGGGGACATCGGGAAACAATTCATCTATGTCGTTTACTATAATTTCATTATAACTTTCCATCGTAAACAACCGCACTAAATCCTTTTATGATAAATATAACAGAAATATTACTTGAAAGATAAGAAAAAACTTAGTAAAAAAAGTAGGTATTTATCGTCAAAACAGATTTGATAAAGAAATTATTTGTTTACAGACAGCTGGGATTTAATGAATCAGTGCTGCCAACATAACTTTGTTTACTCAAAATTCTATACGTAGATTTTTTAATCTGTAATTTTAACTTCTCAATAATTAAGTTGGCTAAGCTGGATTATAACCCTGCGGAAAATAATAAATTATTACTTCCCGCCGGGTTATAATGACGGTCATTATTACATAAAAACAAGCCCCCAAATGTTTTGATTGTTACCCTTCTGGAGATAAAAGTTGTTTTCCTATACTGACATTTATTGAAATATCTGCCTCATGATTTGGAATATCGGCCTTATAATGTAAAAGTTTACATTTACCGAAGGACGGTACATGTAAGGATTTCCTTTCCACCCCTCTCATAAAAACCGTAGAGGCCCATACCAGGATCAAACCCGGATTACCTGGATGGCAGACACACGAGCTAACAGTTACACCACCATTGGTTAATGGTTATGTATAGAACAAATGAAAAATAAACAAAATAAAATGAAAAATAAACTAAAAAATGAACTCCAACAACATATTCTAATAGCTCGTACAATATTTATTAATAATCAGTTAATAATTATAATAACTATAACTGCCGGAAACTCTTTGAAGATTTAATTAATGCTACTTATCTCTTTGCACAAAATCATTAACATCACATCAATTATTCCAACTACTAGAAAAGGTAAAAGTAAAACAAACAGACAAGATACAACTTAATTATTTTCAATGTTAAATAAGAAATTTAAAACGTTTTTAGCAAAAACCTCAACAAGATAACAAGAGTATAAAATTTAAAAGAACACGTGTTAGAAGTTAGTCTTAGAAAAACATGTTCATAGATAAACAAAAGATAAGAGCTTTTTTTAATAAGGTGAGAGTGTTCATAGTTTTTAATGAAGTTAGGGGTCTTAATAAGAACAAAACGCTATAAAAGTTAAATGGAGGACTTTTTTTGAAAAAACTTTCTTTTAGCTATTAGTAGTTTTAAAATTTAGTTTACGTTCATCTTTTGTGTCATCATTGTACTTTTCTTACTCACAATTTACAATTGATTTCATAAGCTTTTTATTTAATTAGATAAGATATAATAAGTGTTTTTTCGAAAGAAGACGCAAAAGGACTTTAAACTTGAGCTATCCAAAAGACACAACTTAGCTGTATTGCTAAAATACTCTATTGGCTATACTTAGTATAATGTAATAATGACATGCACTTATTACCACCAAAATAGCGGTCTTGGACAAAAATTTGCAAGGCGCAAAATGTCTTGTATTAATTTCTAAAACCCAAAATGCCAAACCTGGCGAAAAATTATGTGTAGATTAGCTGCCTCGAAGATGATATTGTTTTTAGATTACGATAACCTAAATCGTATTGAAATTTTGCGATACGATGTAACCTACAGCGACATGATGCAATCAGATTGAGATTTAACACGCATGTAGCTATGTAAAAGACTGACATATGTGCTAAGTTTCATCTCAACATTAGCATCAGTTCAATTTTTATCAAATGACTTGCGTACGTTGTTTTTTAAATTGTTTACCGAGTTAAAATTCGGTACAAGTGTATTCTTGAACGTAATAAATAAGCACACTAAAGCCCCTATTCAAAGGCATTTTCCTAACATTTTCCTAACATTCTCTTTAAGGAACAAGGAGAATGTTAGGAAAATGTCTTTGAATACGGGCCTTGTTTCGTTTCAATACAAGTATATACATATCATTTTTGTAGAATCATGAAAGTTCAGTAGCATTGAGCGTGGTCAGTGCTATATGGGTGACCACTGGGAATGGAATGGATGTATTTACTATCTGAAGACGAGCGAAGTTGTAGTATAAATTTAACAACTTGTACATTCTGAGGACGAGGGAAGCGAGTCCGAAGTTGAGAGGATGAGCGTAGCGAATACAATGAGATGAGGAAAAGGTTTGAGGTACCTCGGTAGGGTAGGTTTTTTATTGCTTTCGACGTTTCTTCAGTTTGCGATTTGTAGTGCAAATTCCATAGCTATTCAGCATTTAGTTTGTAATTATTGCTAAACATGTATATTTGTTGGTGCGACCCTTAAAATGATAAATGAGTTTTTGTTATTTTGCTTGGTTGAGTAGTTCTAATTCTTTAATTTTTTTTTTGGTTTTATTTTTGTTAATTAAATATATTTCTTTTTAGGCATGATTATGGCCAGCTTGGCCGAAATGTCGCCACATTAATTCATTTTTTTATTATCCCGTTCTTGGACTATCAACATTAAAAATGTTAAAAGGGATACAGCTCAACGTCTTGATCTAAAATGATATAAAAAAGTTTGCATACGTCTTTCAAAACTATGAGGTTTTACAGGATAAAATTTAAATAAACCACTCATACGATATGCTGATAAAATGTAGAGCTAATAGAACTATACTTGCTAAAAAGAAAGGCTGACAAGTATTAAAGGCGACTAAAGGTCTTCTTTGTATAGCACATAGGCATAATCAGTTGACAGCGTGTGAAAATAATGTCAAGGAACTAATGAATTAGGTCTATATAAAATTGTGGGCGTGGTTTAACATCCAGGACAAACCTCATTTGCTCCTTCGTATTATTTCCCCACGCTGTCAAATGATTATATCCGTCTATTATACTACAATGCATTCGTAGACATAAAAAAAGTATTACCCGTATGATTTGATTGAAAGCCTATCTTCTGTATGATTTTTCTAAGCTTAATTAACCTAACCCTATGACACCCTAACTAGAATTCTAATAATTCTAAGGAGCGAAGCAAGTTCGACGTTTTGAGGAAAAGTACCGAGGTATCTCCTAAAAAGATTTTTGTAGGAAAGGACAAAAAACATAGCCATACATTTTTTGAGTGTCTCCAAGATTTTACTGGACAAGTCCTGCGTTAAATAAAAAGTTTTTATTGTAGCTCTATAGAAAGTACTAACTCTACACAGCTTTAGAGCTCTATTTTAAGTTTATAGAATTTTTAAAGCTCTCTTGTATTTCCTAGTGGTTCTATTGTTAAAAGACTCAGCTTTTTTATTTGTTCATCCCCGTTTTCTTTTTATACTTGATAAAAGAGTTTTATATATTAATTCTTTTATGAGTTTTAATATTATAAATAAATAAATAATATATATATATATATATTATATTATATATATATATATATATATATATATATATATATATATATATATATATATTTATATCTATATAAATCAACTTCTCTTTTTGAGAGAGTTGTTTATATATTTTTATATATTATATGGCTGTGTATGGTCCAAGTCGACCAATGCCAAAAAAAAGTAGAGTTGAAACTTTGTAAAATAAATATATATTGTATATATACAATACATACATACATATACATACACACACACATATATATATAATATATATATATATATATATAATAATATATATAATACATATATATATATATATTATATATATATATATATATATATATATATATATATATATCTATATATATTATATATAAATATTATATATATATATAATATATATATATATATATATATATATATATTATATATATAATATATATATATATATATATATATATATATATATATATATAACGAAACTCATTTTGTCTGGGCAAATTATAGTTCAAATAATAGTGTGCACTGCCAATTTAAAAGGTATAGGTTTCTATAACTAATTGGATAATGATTCGTATTTCCTCTAAAAGTACAGGCAAAATAAGTAACGAACAGTGTTTGACTATTGAGCAGTTGCTCAATTATCAAGCACTGCTTCTTATCACTTGATAAGGATACAAAGCATAAACCAGAACCTTAATGGGTTGTGAAGTACGGAAACACTCCCAGTACATTTCCAAAGGAAATTCGCTTGACATGCGGACCACAGCACCAGAATTATTTTCTAGTTATAAACTTATATAACGTAAATAAAACGATAATAAATAATTGTACATGCTGGAATTGTTTATTTTCTGCAATATTTATTTGCAAAGATCATACAAAGTTTTTACTTTTTCAGATATTTTGCTGTAGATTTTTCGTTGTTTTTAGTATAGCGTATTAGCGTATCTTTGCAGGAAAAGTATTTCCTGCAAAACCACCAGAAAATCCTTATCCGATTTTCTTAACATATTTATCCGTTCCAGGCATTTTTTAAGACCTCCTTTCTCCTTTTCATTCCTAAGTCAGGCATTTTTTAAGACCTCCTTTCTCCTTTTCATTCTTAAGACTTTTTTAAGACCTCCATTCTTCTTTCATTCCTAAGTCAGGCATTTTTTTAAGACCTCCTTTCTCCTTTCATTCTAAGTCAGCATTTTTTAAGACCCTCCTTTCTCCTTTTCATTCTTAAGACAGGCATTTTTTAAGACCTCCATTCTTCTTTTGATTCTTAAAACAGGCATTTTTTAAGCCCTCCTTTCTCCTTATCATTCTTAAGACAGGCATTGTTAAATGTTTTTATTTTGTTTAAACTCCCTAATTTCCTTGTGAAGGAATAAAGACCATTCATATACATGAGAGTATGTAATCAGATATAAAGGGAGTCTGCCAAGCGTAAATAATAACATGTGAGGGTGTTACGATATATTTCCCTTTATTTATCAGTTTTGATTAATTAATCGTTTGTATCGTATATTAAATCGATCAACCGTTTCATATACATAATATTGATCAATAAGATGTTTATCAGTCATAATGATTACCTAAATCATTTTGTAGTTATAAATAACAAATAGGTTTAGTACGTAAGCTGAAAAGTATTTCCTGGACGTACGTAAATAATTGATCAATAGCCTTAAAATTAATGATTTAAAAAATTAAAAAAAAAATAAGAAAAATTCGGGCACGAGGTTATTTGGAACTTTTTATTATCACATTGGTTTCGCCACGATCATTCTCTCTACTTCGGATTAGCTTCGCTCGTCCTCAGAATAAACAAGTGGTTAAATTAATAATGCAACACATCTTCGGACTCGCTTCAATCGTTCTCAAATAGTAAATAAATTCCTTTCATTCCAGCGGTCACCCATTCCAGGCACTGACTACGCTCAGTGCTACTTAACTTTTAGAATACAAAAAAAAAATTATACTTGTATTGAAACGAAACTTAGTGTAATAGCAAACACTTGTACTACATTTCAACTAAATGGGGTTATTTTTCGATTTTTTACATTTTCATAAAAAAACGTACACTATTCATTTTATAAAAATTGAACTAATGCTGATGATTTTTCAAATCGAAAAAAAATCAAATTAAGTTGAAATTAGGTAAAACTGTATGCCTCATGTAATAAATAACAATTCTAATAAGTTTCTTTTCAATATGCCTAGGCCTAGTATGTTTTTAAGATCAGTTGGATTAGAATTAAAGGTTTTTAGTAATTAGACAAAAATGTTCCTTAAATGACATTCAAATGCATAATAATTATAAAAAAAATATTCCATTAATGAAATTTAAGATGCATATTAATTATGACAAAAAATATTCGTTTAATGATATTTAGGATGCATATTAATTATGACAAAAATATTCCTTTATTGATATTTAAGATACATAATAATAATGAAAAAAATATTCCTTTAAAGATAATTAAGATGCATATTATTAATGACAAAAATATTTCTTCAATGACACTTAAGATGCATAATAATTATGAAAAAATCCTTTAATGATATTTAGGATGCATAATAATTATAAAAAAATCCTTTAATGATATTTAGGATGCATAAAAATTATAAAAAAATCCTTTAATGATATTTAGGATGCATAAAAATTATAAAAAAATCCTTTAATGATATTTATGATGCATAATAATAATAATTAAAAAATATTCTATTGATGAAATCTAAGATACATAATAATTATGACAAAAATTATTCCTTTAATGAAAGTAAAGATGCATAATAATTGCGATAAAAAAATTTCTTCAATAAAATTAGAGATGGAAAATAATTATGACAACAAATATTTCTAAAAACGAAATTCAAATGACGAAATAATATAAACAAAAAATATTCCTCTTATTTGATTCGTCAATAGAAATGTTGAAATAAAATAATAATCTAAGTAGCTTCTTCTAAATTAAACGGAGAAGACAATCTTATAATTAAACAAATATCGTTATGTACACAATACGTAATGTTTCGTAGTATTTATTGTATTAGTTATTTTAATTGTGACGCAATCAAGTAAAATGTTAGTAACTATTACACGTTTTCATAAATAATTTATTTCTCTATTTAAATATGGAAACTATTTTCTATTAGCATTAAGCCTAAAGGCAATATAAAATTCAGATTAAACGTTTTACTATACATAACTAATAAAGATGATTTTTAATTACACGCATAATATATTGTATTGCCTAAGGGTTAATCAGTTAAGAAATTTGATGACAGGCTAAAACTATTATATTTCTAGGACTTTAAAATTGTTACGAAATAAGTAATTATTTAAAATTGTTTGGTAATGTTATTTTAGAAATTCAAAACTCAAACCTAAATCAAGACAGTGCCCTTCCCTTTGTCCTTTTAGATCGTTGGTTCAAGAGGCCACCTCGACCCCCTCCTTTCCCTTTGTCCTTTTAGAGCGTTGGTTCAAGAGGCCACCTCGACCCCCTCCTTTCCCTTTGTCCTTTTAGAGCGTTGGTTCAAGAGGCCACTTCGACCCTCTCCTTTCCCTTTGTCCTTTTAGATCGTTGGTTCAAGAGGCCACCTCGACCCCCTCCTTTCCCTTTGTCCTTTAGAGCGTTGGTTCAAGAGGCCACCTCGACCCTCCCTTCTTTTTGTCTTCTTAGATCGTTGGTTCAAGAGACCACCTCGACCCCCTTTTTCCCTTTGTCTTTTAAAGCGTTGGTTCAAGAGGCCACCTCGACCCTCCCTTCTTTTGTCTTCTTAGATCGTTGGTTCAAGAGACCACCTCGACCCCCTCCTTTCCCTTTGTCCTTTTAGAGCGTTGGTTCAAGAGGCCACCTCGACCCTCCCTTCTCTTTGTCTTCTTAGATCGTTGGTTCAAGAGACCACCTCGACCCCCTCCTTTCCCTTTGTCCTTTTAGAGCGTTGGTTTCAAGAGGCCACCTCGACCTCCCTTCTCTTTGTCTTCTTAGAGCGTTGGTCCAAAAGGCCACCTCGACCCTCTTTTCTTTTCGTCCTCGTAGAGCGTTAGTTCAAGAGGCCACTTCAACCCTCTCCTTCCTTCTTTTTATCCTCCTAGAGCGTTGGTTTAAAAGGCCCACGTCGACCCCCCCTCTCTTTTTAGAGCGTTGATTTAAGAAGCTACCTCTTGAACGCTGCTCGGCCCCTCTTGTGGCGTAGGCCACTTGCGACGACGCCACGCAGCACAAATGGTTAAGGGTAATAGTTTTAGAGCTATTACTACCATAAAATTATATAGAACTGATACTGATTATAATGTAAGACTCAATGAACCTTATCTTGTTAGATCATTTTTTTTATATTTTCTACACAATTATAAGATTACAACAAGCATAGAGACATTATTATTAGAGGGTCTAAATTAGTTAAATTATGTAACATAAAAAAAGTAACCTGAACACCCTCGATTATCAATGTAATCAAATAAATAGTAAAACAATACAGTATATATGTAGAAAACAATGTAGGAAAAGCCGCCACCAATTGATTTATTATAATCTTAACAACCTGATGTTGTTAGGTGAGGTTTCAATGGGGTAACACAGAGCCTCTGAGAACCCTAAAATATTATTTATGCCTCTCACTGCAATGAGATAGGGTATGTCCCCTCTAGTAATATATCTCCATTATAACAAGTACCAAGACGCCACAACAAAAGTCTACTTCTTTATAATCAAACAATGCCACTTAGGATATGATGAGCAACAAGTGGTTATCCTGAACGTAAAAACAACACCTGATCAGTTACATTTCTATTTTTCCTCCTGCCTAATAAACAGAATAACTTAAGATAAATTATAATCTTAGTTATATTAATTTAAGACAGAATAATAACGTAAGTCATCCGACAATTATCTAATAAAACTCGGAAAAGTAAACGATGCAGGAAAACCAGGAAAAATACAATCCTTATGATTTCTATTTTACAGATAACTCCCAGATATTTATCCCTTCATCTTTATTTCTTTATTTAAACTAAGATCTTATTTTTAAAAAGATTAAGATTTATTAAAGATCTTATTATAACGTCTTTCCAATGAGTGTATAACACACACACAGATAAATATATATATATATACATAATTTATCAATGCAATACGATTCTCTTGAATTATATAATTACTATAATTATTAATTAAATAAATAAAATATCAGAGGGTTTCTAAATAAATAAAAGGATTTCCTTATTGTAGGACTACAAAAGATTTTGGATTAAATTTATAACAGCAAATAAAAGATGCGTGTCAGAACCTTAATTGAGATTGCAATTTTAAGATATTTTCATCATTTACTTAATATCATATGCTATTTACTATACAAAGTGTATTTTATAATAATAATAATAATAATGCTTGTTTAGAGCGCATAGTGATGTGCCCAATCGACTTTTTTTTAAATCGACTTCATACGAGTCGACTAAAAAAATCGACTTAAAATCAATTTAGGTAAAAGTCGATTCAAGTTGACTCGATTCGATTAAAGAAGTCGATTCAAGTCGACTTGAGTCTATTTGAGTCGACTCATAAAAAAATCGAGGCAATCGACTCAAAAAGTCGACTTGGCACATCACTACTTGCGGCCACCCTGCGAGAACCACCTCGAGAGGTAGTGGCAACCATTGTGATCTAAGTGTATTCCAAAGTTGGCGATAATTTATTTAAAGAATAATCTTAAATACATAAAAGCGTAACCTGGGATGCGAACCCCCGACCTCCGTGTTGTCTAACGACATGGACCACGGAGGCGGCTAATTTTATTTAGTGAGATAAAAAATTTGTATGTCTGAGTAGGAATCTGAGTATACATTATTTGCACTACGAGGAAGTCGATGCAAACAATGTATTTTAATATATTTGAGTAACAAAATGTATGTATGTATATTTATATATTTATGTATATTAATATATTTAATCAATATACATATATTAATATTATAGTATATTAATATTAACAATCAATGTACATGTTTCTTTACTAACATATAGTGTATTTAGCGAAATAAAATGTTCGTATGTCTATTGTTTGTAGTAAGATTTATAGTATACATTATTTGTAGTATAATACTTTATAATGTATGGTATAATGTAGAAATTTTTTATTCTAAAAAAGGTCATTTTTTACTTGAATTTCTTATCTATATTTTTTCTTAATAGTTGCTCTGTTTGTAACATTTTAAAACAAATTGGTAAATAGAATAAAATAATGTCACTGAATATTACAACATTGACAAATAAAATATCGATCACGATCATTTTTAAAAATAAAATAATGGTTAAATAATCAAATTGATTTTTATTGATTGATAAAAATCGGTAAATAAGAATATAAATAAGAAAAGAAGAAATAGAAACATAGAAATAATGTTATTGTTATAGTACTTAAGACCAAAAAATTATATAATAAAAATATCACAAATAATATTTAAGTGAGACTACACGACTTATCAATTGGTTTAAGGACTTTATGAATTTTTAAGGTTGAAGCAACAATGCTTCTAATGTATTATAGATAAAGAATAAAAATTGAGAGTCTCTCTATTGGTAATTATTTATGACATATCTACCTCTTAATCCAAACAGATCATCATCAGTGCCTAACCAAGAAAGTAAACAATAAATAAAGAAAGTATACAACACAAAAATAACAAAAAAATGAAAAAGCGAATATATAAATAATAATAAATAAATAAAATAAAAATAAATAGACAGCGCGACAATCAATATAAGCAATAGATAAATCCATGCATGAATACATTCCAAATCACTAGGACTTATTCCTTTTGAACCAGGAGTCTATAAATCTTTCTTGATCCAACATATAACATTCTAAATATGTATCTATCTTGATCTAACAGTCTATGGATCTTTCTTGATCCAACATATAACATTCTAAATATGTATCTATCTTGATCTAACAGTCTATGAATCTTTCTTGATCCAACATATAACATTCTAAATATGTATCTATCTTGATCTAACAGTCTATGAATCTTTCTTGATCTAACATATAACATTCTAAATATGTATCTATTTTGATCTAAAATCTAGCAGCCTATGAATTTATCTTGTGCTAAAATCTAGCAGTCTATGTATCTATGTTGATCTTACATCTAGGAATCTATGAATTTATCTTATGCTGAAATCTAGCAGTCTATGTATTTATGTTGATCATAAATCTAGCAGTCTATTTATCTCTCTTGATCTAAAATCTAGCAGTCTATGTATCTATTTTGATCTAACATCTAAAATTCTGGTTCAGGCCATTGGTCAAAGGGTTCACTAACACATAAAGATGACACTTTAAACACACTAAAAGGATTAGAATAAATAATTACAACCTAACCTACAGAGTAAAACCTTCTCGTGTAGACTAACCATATTCCTTAAACTTGTGGTACAAACTTTTAAGGAATATGGTTATTCAGTTATACTGCCATCTATATTAAATGAATGTAAGACATGTCCGTAAAGCCACCAAATCGAATCATCCTCAGAAGCGTCATCATGAATATCAAATAATCTACTTCAAATAAATAATAGTGAAAGGAGAAAAAAATGTATCACAAAAAAAATGGTGAGTCAGAAAGCGAAAACTATGAATTCGGTCAAGAAATTTCATAATTCAAGAAGGTGCAATTTGTACAAAAATTATATCCGTACAAATACACAATTACTCACTCAAATACAAACTAGAAAATATAGACATTCATGCAATAAAAATGAGGTATTGGTTACGTAGTCTTAATATTACGAAGTGTAAGATAAGAAATATGAATATTCCTTTTAATTTCATGTACCGCTGCAAGAAAAAGACTTTGCTATTTTTATTTTAAAATAATGAGGTAAAAGAAATTTACTATTATTTTGCACATAATAAGTAATGTCGATTACTTGTTTGCAACTTGATGCATTACTTGATGCAACTGTTTTTATCAGCTTTATATAACTGCTTTGTCGAACACCTAAAACAATAAAAGAGGAAGAAGTCTCTCCACAAAAATATATTTCTTTATAGCAAAGCGCTTTCAACCTAACTAGAGGTCATCATCAGTGCTATCCGTTGAATAAAGAAGAGAGTGATAGATGAGTCTAACAGATGAGATATCGATAGACTCAGAGTCTAGAATCTTACAATTTTGCTGACACAAAGATCATATCAGAACAAAATTACTTGTGAAATTACAATTATTTGTCTATTATAGAAAACGAAAAAGTTCACTTTGAAAATGACTAATTTCGACCCTGGCAGACAGACTAACTCACTCACTCATCATAATTCTAAGGCACTTCTAATCATAGAACTTGAAATTTGAAATGAGGGTAGGATTTGTTTAATAAATCAAGGGAAAATAGTCAAATTTGCAATATTTTAATTTGATCTCTAAATATTGCCTCTGATATGAAAAATTAGTAGTTTATAAAGACTTTATCAACAGTATAATATACATTATTTTTAACATGAAAATATATATGTCTCACAATAATATAATGACTGGGTTATATAAGTGATTTATGTTTCTTAATTCTTTATCAAGTATGTTGAGAAATTTAAATAATTTAAACTTAATAGCATATTGTTGATTTCAATATAAAGCATCCATTGTTATAATTATTTTAGATGCAAAGTGAGTTATTTTACATGTTGGGTTGTAAGAAGGGCTCGACCAAAATCCACATGTTAGCAAATGAGTACCTGCTTTTAACTGCAGGCAGTTAAAATATATATATATATATATATATATATATATATATATATATATATATATATATATATATATATATATATGTATGTATGTATGTATGTATGTATTAAATTCAAGCGCAATTTAAATTTAGTATTAAATTTACTACAGCTATACAGCAGCAAGTATAAACAGCTTGTTTATACAGTGTGTGTGTGTGTCATCTAATATTTTTTTTAAAATAACTATTTATCATGTTTGAAAGTAATGCCAATGCGTAGTATAATATTATAAATTGCAAGAAACTAGGGAAAGAGGAAATTACTCTATTATAAACAGTTGAATTAGCTTCTAAATATTTTAATATCAAAAAAAGATTAGTGGACATGTCTAGTCAGGGGCTTTATTTAAAAGGCTTGGGTTAGAGCGTCGTAAACTTAAATTTGTGAAAAAAGTAATTAAGATAGTGCAGGTATCAACACATGCTAATAAAAGAAAGATTCGCTGTTTTCATATTCGCTTGAGAGATATAGATGTATGAGAGGTATGCGCTTAAAAGCCTTACAAAATTTAACAGTGAAGAAATATCTGACTTGGCAAGAACGCTAAATAACGAAATTAGAAATAGAATAAATAAGAGAAATAGAAGAAATTCATGATTAATTAATTTTACCTAAGCGTTCTTGCCTTGTCAGAAATTTCTTTACTGTCAAATTTTGTAAGGGTTTTAAGCGCATACGTTACGGATATTAAATAAACATCTATATCTCTCAAGATTTAAGAAAACAACAAATGAATAGACTTGGCGTAAACTATGATATCATAACTTTTTACGCAAGACTTGGCTGCATTTTTTCACGGAGTGTTTTTGTTGGGATAAAATGTCAATAATTTTTGTTAGAAATACGTTTTGTCTCATCCAATAGAGGTTTAAGGGCGAATATTTAAATACTATGTTTGTTTAAATTACTTAAAACAAGCGGCTAATTAAACTTTTTTTGGGTGCACTACTTAACTCAGTATATTTTTGCGAGTGATAACTGTTTACCCCATCAAATATTAATTGCAATTAGTAACTTTATTTACCAACTTTAACCAAAATTTTTTAATTTAACCAAAAGCAATCGTAATTTTAAGTTATATTTAAGGCAACATATTGACGTCTGTATGTTCTTCAAAATTTAAATAAAACATGTACTTTGCTTTTACTATAGTTTCTCTTTTTCTTTAACAAATTTATTTTAACAATTATTTTACAGAATTTAATACAAAATCATTAAACTAGAAGTAGTAGTAGTAGTAGGGGGGAGTTGTAGTAACTACCAGGCAAGTAGGGTACGTGGTTGGGCCCTTTTTGCCAGCTCCCTAAGATAGTGTTCTACTCCTTTTAATTTCAAGTGTAGGTATTCATCTAATCTAGACAGAAGAGCCGTGAATTACTATGGTTCCTCTCATGCTTTTTCAAGCAATCACATATTTTCACTGACTCTTATAGTTTAGTGAAAACTGGGAACAACACGTGCTCTCACTGTTAAACCAAACCTCCACACACTATAAACTACAAGGCAGAAACAGTATAGTATTATAATGAATCTACAATGAGGGTCCTAAATTTTGCCTATACCCAGTTTTATTTAGGGTAAGGGATCTTTAACGTGTACCTGACAACGCACAGGCTCGAGACCACCGGCTTTACGCACCTTCTGAAAGACGTGGTACGCAGAATTTTTATCCCTCTCATAAAAATCCTAGAGGCCCGTGCTGGGATTGAACCCATGACTAAAGTCCTTTGGCCGCGTACCTTAACCACTACACCACGGGTGACTCATCATTAAACAATCACGTACATATTTAAGTAGAAAGTAATACTCATCTAATGTTATCAGTGTTACCAATATGGCTAAGAAAAAAAACGTAAATCCTAAGAGGCGCATGCGCAGTTATTTCAATTTTAGCTATTATTTTTGAGCCAGCTATCAGCTAATCAAGCATGTCTCATTTTTTTACACTGGTCAGTACAGGAGTTTCTTTACTTGGTTTATAAATTACTGTACATTTCCCTCACGATATATAATATAACATTACTTGATATACGAGCATGATTGCATAGGACATAATTGTACTTTAATGCTGACCGGCCCTGGGCTTAAAGTTTTGCACAGTGATGCATAAAACAGTTAAATAAAAATAACTCAGATACAAAAAGACAGAATACACAAAATAAACTTGAAGATCCATATTAAAGCCTCAAGTATATCCGGCTATGATTTCTTTTATATTCTTCTTTAAAACTATTATACTTGTTTTAAGAAGCCGAAGAGAACTTCTCTATTGAACTCCAACGAAGTTTAATAAGAAGTCGGTTGTGTCGTGAGATCGTGAGTGTTTATGAGCACATCTATTTAAACCTCAACGAGTTCTCCATGCAAGTCTCTAAGGGTGCGCGATCCCAGATATATTCTCATCAATATTCATAGCTATAGTCTTTATGTAAACATAAGCTAAGACCTCTCGTTAAATATTCTCATTATATTCCGCCAATTCTTAAATATACCGAACTACTATTCTTTCAGGTTATAAATTCTATTCTTAAGTCCTATCTACTTTTTAGGTTCAGGTCTTTTAAAGTGTGAGTTATACTATATATTGTACAGGTCTCCTTAAGGTTACATGAGTTAAGGTTTAATCGTCATAAACAATAACAGAAATACCACAGGTCACTGGACTGAGAAAAGTCCTACAAAAACTTTTTCTATTACATGTCAGTCTAAAGTATTATGTATGTTTACACAACTAAATCTTTTTGTATTATGTATGTTTACACAACTAAATCTTTTTTATTATATTTCAATAGAAAGTATTATGTATGTTTACACTACAAAATATTTTTCTATTACATGTCAGTCTAAAGTATTATGTATGTTTACACTACTAAATCTTTTTCTATTACATGTCAGTCTAAAGTATTATGTATGTTTACACTACTAAATCTTTTTCTATTATATTTCAATAGAAAATATTATGTATGTTTACCTACTAAATCTATTTCTATTATATTTCAATACAAAGTATTATGTATGTTTACACCTACTAAATCTTTTTCTATTATATTTCAATAAAAATATTATGTATGTTACACTACTAAATCTATTTCTATTATATTTCAATACAAAGTATTATGTATGTTTACACTACTAAATCTTTTTCTACTATATTTCAGTCTAAAGGATATGTATGTTTACACTACTAATCTATTCTATTATATTTCAATAGAAAGTATTATGTATGTTTACCTACTAATCTATTTCTATTATATTTCAATATATTATGTATGTTTACACTACTAAATCTATTTCTATTATATTTCAATAGAAAGTATTATGTATGTTTACACTACTAAATCTATTTCTATTATATTTCAATAGAAGTATTATGTATGTTACACTACTAAATCTTTTTCTATTATATTTCAATAGAAAATATTATGTATGTTTACACTACTAAATCTATTTCTATTATATTTCAATACAAAGTATTATGTATGTTTACACTACTAATCTTTTCTACTATATTTCATTCTATATGTATGTTTACACTACTAAATCTATTTCTATTATATTTCAATAGAAAATTATGTATGTTTACACTACCTAAATCTATTTCTATTATATTTCAATAGAAAGTATTATGTATGTTTACACTACTAAATCTATTTCTATTATATTTCAATAGAAAGTATTATGTATGTTTACACTACTAAATCTATTTCTATTATATTTCAATAGAAAGTATTATGTATGTTTACACTAAATCTTTTCTATTATATTTCAATAGAAAAATTATATGTTTACACTACTAAATCTATTCTTTATATTTCAATACAAAGTATTATGTATGTTTACACTACCTAAATCTTTTTCTATTATATTTCAATAGAAGTATTATGTATGTTTACACTACTAACTTTTTTCTATTATATTCAATAGAAAGTATTATGTATGTTTACACTACCTAAATCTTTTTCTATTATATTTCAATAGAAAGTATGTATGTTTACACGAAAATCCTAACATTCACAGTTTTAGCTTTATTCATAATAAAAGCATGTAGCAGCGTATGGTTTTGAAAAAAAGATTTCAGTTTTGAACAAAAAGACTTAAGTGCTAAATTAATTTTAAAGTTAATAATATCAATTTAAATATCTGGACTAAGAGTTTATAAATAAAAATATAAAATTTAAAATTGTTCATAAAATCCGAGCAGCCGGGGTAAATTTTGAATTCCTAATTTTTTTCGTCCTTATTAGTCCCAAAAAATTAGACACTCTTTCCAGAGGAAAACAAACTTACATCCAACGACTAATTGAATCCAACGCTTTCTGAATTTCAATATAAAAAATATTGATATTGAAATTTTACTCTCTTTCCGAAAATCAAACGAGGCTATAGCCTAAATAATGTGTATATCGACTTAAAAAAATATTGTGGGCATAGTCTAAAAAATAAAAATGTGATCATGTCAAAACACGGGCTAGATGACATGCTCAAATGATAACAAAATAAGCTAACAAAATAATCCAACGTCATTTTAGAAAGCAATGTATACGTATCACAGTATTTTAACTCTATGTAAGAGTAACACCTTTAATGAAGATAGCAAATCAAGTCAGAACAGTATAATTCTTGTGAACAGTATTATTCGCGTCATATGCTAATACGATTCTACTTTTCCACATACTTTTACTATACACACACATAGGTATATAAGAAAAGTATTTTCCCTGGAAAAAATAATCCTACACCAGGATTCCATCAGAATTATCCGTTTCAGGTGGTTTTAAAGCCTCCTAAGAGAAATTCACAAATTCACACAGACAAATTCAAGAGAAGTTGTCTGTCTATGCATAAGTTTTTGTATGAGTGTGTGTGTGTGTCCGTGTATGTCTGTTATCATCTTAGCTGCCAGTTGTTTATATGCAAGAGAGATTAAAGCTTTGTAAAAAAAACCAGTTTATAAGAGTAATTTTCCTATCTGGAAAATTTTTTATTACGCCATTAACCCGCAATAGTGACTCAGTGAAAATTGCGAAAAATCATAAAACGCGTAAAAATGATGTGATAACATTGAGATTTGCCATACATATAGCCATTTATAAGACTAACATATGTCATAAGTTTAATCTCATTATTAGCATTAGTTCAATGTTTATCAGATGTCTTGTGTACATTTATTAAAAAATTTTTAAATAATCTAATTGGTTGAAATTTGGTAAAAGTGTACACCTTCGAGTAATAAATAAGTGCACTAAGTTTCGTTTCAATACGATAAGTTTTTTTTGGATCATAAAAGTCAAGCAGCATCGAGGTTGGTCAGTGCCTGAATGGATTACCACTGGGAATGAATTGGATGAATTTGTTATGAAAGGACGAGTGAAGCGAGTCCGAAGAGGTGTTGCATTACTTATTTAACTACTTGTATATTCTGAGGACGAGCGAAGCGATTCCGAAGTAGGGAGGATGAGCGTAGCGTATCCAATGAAATGAGGATAAGTTCCGAGGTACCCCGAACCCAATTTCTTCTTTAAAATACTAAGAAAATTTACAAACAGATAAAAGAATCACTGATCAGACTATAAAGCATAAACCAAACGCAAGAGCAAACATATCAAATGAAATTTGCCAAACTTGTTGACTTACACCCTTGAAACATTATTTCAACTGGGAACATTTACATTTTGACAATACATTCAAGTTATTAAAGTATCAACCGCTTTAAAAGCCGAAATAAACTAAACGACCCATCCGCTATTATTTGCTTGTTGCCTCTCATCTTGTATAATACAAAAATAAAAGTACAACTTAATTATCAAAGTTTAACTCTTAATAAGAATCGAAACGCTAGATTACAAATCATAAACTACTGACGATGATAACAACGTAAATCTAAAATTTATAATAGCTATTAAATAAACAAATTTTACTAAAACGTGACCAACAAAATTTTTATCAAAATCGAAATTTTAACAGCCTCATATTAATCTCTAACCCAAGTTCAAGTTCAGGGAAAGTCTCCATTATTTTTTCAGACAATTTATTATTAAATTAAACAAGAATCAAGTCCTAGCTTATTCTTAACACATAGAAGATGATATTAGAAAAAAATTCATTACCAATTAATACCAAAAAAAGTAAAAAAAAAAACAGCTGAACATGAACTTTGTAATTGTGGAGCTTTTGATAATAAAAGGCTTATTGCTTTTGATAAAACAATTACTAAGCTCTTTTTTCTGCATATACGAATTAACTTCTGCTCCAGGTGACAATTTGACATGAGATCGTCATACAGATCATTATAGTTAAGGATCGGAGCGAGGTACTAGGTACTGCACAGGTTCTGATAAAGATTCCTCTACTATCTGCAGAGCTGTTAGAAAAAATTAAACTTATTGCTGAAATATTCAAATAAAAAAAGAGATAAGGGGTCTCATCTCCCTTATCTAATAGAGATAAGGGGTATCTCAAAATTATGGGGGGGGATACACAGATGTAAAAATTCTCGACCGGTGGAGGGTTGAATTTATAATGTTATAGCCCAATGGCGAAAAGAGTGATTTAAATTTCTCCCTTAAAATTAAACATAAAAAGCACAATAATAATTTACAATACAAAATGGGAATACAGAGTGAAACATTCTATAGATGAAATAAGGGAAACCGTGCTCGGAACTTTTCCTCATCACATTGGATTCGCTACGCTCATCCTCTCTACTTCAGACTCGCTTCGCGCGTTTTCAGAATATACAAATCGTTAAATTTATACTACAACAGAAGTAAATACATTCGTATCATTCACAGCGGTCACCCATTCAGGCACTGAACTCCCTCGATGCTGTTTAATTTTTATGATCCAACAAAAATCATGAATGTTCTTGTGGTGTTGAAACGAAACTTAGTGTACTTATTTATTGCGTAAAGGTAGACTTGTACCATTTTTTAACTGAATCGTATTATTTGCCAATTTTTATCCACGTTTTATAATTTTTCAAAATTTTTGAAAAAAAAATTTCAAATTTTTTGAGTCATTTTTGCGGGTTGGTGACGACATAAAAAAAATATTTCCGGATAGACTGATAGACCTACAGACTGATTGTTGTACAGAGTGTCAGCACCCTAGCATAAATACACTGGGAGCTACGATGATAACAGACACACACATACAAATACAAGGTTTTTAGGAGAACCCCTGAAACGGATTATTTCGTTGGCAAAACTCCGGTTTCGGAGTTTTTCGCAAACAATACTTTTCCTATATACCTAAGGTGTAAATAAAGAAAAATAAAAATAAGCTGTCCAATAAAGAAAAAGAAATAAGCGTCTATATTATTAATTATGAAACACTGACCGCTGCGCATCCCACTTATTTACTTGTGTGTCTCAAGGATCGAAATTTTAACTCTCTAGCATTACAACATTGGTACATACTATGAAAAAAGACACTAATACACAGACAGATAAGTTGCTACAAAATACTCAGGAGGTCCTAAATCCAATTCCAGTTTCGGAAATTTAGTGCGAAACACAATACTTTTCCTCTACACCTACGATTTAAATGAAGAATGGTTGAATCAAAAACATATATAGTCTCAGAAAAAAAAAACAATACATGTCTACAAATATAAAGCAACGAACTGTTAACGAATTTTAGGATTCATAGGTTCTGAAACGTAGACATTTAATGAATAATATATATTGCGGTAACAATTCTTCCCTATCCATATAGGAGATAAGAAAGTAAAAATGTTAAAGTAAAATGACCGGTAAAATGAATTGTTATAGCTTGGTATAGTGGAATACTTGGCGAGTTTGAAATCTTATATAAAACAGCCGATGGAGCAAAAATTGATTTGCACATATAGACGCAAGTTTACTAACTTTCAGATATATCTAAACTGAATTTAAATGGTATCACTAATCCTAATTGAATAATTTATTGGGTATGTCATAATAGATCTTTTAGGTCGCGCTGACGTAGTCCTTCTAGGCTCCTCTGCCTTAGTCATAAAATAAATAGATAGATACAAAAAGTAAAATACACATTATAGGTAAATAAAAGAGAACTAACATAACTAACTACTTAATAAAAGACCAAGAAAATCAGGTATAAGTAATTTATGAAATTATGGTTCGTTAATTTGGTTGAAATTATTAGATTCATAAACATTTTCTGTAAAATAATGCTTCCGAGCAATAAATAAATATTATCAAAATTACTTTTATCATCAGTCCCAAACTATAAATCAGATAAATAAACATATTTATAAATAATTCATTCATTCCGAATTATTGCTTAGAAATATGTAACTTAACGTATCCAAAACTGAAGCACTAATCTCATCACGTTCACCAAGAAAAAAAAAGACCTCTGACCACTGTTATTCAACTCTAAAAGAACTCAGTAAGTTAATCCATACAGCTACTTAGGCGTTCCCTTTTCATCGCCTTGCAAGTTTGACCCATCAAAATTCTTCATTTCAAAAGAAAAGTCTACTCTTAACAACGTAAAGTGGATCTTAGCCAGTGCAAAGTCGGATTAATAAGACACAACAATCAAACTTTTCAAAAGCAAAGTCATCCCTGTTCTCTATATTCAATCCACTTTTACAACAAATATACTCCTACTTCCTACAAATACTCCTCCAACACTTAATTATAATCAAGTATGGCTTACTACCTTTGACCTACACAGTATTTCTAAAATTATTTCATTTGGGAAAAACAGTTCTGATTTGCTTCAAAATCGCCTAGTGAGGATCTGTATTGAGAAAATAATTCAAATCGGCTCTACGAAATGTAGCATTCCAGACCTACACTGGTTCTCACAACTAACAATACTAACGCCTAAAGGATCACAGGATAAACTAACCCTAACGTCATCAAATTTCTTAAAAAAATGTTTACAAAGTTAATTTGGAGCATATCATTATTTGGATCGTTACAAAACTTTGTCATACCCTGGACAATTTGATACCATTATCGCTGAATTCCGGTAATTTTGCCAGACCTATATTTTTTCTATACTATGTATTAGAAGTGATGAATTCTGATATACCATTAAGCCTATTTTTAATATTAAATTTGTAATAGTCCTTATGTATGCCAAATGATAGCTAAGGAAAAAATTAACAAAATTTAATTGTGTTGGTATCAAGTTGTTCGAAATATGTCACAGTCTCTGAAATAATTAATATAAAGGTAATCTCTACTTTAACTTTTTTTTACTATACATGCCAAACGATTACCGAACAAATAATTGGGTATTTGAACTTAGTGGGGTTGATATATAACTTACGGTGATGTATTTGAAATGTACCCTCCCTGTATAAGTTGTCATTTTTTTAATTTCGTTAATTCATTATACTCTAATGTATGGTCTACTGTGTTTTAAGCTTAAGTGTGTTTTAAGCCTATAGGTAGGTAAGCCTCGTTCCATGTTTGGCAGCATGTTATATAAATAAAGTGAGAAACTATTTATCTTTTATAATTATAAAATCCACTAAACGTAAAAAAATAATAACATAACCTTTACACCCAGGACCCGCGTGTCCGATCAACCTGATTGAGGTTTTTCTGTGGTTTCCCTCAATTTTACTGGCAAATGCCAGGTTGAATCAATCATTAAAAGTCAGTCCACAGACTGCATAGGCAACCCTTTTTGAAACCCCTGCTAACTACCTATACAATATAATCCTATTCAAAACACCACCATAAATATCTTTTGACAATCCTAAAAAAAAAATATAAAAAATAAAATACCCAAACCAAAAAATATAACATTATCCTTAACCCAAACAATTACCTGAAGGTATGATGGATCTGGTAGTGCAAGAGCAAGCTGATCCAATGATAATGTATTACGGCTTCGGTTATATTCAGGCTGTTCAGATGGTCGGTCCCTTGATAGTCTTCCCTGTGATGTAGTCGGACGTTCAGGAGCAGAAGGTACTGAGTAGTCGATTTCGGATGAAAAGTACGACAGCTGAGGAGCGGACGCATCCAAGCCCCGCGGTGACAACGTCTCGTCATCCAGATATTCTACCCTGGCATAATTAACCGTGCCACCCTCTGTCCGAGAATCAGATATGGGTCCTTCAACATACCACGAAGATGATGGTTTTTCTCTGCTCGAGGCTGATTTACTTCGTGAACGGCATTTCCTCTGTATGTAAGATTTAACTCGCTGTGATTTACTCAGTGATTTAGATCGACAAAGTTCTGGCTCCTCGTCTCCCCATGCATCTTCTTTTGATTCACGACCTGATGATTGACTTCTTTCGTTCGGACCGACCTAGAAAACAAATAAATAAACTATTATATTTTTTTATAAAAATAATTTACAAAAAATAGTAAGGTGTGTAAGTAAGGATTTATTTATTACCTTGACGTAATAAATAAAAGTACACCAAGTTTAATTTTAATACGACAAGTATATCTATGGTTTTTGTTGGATAATAAAAGGTAAGCAGCATTGAGCGTGGTCAGTGCTGTATGGGTGACCGCTGAGGATGAAACGAATGTATTTAATATTTAGGGACGAAGAGGTGTTGCAGCATACATTTGATAAATTGTATATTTATCAATATACAATGCGAGTTCGAAGAAGAGAGGATGAGCGTAGCGAATCTGATGTGATGAGGAAAAGTTCCCCGTACATTATTTTTCTCTCTGTTTTCCATTATACAGATTTTGTAACTTCTTTGACAAACTTTAATAGAATTTTTTTCCTCATTTATTTAAAGAGGAATTAATAGAAATAAATGAGGAAAAGGGAAAATAGTTTCACATACTTATTTTTATATTTAAATATAAATCTCTACCCACAGTAAGAGAGCATTGTAGTACAAATTCATCCAAGATTCTAAAAATTTAATTTTACGAAATTTCGTAACTCCAAGATTATTTTATGAAAATTTTCTTAATTTTTATTTTAATATAATTCAACGGGATAATATTAAGGCTACATAAGATAACAGCACACCTCAGGCAATACTAAGAGTTTATTTGGAAAAAAATAGATTAAGAAGCAATACGACAACTTACATAACAACGGTATGAAAAAGTAATTTGAAATTTGAATTATCTAAATCGATTAATATTTGTATGTAGTTATTCTGTAGGCAGACGGCATATTTATAAAATATAACGTATCATTAAGCTAGTTTTTAAAATCCTTACTTATACCTTACAGTCCAAGAGCCGGGCCTGAAAAAATGTGACTCATTTTGTACTACTTGAAACTACATTTTTCCGAAAGTATACCTTAAATTATAAAGAAAAAAATAGTCTGCCTATTCAGAGTGGAGCCCTTCTTATTGTTGCGCATGCTCAAAATTTAAAAAAATGGCACACGACCCCGTGGGTCGTGTGCCATTTTAAAGGAGACAAAATATTCTTTAAAATTACTGTTTAATCATTAAAATCGGATGGCTAGAACCGAAGTTATGGCTCTTTCAAAAAATTGTTAATGTTTGCAAAGACAGCGAATTACTTTGAAATTTTTTTGGATTTTTCTGAATTTCTTTGGCCATTTAACAAACGTTATAACTTTAATTGCAGTTATCGAATTTTGTCGAAAAAACACTCAATTTATAGAAAATTGTATCAGCTTTAAAAAATGTTCACTCAATATTTTGCACACGACCTACAGGGAACCACTTGTTGCAAGAATACTGGAATTTGTGCAATTTTCTAATATTTTGAGCGAGCGCATTCATATGAAGGGCTCCACTCTGTATAGGGCAGACTATGCTTTTCCTTCATACTTTAAGATATATTTTTAGAAAAATTTGATTTGATTTAGTACAAAATGAGTCACATTTTTTAGGCCTGGCTCTTGGCCTGGCACTATTATAGGTGTTAATGGGGCATACTGTTTTCACTAATTTCAAAATCGAGATATCACCTTAATTGTCCGTTTCATATTTTCAAGGACTTCCTGCTATTCTGGCAGGTAGCTTGTTAATAACTATCAACAAGGTGCCTGCCAGTGAGTGTGTTTGTTATCATTGCAGATCCCAGTATATTTATGCTAGATAGTTAAAAACTTGGTAAAAAACAATCATTGGACCTAGATGTGTTTTCCTAAAAATATTTTTCCATGCCGTCACCAACCGGTATTAACTCGGCTACAATTAAAAAAAAAATCGGGTACAGGGTACCTCAGATCATTTCCTCATTACATGGGATTCGCTAAGCTCGTCCTCCCTACTTCGGCCTCGCTCTACTCGTCCTCAGAAATACAGTTCGTGAAATTTATACTGCAACCTGCCTTCGGACTCGCTTCGCTCGTCTTCAGATAGTAAATGCATCCGTATCATTCTCAGCGGATTTTTTAACGTTTGTTAAAAAATTGTTAAAACTTCCCACTTTTAACAATTTTTTTCAACAAATAAGTTGAAATTTAACACGAGTCCATTTACGTAATAAAAAAGTATAAAACAATTTATTTCAACACAGCTTTTAGCTCACCACGGTTTTTCTCGGATTACTAATATGGTCTTAGTAAAATGACTTAATAACTTGAAGTTTTCGTTAAGCCCCCAGAAAGTCTTTATACAAAGGAAATCAGATCACAAGGTAAGCTGACAAGAAAACTGCTTTCTCTTTACCTTGCACTTTTTATCTTAGACAATGCGAAGCCCTACTTGTACAAAATTACATAATAAAAACTACCCCCCCTTCATCTCTAAGTTAATTTAATTTTATGGTGATGATATTTAGTACACCTATTTAACGAATTTTCATACAAAGTGAGCTCATGAGATTGGGGCCATGAAAGGTGTGAATGGGGGAGGTCTATTTTTTGAAAGGGGGTTTCCCTGTTCAAGAATGTATGTATGTGTATATATTTATATATATATATATATATAATATATATATATATATATATATAAATGTGTGTGTGCGTGTGTTTATGTATGCACGAGATTTTTGTGTGCTAGACGTTTCTACGGGACAAGATAAGTTTCGAACGCTTTCTTTGATCGAAATGATGAAACTTGGTACAAAAATCAACCTTGTTCATGCTACGAAACCTATCTATATATGTGACGTCATTAACCCACAATATGACGTCACAATAAACTAGTAATAAAATGAACTGACAAAGTATAACAACCATGTGGCCGCGAAGCGGCCCCCAGCGCAGCCTTGTTTACATTTTTAAAGACCAAAAACTTGTTTTCGCGAGTTAACTTGCGAAAACAAGTAACTTGACCAGTAATTCCTTTTGTTCTAAGCATAAGTTGTTTCTTTAAGCCAGTTTTGTTAACCATAAGAGACGATATGAAAAGCTGTAGAAATGATCACGAGATCCTGAAAAAGCTAACAAGCTTTAATTCAGATATTAGCGAAAACAGATTAAATTACAAAATTGTATCGTTCAGTATATTTAAGATCTTTTAAATTGATATTTAAAAGTATTTCTTTATTGATATTAATTAGTTATCTATAAACTCACATCCCAGCATTTTAGATACAACGGTCAGCACCTATATGGGTGACGGCTGAGAATAAAATGAATTAATTTACTATTATTTATAATGCATTCTCTATTAAAGACGAGCGAAGCGAATCCGATGACGTACTATAGTCAATTTGGTGATTTATATATTCTGAAGACGAGCGAAGCAGTGATGATGAGGGTAGAGAATTAAATGTGGTGAGAAAAAACTCCGAGGTATCCCGTACCCATTTTTTATATTAATTAAGCTATCAAAGAAAAACACGTGACTACTCTAAACTTCTTCGGTTCCTTTGTAAAGAATAGACAACATAACTTAAATATGGAGATATGCTTATAAAAATCAATAAGGACCTGTAAAAAAATAAATAATTAAAATAAATATCCTAAAAAAACTTAAAGCTATTGCCTAGTGTTGTGGTAACAAAAAATTATTATATTTCCTAAATTCGTTTCGAAACTTTAAACCCATAACTCTAAGGATTATTATTAATTTTTAATTATACCTTTTGACTAGATTCATAAAATGCCGAAAAAATGTTTTAAAACGAAAGATTTAACGCCGATAGGAGAAGAATTGTTAGAAAACCAAAATTTTTTAACAAATACGTTGTAAATTAAGATATTATTTTAGATATATTATGTAACCAAATACAAAATCTAAAATACATATTAGTTCTCGACTAGAAAAAAATTGAAATATTGATACATCAAAGAGTTCTTTAAAAAACGTACAAAAAATAAAATGCCTAGCCGCGACGTAAATCATTAGTTGTTTTGACGGAGATTTTGTGGTATAGACTCACCACGATGTTTAATAAAAAGAAACACTAAAATTAAAAACAATTAATGTATTGTCAACCACAATAGAATAAAAAAAAAATATAACTGACTGGTTACAACTTAATGTCATCATCAGAGCTGTTTCCAGACTCTAAACAGCTCTGTACAGACTGTAAACAGCTCTTATGATGAGCTGTTTCGTTAAGTCGAAACCGGTCAGTTATAATTTTTTATACTATTGTGGTTGACAATATATATAAATATATAATAATAATGCCTGTTTTAGGACCTTTCGGCCCTTTAGGGTATTCGCCCTGCGGGAACCACCTCGGGTGGGTCACATCTACTATGCTTAAAGTAAAGCTAAAGTTGACGAAATCTTTTTACATCAAATTCTATTCATAAAAACTGAGAGCATAGCCCGGGCAGTGAACCCCGGACCTCAGGTGCCGAAGTCCAGTACTATACGACCGGGGCTACGGTGGCAGACATGACAATATCTTAATTGTTTTTCATTCTAGCGCGTTTTTTATGAAACATCATGCTGCGACATAAAGAAAATTTGCCACGGGTGTCCCCATGTTAAGCTAATTTCCTTTGAAATGCGTGCTTTCGTGCTTAAAAATCCATGTTTGGATTAATTTTTGGTTCTTTTTTTATAACTTCAGAATTTGCATTAATATTCGTTACTTAACTTTTTTCTGAATTTTTCAAAGGAAATGCGCAGGAAAATATATTTATCTTTGCTATTGGTAAATTTATTAGTTTTACAAAACCATGCGTAGTATTATTTGCACCATTTTAAAACTCAGTTAAAATAGATTTACTTTATCAAATCGATTCATTCCCTTAGAAAATGCAGAAAAAAGTAATCCAAAGGTAATTCGCTAATGACAGCACGACAACAAGTTGGTCAGGGAACAACCAATATAACAAACAGAAACTTTTTATAAAAATATATCAATTCATCAACGATTTAAAATTTTAAGTAATAAACGAAAAACGGATATACTAAAGTATAGTTTCGTCAAAAGAAAAAGTGAAATTTCACTTCCAGAACTGATCATAATGCTATATATCAATTTAATCATCTTATTCTTGATTTATGTTCAATATTTTATATTGTTACGTAGTTATTACGATTCCTAAACATCGTTTAGAACCTTATTCTTGTCAGTAGCTTTAAAAAAATACGTTAATATAAATCTCGTTAACTTTTAGAAAAAAACTATTAGTTAAATAATATAGAAATATCTTAACAATAGAAAGAAAAGTATAAAAAGAAATTAAATAACAAAAAAATATAAAAAGGTAGTAAAAAGACGTCAGAAAAAAAGTAAGCCCTTGGGCACGAATCATACTTTAAATAAACTTCTTTCCATTACATAACGAATATTCTCATACATTTTCAAATTTTTATTATTTATTTTATTGTAAAATGATTAGTAAAAATATAAAAAAAGAAACTTTAAAAAGCATGGATGTTTAAAGACAATAATCGTCGAATCTAGTGAAGCAATAATATATAACAGTAAATAATATTCTTCATCTTATAAGAGCGCTGTACAATTTAACACTTATATAGTGAAAGGATTCCAATTAATAAAATAAAAGAAAAACGTGTCACTTATTTGAAATATAATAAAAACTTTGGTAAACATCTTCTCTTGATCTCAATAAATACTATTACATAACGAAGCGATTGCAGCGATGTCTGGCGAGAGAAATAATATTGACATGATTTGTATTAATAAGAGAATATCATACTTAAACAACACTTTCATTTTTTTCAAGATTTACACGATATTGCAAAGAATTTTAAATAGGGTGTCCAGTGAAATGCAATTTTAATGTTCTATTTTGTATTTATTTACTATTTTATTTTTATTGTATTCTCATGTTTCTTACAAGTTTCAATATTATTTTATTTTTATTATTACTACAGTGATTTTTTTAAGGATCAATTTTATACGATTATAGGAATGCAATTTAAATTTCTTTTGTTAAACCTAGGACTTAGGTTAACGAATTTTGAGGAAAAATTAAAGGCTAAGGAAACCAACAATTCATCTTAAAATAATAATATTAAGAATTAATTAAACCACAAACCAAATTTCAAAAACATCAAATTAGCGTGAAATTTGTGAATTACGTTTGTTCAAAATAACTTTTACGTATTGGGTCTCTTCCACGGTATAAGCGAATTTTCAAATGTATTAGTAAACATACGTGATTTGTTTACATTATGTCAATTAAATTCCCAAATATATAATGTACAATCTAAATAAGGAAGCAAATATCTAGAAAGTTTCCTTGAAATTTTCACTAGTATTTATGAGCAGAAAACACCGTTTAGTTTTGATTTTGACGTCATAAAACTATAGGAGAAATTTTTATAACGATATAAGTGTCAATTTTGCGATTCGTGTTTACCCTTTGGCAAATATTTCTTTGATTTTACTCTAAAGACTACAAAACTAACTTAGATCATCAAAAGCCATTAAAACTGTCAAATAAATGATAAATAGAGTCAAATAATTGGTTTTCATTGGTTTTTATATTCAATTGAGAATCCGTTTTAGGGAAAACATTTATCAAATAAATTCATAATTGGACGTGTGCTTAAAAGGAACTTGGCGACCCTCAATGTAAACATAACTTTTTCACACAAAGTCAGATATTATTTCTTATTAACGTAAAAACCCTAAAGGAATTTAGGCAGATGTGTCAACATTAGGGATCCTAGGGACACCAGTCACCCTCACTGGTGGCTGTGGCGCCCCTAACAGCCTTGCTTGTGGTTGTTTAGTATCAGATTACTTGCTTCACACACTATATCATATCTGAAACCAGCCACACGCTTTAGTAGCGGTTTAGGAAGTTTTCGTAGGCCCGAATCATTTCCTTAAAAGGCAATAACTCAATGTTAATATAGTTTTTAGTTTCACCCCTTTTAACAAATTTCTTTTGGAAAAAATTCGCTAAGGGAGATGAGCGGCATTTCGGAAGTCGAACGAACACGGGTGGCCAAATTCAATTAAATATATCAATTGACAAACAATAGGTTTTTCACATCCATACACAAACACATATATAACGGGTAAAAACGTTAAATTCTACAAATAAAAAAAAATAATAAATGAAATATAGTTCTAGAGTATTGAAGATAAAAAGTAGATGAAGAAGAAAGAAAGAAAGAGATTTTTTCTAGCCGAAGTAATCTCTAACCTAACAAGTTATACGAAATACAAGCAACATATACGACTTTAATTTTAATTTGCCATTATTATAACGATAACTATAATTTAAAACAAAACATGATAACATTGTTACCATTTTGAGTAACTTTATATTTGGGTAGAAGAGTTATATTAAAGCATATCATAACAACTGTTTTAAATCTACCATAAATCCCAGAAAACCTAATCTTAATATCACCATTATTCTGGTATTTTTTTACCAAGCAATTGTTTTATGCACACCTTAAGGAACCATATGAATTTTGTTTAAAACCAAAAGAAACGCGTATTTTTTAACGGACATTGATGATATATGTCAAACAATACCTGAACTTATGAGAAAATAAAAATTAGCTTAATGCAAAATAAAACATGCGAAATTATATATATATATATATATATATATATATATATATATATATATATATATAATTATATATATATATATATATATATAATATATATATATATATATATATATATATATATATATATATATATACATATATATATTATCAATGGGACAAATAACTTTAAAATAGAATCTTTTCTTGCTATTCCCTTAAAGAGATCCAGACAAAAGAAAAATATTACAATATTTTTAAATATACAGAAATTCCAAAAAAATAATTGTTTTCAAGGATTAGAGCAATACATAACCATGAGAGAAGGTTTGAAACAGGGTAATTTGTCATTTCCCACGCTATTTACTGTCGAGTTAGAACGCGACTTTAAATAATTTATTTGTGAAAAGTAGGATGCAAAATTAATGGAAAGTACCTCAATAACATTAAGTTTGCAGATGATATTATATAAAGATGACTAAATTTGTTTATATTATTTTAACCAAATTGAATAAAAACTAAGCAAATGTTTAGTTTTAGTAATAGAGTAATAAATTAATTAGTTCCGGGGATTCGGTACGCTTATCCTAAATACTGCGGACTCGCTTGGCTCGTCCTCAGAATACAATTCGCCAATGTCGTCAGACACGCTTTGCTCAACGCCATAAGAAAATATTTTTCGAACAGCACAACTACAACAGCAAACTGATTTTTGTACAAAGTTTCAACTCTGTGCCATAAATACACTATGTGCTTACTTCGATGATAACCGACACACACACATTTGTAAAAACCACTTAAGAGGTTTTACAAACAGCTGAAACAGATAATTCTGGTGACACCACAACACATTACTTGTTCTATATACCTACGGTGAAAATAAGAAAATATGAAAATAACCAATGGCAACTAAATGGGTCATTTAGAGCCAAAGATATTTATAGTGACTATAAAAAGCCTAGAATAACCTAAGAATACCCCTGTGGGAACTACTTCGGGTGATGACAAACCGTTTTCCTTAAATTAAATACGAATGAAAACATTTTATATTTTAAAAAATAAATTATATAAACTCAAAGCGCGACCCAGGCTCTCCTAGATATAAAGTAGGATATCTAGTAGAAATAATATAAATAATAACTAAAAATAATCCATCAAAATTACTAGAGCGTATTCTCAACAAAATATACGTATTGGTGTGCACAAAGATACGCTTTCCTTCTACCCTGAGGAAGGCCAGCTTGACCACCTACAGGTCAGAGAAGCATAACAACAAATCAAAACATTACATAATTATCTTAATAGAAATATATATTCACGCATTAATATAATGTCGCGCCACAGACGAATGGCTAGAAACTCCATATATATATATATATATATATATATATATATATATATATATATATATATATATATATATATATATATATATATATACGAATAATCATTTTAGTAAAGATATACATTTTATGAACTTCCGTCATCCCAACGACCTAATAACCGTTTTTTGTGAAAAATCGCTTAAACTATGTTTAATTTTTCGTTTATAGTATACAGTAAAAAGGGTGTTAAATACGCAAAACACCATAGTAAATTCACAAAACTTAAAACATAAATAAATTGTTTTTTGTTTTTCTCAGAAAAAAATATAATTCACCTTTGTTAAAGGATAAATGGTTTAGTTTCAAGAAGGTCAATAATTTTGAGTATATTTTTATAATACCAACGTATTATAACTTTGTTAGCAGGGAAATAACACGAAAAGCATTTAGTAAAGGTCTAAGGTAATAACTTTATAGCATAACAAAAGTAATGGTATAAAAAAATCAAAAAATAAAAATCATGGAAAAATGGCTTTTACAAACTAAATATTTTTAGACAATGACACCTCCTTGCCCTTTGAATACTATAGATAGTTCTTTAAAGTATATCGGGCTTAGTCAACTTACAAATGCTAAGGAGTTGTTGCCCTAATCTTAAATATGAAATACTTTTGTCATAAATTCAAAGATACTGAACGCATAGTAATATCATACATAACCAGTGGCGGAGTGGCCAAAGAGGAGGGGGGCTATATGTGTGTATATATATATTATATATATATATATAATATATATATATATATATATATATATATATATATATATATATATATGTATGTATGTATGCCCGTGATCGTATAGGCACTTGATGTCCGGGGTCCGCATACCGGGCTATGTTCTAAATAGAATTTGTATTTAAAAAATGTCTCCACCTTTAATAATTAATTGTTAGTGGATAGTAGATGCAACTCACCTGAGGTGGTTTTATATACAGGGTGTTTCATATAAAGTGTCCATCAAAGAAAGATGTGATAGTACTCCTCAAAGGGAACAAAAAATGTTCTATAATAAAAATCCGGATCTCCAACCGTTTTCCCACAAGGTCAAATTTAATATTTAAAAAATATATTTGACCTCACATCATAAAATTGTTAATAGCGTTTAAACTGTTCAAGCTAGAAAGGCGAAATTGGTCTCGTTAGAAAGCTGAGTAAATTTCCTAAAGGACAAACTACCAACTATGTCAAATATTTTGGAACTACTGCCCAAACATTTGCATGAAAAATGATTTTTTGAAAAAAGTTAATTTTATGGAATTTTTGTGGTAGGGCATTAGAGGAAGTAAGAGATGAGCAAAAGTTCAGCCAAGAACGGAAAAAACTTCTCTTATAATTGCCCTTTAAGAAAACCCAAACTTCATCATACATTTAATAGTCAAAATGTTAAGCCATTCTTCCTAGAAGTTAGAAAAACTGTTATTTTTTTTGGCATGTTTGCAAATCTCTACAATGTTAATTACATGGTACATAAAATAATTAAAAATCTTTAAAAATAGTGGTTTTAGAGAAAAATGCATAAGAATAAAATATGTTTATTTTACCTCCTAGAGTCGAAAAATTGTATTATAAGTTTACTTTCGAAAAAATTTTTTTTTGTTAAAATAACACATTATTATCTTTTTTATACGACAAAAATTATCAGTTTTTGCAACTTTTAGCAACAATAACTTACATTTTTGACTATTGAATGTATAAAAATATTCACATTTACTTAAAGGGCAATCATAAGAGAAGTTTTTTCTGTTCTTGGCTGAACTTTTGCTCATCTCTTACTTCCTCTAATGCCCTACTACAAAAATTCCATAAAATTCATTTTTTTAAAAAAATCATGTTTCATGCAAAATTTTGGGCAGTAGTTCCAAAATATTTGACATAGTTAGTAGTTTGTCCTTTAGGAAATTTACTCAGCTTTCTAATGATACCAATTTCGCCTTTCTAGCTTGAATAGTTATATCCCTATTAACAATTTTATGATATGAGGTCAAATATTTTTTTGAAATATTAAATTTGACCTTGTGGGAAAACGGTTGGAGATCACGGTTTATATTATAGGACGTTTTTTGTTCCCTTTGAGGAGTACTATCACCTCCTTCTTTGGTGGACACTTTATATGAAACACCCTGTATACAGGGTGTTTCATATAAAGTGTCCACCAGAAAAGGAGGTGATAGTGCTCCTCAAAAGGAACAAAAAACGTCCTATAATATAAACCGTGATCTCCAACCGTTTTCCCACAAGGTCAAATTTAATATTTCAAAAAAATATTTGACCTCATATCATAAAATTGTTAATAGGGATATAACTATTCAAGCTAGAAAGGCGAAATTGGTATCATTAGAAAGCTGAGTAAATTTCCTAAAGGACAAACTACTAACCATGTCAAATATTTTGGAACTACTGCCCAAAATTTTGCATGAAACATGATTTTTTTTAAAAAACGAATTTTATGGAATTTTTGTAGTAGGGCATTAGAGGAAGTAAGAGATGAGCAAGAGTTCAGCCAAGAACGGAAAAAACTTCTCTTATGATTGCCCTTTAAGAAAATGTAAATATTTTCATACATTCAATAGTCAAAAATGTAAGCTATTGTTGCTAGAAGTTGCAAAAACTGATCATTTTTGTCGTATAAAAGCGAACATAATGTGTTATTTTAACAAAATATTTTATTTTCGAAAGTAATTTAATAATACGATTTTTAGACTCTAGAAGGTAAAATAAACCTATTTTATTCTTACACATTTTTCTCTAAAACCACTCTTTTCCCTTGCTTTAGAGATTTTTAATTATTTTATGTACCATGTAATTAACATTGTAGACATATGCAAAAATGCCAAAAAAATATCAGTTATTCCAACTTCTAGGAAGAATGGCTTAAAATTTTGACTATTGAATGTATGAAAATATTTACATTTTCTTAAAGGGCAATCATAAGAGAAGTTTTTTCCGTTCTTGGCTGAACTCTTGCTCATCTCTTACTTCCTCTAATGCCCTACTACAAAAATTCCATAAAATTCGTTTTTTAAAAAAAATCATGTTTCATGCAAAATTTTGGGCAGTAGTTCCAAAATATTTGACATGGTTAGTAGTTTGTCCTTTAGGAAATTTACTCAGCTTTCTAATGATACCAATTTCGCCTTTCTAGCTTGAATAGTTATATCCCTATTAACAATTTTATGATATGAGGTCAAATATTTTTTTGAAATATTAAATTTGACCTTGTGGGAAAACGTTTGGAGATCGGGGTTTATATTATAGGACATTTTTTGTTCCTTTTGAGGAGTACTATCACCTGCTTTTCTGGTGGACACTTTATATGAAACACCCTGTATATACAGGGTGTTTCATATAAAGTGTCCACCAGAAAAGGAGTGATAGTATTCCTCAAAAGGAACAAAAAATGTCCATAATATAAACCCCGATCTCCAACCGTTTTCCCACAAGGTCAAATTTAATATTTCAAAAAAATATTTGACCTCACATCATAAAATTGTTAATAGAGATTTAACTATTCAAGCTAGAAAGGCGAAATCAGTATCATTAGAAAGCTGAGTAAATTTCCTAAAGGACAAACTACTAACCATGTCAAATATTTTGGAACTACTGCCCAAAATTTTGCATGAAACATGATTTTTTAAAAAAAAATGAATTTTATGGAATTTTTGTAGTAGGGCATTAGAGGAAGTAAGAGATGAGCAAAAGTTCAGCCAAGAACGGAAAAAACTTCTCTTATGACTGACCTTTAAGAAAATGTAAATATTTTCATACATTCAATAGTCAAAAATGTAAGCTATTGTTGCTAGAAGTTGCAAAAACTGATAATTTTTGTCGTATAAAAGTGAAAATAATGTGTTATTTTAATAAAATATTTTATTTTCGAAAATAATTTAATAATACACTTTTTAGACTCTAGAAGGTAAAATAAACCTATTTTATTCTTACACATTTTTCTCTAAAACCACTCTTTTCCCTTGCTTTTGAGATTTTTAATTATTTTATGTACCATGTAATTAACATTGTAGACATATGCAAAAATGCCAAAAAAATATCAGTTTTTGCAACTTCTAGGAAGAATGGCTTAAAATTTGACTATTGAATGTATAAAATTATTTAATTTTTTCTTAAAGGGCAATCATAAGAGAAGTTTTTTCCGTTCTTGGCTGAACTTTTGCTCATCTCTTACTTCCTCTAATGCCCTACTACAAAAATTCCATAAAATTCATTTTTTTTTAAAAAATCATGTTTTCATGCAAAAGTTTGGGCAGTAGTTCCAAAATATTTGACATGGTTAGTAGTTTGTCCTTTAGGAATTTACTCAGCTTTCTAATGATACTGATTTCGCCTTTCTAGCTTGAATAGTTAAATCTCTATTAACAATTTTATGATGTGAGGTCAAATATTTTTTTGAAATATTAAATTTGACCTTGTGGGAAACGGTTGGAGATCGGGGTTTTATATTATGGGACATTTTTTGTTCCTTTTGAGGAATACTATCACCTCCTTTTCTGGTGGACACTTTATATGAAACACCTGTATATATATATATATATATATAAATATATATATATATATATATATATATATATATATATATATATATATTATATATATAATATATATATATATATATATATATATATATATATATATATATATAATATATATATAATATATATATATATATATATATATATATATATATATATATATATATATATATATATATATATATATATATATTATATATATATATATATATATATATATATATATATATATATATATATTATATATATATATATATATAATATATATATATAGTATATATATATATATATATATATATATATATATATATATATATATATATATATATATATAGTTTCGCGAAACCTATTTTCCGTGATTAGGACCCCTGAATCGATTTTTTACGTCCTCCCGGGACCGACTTCCGCTATGCCAACAACTTTATTGGCGATTTTTTGCAAAGAAAATTCTCTGAAAGATGTATTCTTAATTTTTGTAAGATTGTAATAAATCAAAAATCCGTCAAATGAGAATAATGTAAAAATAAAAAAAAATATAATTTATAAAAATAAATTCTAAAAGCAATTCTAATTTTATTTTGCACATTTGTAAACTAGTCCATAAGCATAGGGAGTATTCACTCTTAAATCGATTATAACAGCTGTGATAGAATAACTTAATTCTGCAACAGCATAGGACTATTTGTATCAGCATAGAAAACATCATGCTAAACGCATAGCCTCATAAATTGGACTTTGGATAAAAATAATTAATAGAAAGTACAGTGTAATTGGTTAATGTTAAGAAAAGACGTAAAATTTAAGAGGCTCTATGTAAGGTTAGGAAGAAGGTTTATTTAGGGAAACCGTTTATAGCGCAAGACCAAAATAAACACATTTCAAATTTTTTTAGTTTTCAAATTAAAAGCAAATTTTAAGTATGTCACATAAATATTAAGTTAATAGGACTCTTTTTAATTAATGTATCATAGAAATTTATTTTAATAGGTTTGTCAAAAAATCTAATGAAATTAGTGCGATATCAAAAACGAAAATGTCAAAGAAAATTTCAAATATTTAAATTAACTTTGAGGTAGACTTGGTTTTATCTTTTATATCTTACTTTTTTCATTTAATAAAATTTAAATTTAAACATAGGAAGTTTAAAATGAAGATCAAATGTGATCTTGAACCGATTATTTATTTAATATACCTTAATTCGTCTGAATACAGAGTCAGCAAGATGAAACATATCCAATACTTTGAAAACACTCTGTCACTAAAACACATCACACACAAACACAAAATAAACAAATCGCGATAAATGACAACTAAAAACCGAATATGATCCTCATACGTTCACTAAAAATTCATAACTAAACAACAAACGCACAAGAAAAAAAAATTTCGTTTGAAGTGGGAAGGTGAACAAACCGAGCGAAACGTTATCACGGATGAGAGATACTGTAACTTCCCTCAAAGAATCATGAATGAGTTTTTATTCAAAAAAAATCCTGAAAGAGACGTAATATACCGAGTTATAAACGCCTAGGTAGCGAACTAGATACTGACCCGCATTACCTCCACGCCTTGCTCATTTCAATCTACTGCGCAGACTCAAGGCTCTATTTTTCTTATGCCTCAATCTTATTTTTCTTTTACTTATTTTTAACTTTTAAGGTCTTTAGATAATTGGATTTAACAAACTAATTATTAACTTTTTACTTTTCTCATTTATAATTGAGGTATATAGGAAAAGTATTGAGTTTACAATAAAAATATAAATCAAGGAGTTTACCAGAATTATCCGTTACACGTTCTTTTAAGACCTCCCTCCAAGTAGTTTTAACCAAATTATCTGTCATTAAGTGTGCGTGTGTAAGTAACTTCCGGTGTCTTTGTGCTAGAGTCTAAACTTGGCAAAAAATTCAATCTTAAGGTCTAGTTGTGGTTCCGTAAAATATTTTTTATAACATTAATTACTTGAAAAAAAGAAATGACAAAACGTGGAAAAATGTTTTAATCAGTTTGATTAAAAGCTCGCAATGAGTCATATATGAGGCCAACAAATATGATAGTTTCATCTTATTATCAATATATATATATATATATATATATATATATATATATATATATATATATATATATATATATTTTTTTTTTTTTTTTTTTTTTTTTTTTGTGTGTGTGTGAGAGAGAAAGAGTGTGTGTATGCATTTTTGTATGTACACATGTAAGTATGTATAAATTCTCGATTAAAGAATGACATCCTGACATCCTTTCAAAAGACCCTCTCCCCCCCCCTCCATGATCTTAACCTCATAAGTTGGTTTTTCAAATGGAAATACGCTATTCTCTAACTTATTCTCTCCCTCCTTTTATTTTTTTAATTTTAAATAAAAATTGTTTGTTTCAAATTTATATATTTATCACGAATTAACAAAATTGTATAAATAAAAATATAATCTGTACGGGTTCTAAGCAGAGTCCTCGCTCAGAATCATTTCTTGAGGACTCTTACTCAATCATGCATGTATAATTGTTAATCTGTTTTTCTTTATTGATGTATAAATATACATATTTATTATTATTATTATTATTATTATTAATGGAAGCAAATACCTTACGTGTCATACCTGTTCCACCCTAATCATATCTTCCCGTTTTCTATTCTTATTTCTTATATTTGAAATTTCAGTTAAACAATTTTCATGACTAAAAGCAGTAAATAATCTATTTAAGGTGAATCTTACCGTAACCTAAATCTAATGAAATAGGTTTCAACACAAATTTATCACTCTTTTCTAAAATCAAGAGGTACTTTATGACCTCTCTACTTCTTTTTATCGAGTACAAGGTCTTGAAAATATCTGGTAAAAATTGGTCTCACGAATAGGAAAAAATAATGTTGTGCCACTAAATTAGATCATACTACTGTGTATGTATAAAACAAAAAAGTGAAGTTTCATTTTCATGTAACAACGGAAAAATACGTATACATATAAAATAAAATGAAATACATATATATATATATATATATATATATATATATATATATATATATATATATATATATATATATATTATAAAATGTTCGTTTTAGGGCCTTTTAGATCATGCTTCGCTCGTCCTTAAAATTTACAAGTCGTTAAATTTATACTGCAACACGTCTTCAGACTTGCTTCGCTTGTCCTCAGATAGTAAATACATCGAGCACTGACCAAGCTCGACGCTGCTAAACTTTTATGATCCATAGAAAATCATGGATATGTCGTATTGAAAAGAAACTTTATTATTTATTAAGTAAAAATAAAAACTAGTACCAAATTTCAACCTTATTAAATTATTTTATCTACTCACGGCAGCAAAATTAGCCAATACTGGACTGTTTTTAAGCTGCAAAATGTCGTTTTACCTACACTGTCAAACAATACGGGAAATATTTTAAAACAGTACGCAAAATGTTTCAAAACAGTACGCAAAATGTTTTGGTAATGAAAAATGTACTAGGGAGTTATGGCTCATTTAAATAACATGGGAAACAAGTCAAAACTCCCTAGGCGGGAAAATGAATGAGCGGAATTTATTATTTTACAAATTATTGCGTGAATTTCGGTATTGTTTTATTTTGTAAACTATGATTTATTCTAGCTTGTTTCTAGTATGTAACTTTCTTTATTGTTACTTAAAATTACGATGTTATTATTAAATGTTTAACATTTAACATTTGTTTATCTAATAATATATAATGTTTTGGAAACAAATTGGCAACACTGATAATTTTGGCATTAAATTAAATTATTTACCAGCTGTTTATGAATCGACAGATTTTTAATGTTTAAGTCGTCAGATTTTGTATTTCATGTTGTTATATTTAGTTTAAGTATATAAAGTTACAAAAAATAGAACGTTATCAAAAACTAAATCTGTAAACTAAAGTTAAGTTACTAAAATAATGAGTGATAACAACAGTGAAGTGAATAAAGATACAAACATTGTTGACATTGACGAGTTATTGGACCATTCTCCACCTGATATTGTCAGCGTTGCATCTACTTCAAACCAGTCTTTACTGCCTGTAAAATCTCGCAGCAAGTATTTAAAATAATCTTTTGTGTATTTTTTCTGCCGTTAGAAGATAAAATAGTATATGTACTATGCAGCAAAGAAACATTGCAGACTCGTGCAATAATTACCTGCCTCGGCTTACGCCTCTGCAGGTAATTTCCATAGCCCGCCCTCGCCTTCGGCTCGGGGGCAAATTTATAAAACTCGTCTGCAAAATTCCATTTTGCTGCCTAGCGGCATAATATACTATTTCAAATTTTTAAATTTAAAAGGCATATGATAAAAATTGAACTAATGGTAATAATGACATGAAACTTGACATATATGTTAGGCTTATACATGGCTGCATGCGTGCCAAATCTCACGTTTTATGATCCTTCAAAATTTTTGCTCAGTCATTATTGCCAGATAATGACGTCATAAAGCAATGTTTTTCCGAATAGTACAACACACCTATAGACTGATTTTTCAATAAAGTTCCAACTTTATTGAAATTAATTTAAGCATAAATTAACTGGGAGCTACGATGATAACAGACACACACACATAGACAGACAACTTTGTAAATACCACTCAGGAGGCCTTAACACCTGAAACGGAATTCCGGTGACATCATGGTTTCGGATTTTTTGCAAACACAATACTTTTCCTATACCTACAGTATAAATAAAAAGGAAAAGTAAAAATATGTGTTTACTTTCACTCTCAGATATCCTATAGACCTAATAGTATAATCTAAATGTATTCTTAGAGTGAAGTAATAATGTAAATACTATGCGTAAAACTATAACTGATTAATAATTACAATACCAGTTGTAAAACAGAAATGTGAGAAAAATATAGAAAAAACCATAACAAAATACGGGCCTTCGGCACGTAGCCGCTACGCGGCGTCGTCCCGCCGGGCCGCGTCGCGGCCCGTGGGCCTCCCAGTGACCGCTTCGCGGCCACATTGTTGTTGTTTTGTATTAATGTATCGTTTCTTGTCACATGGCATTTTGCCACGTATTTAGCGAATTTTCACAGCCTCGTTTCACAGGCCCGCTTCGCGGGCCTGAGAGGCTTTCTCACAAATTTGTTTTTATTAATCCTCTATTATTAATAATAAGCAATAATATTACAGTTAACAAGCAATACAAGAAAATAATAAGTATATTTAAATACATAACTAATACGTTTTTTATAGAGGTATAAAGAATACAAGGAAAATATCCACACGTTGCAACTGTTGAAGTAACCTTGTATAAAAGGTAAGAAAAGATTATAGTTTCATCTTTCATCTGCTTTAGTTATCGTCCACTATACAAAAGGGTATAAACACTTACTTACATTTATGATTGTTTATAGAATTTAAAGAATAATGTCAAATTTGTTTTTGTAAACAAATTGTTTATTTTGAGTAAAATCTTTAAGGTTAAAAAAAAATATTTCATTTAATAATAAAATACTTTACTTAGGATTGTCCGATTGAGCTGAAACTGGTCGCATTCGTTTTAGAATAACTTCGACCATATAAAGACTACTTCGATGTTCTTCCTCTTTACGGGTCTGCTTAGCTCGGCGTGGTTCAGTGGAAGCCATTTTGCCCTGTCTCTCTGGACAGTAGGCTTACCATGATGGAGCAAGAGGTAGAGGTCTCTCTTTCTCTTATACTATATCCCCCACCTCTACACTACTGACCCAACAGATATAGTACGAGTCTTTGACCTAGACGTATACATATATACAAGATTTATATATATGTATGATTGCGCCATTTGTGATGGTTCGATTGAGCTGAAATTGGTCTTAATCGATTTAGCTAGCCGTCTACCTAAATACTAGATACCTTGTTTTAAAGCCATTTTAAGTTTCAAATTTTTTTTTCATGACGTCATAACTTTGGTTGATGACGTCATAATGTTTTTATAAACAATAGGCCTCGTAACCTCCTGAACATCTCGCGATTTGCAAAGTTTCGTTTCAATTTGAGAACGCCTTCGAGGTTGTCATACGAAAGGGTAGAAAACTTACATACAACACACATATATATATATATATATATATATATATATATATATATATATATATATATATATATATATATACACACACATATATATATATATATAAACTTTTTAATATATTGGGACCACCGATTAGAAGCGTCAACTTCCGTCATCAGAACAACCTCATAAGCGTCATTTTCATTATAAAAATTCGCTAAAAATCGTGTACGTGGTGCCTCGGAACTTTTCTTTATTACATAGGATTCGCTACGCTCATCCTCCCTGCTTCGGACTCACAAATATAGTTCGCCATATGTATACTGCAACATGCCTTTGGATTCGCTCGTCTTCAGATAGTAAATGCATCCGTATCATTCTCAGCAGTCACCCGTAAAGCATTGACCACGCTCAATGCTCCTTACTTTTTATGATCCAACAAAAATCATGGATATACTTATCGTGTTGAAACTAAAATTAATGAAGTTATTTATTAGGAAATGGTATACACTTGTACCAAATTTCAACTCAATCAGACCATTTCCCAATTTTTTGCATTTTTTAAAAAACGTACACTAGTCAAACAATAAAAATTGAACTAATGCTGATAATGAGATAACAATTGTTAGTATTATACTGAGTCACATGTGTGTCAAATTTCAATATGATCGCATCATTTTTCCGATTTTTATGATTTTTCGACATTTTCCCTGAGTCATTATTGCGGGTTAATGACGTAATAAAAATTATTTTCCGAATAGCACAACTACAGCGGTAGACAGATATTTGTACAAAATTTCAACTCATGATAACAGTCAAACACACATACACAGGGGGCCTTAAAAACGCCTGAAACGGATAATTCCGGTTTCATCCCGGCTTCGGTTTTTTTGCAAACACAATACTCTTTCTATATACCTACGGTATAAATGAGGAAAAGTAATCATTTAATATAATTAATTAATACACACACACACACTCACACACACACACACACACACACACACACACACACACACACACACATATATATATATATATATATATATATATATTATATATATATATATATATATATATATATAATAAAAATAATAATAAACCAAAAAAAAATACATAGCAACATCCAATACCAACAAGTGACCTTCTTTTGATATTCCAAGTTACAAAAAAATAGGCAAGTATGTGATGTCCAGGAATAGAGGCAATTAAAAGTTTTAAATATATCACTACTATTTCTCATTTATACCGTAGATATAAATGAGACGCAAAATTTTTTTGCGTTAGCAAAAAAATCCGTAACCGGGAGGTCACTGGTGTTTTTGAGACCTCCAAGGTGGTTTTTACAAAAATGTCTGTCTGTACGTGTGTGCGTCTGTTATCAGCGTATCTCCTAGGGTATTTTGCTATAGAGAGTTTAAACTTAATACAAAAATCAATTTTAAGGTCTAGTTGTGCTATGTATAATATAAATTTTAATTTACATTGGTTTAAAATTGATAAACTGAATATTTAGGATGATAAAAATATACACGCATGAGAGACACAGACAGTAAGTAAATATTCTAATAGAACAGTTAACACATAAGGTAAGGTCATTGACGTCTTAAAAATAAAGACTACATTTATTGTTATTATGCTGTCATATAAAAGGGCTTTGTCATTACTTGATTAACAAATAATAAAAAAGAATACTAACAAACAAGGGTGTAAAGAAAGGATAATAAAGGGGAATTAAAAGCTTTATAATAGAAGAAAATTAATTAAAAATATAAATTAGTGTTGTTATAAAAGTTAGGGGCTGTTATAGTAGGTTAACATAATGAACGTAGGAGCGTAATAATAACAACTAATGATAAAGGCTGTAGTTATGTCTCTTATTATGTTATTGTTGGATACTAATTAACTTATTAATAATTATTACTCGAAAATGAGCTGTGGAGTACCACACAATAAACAACAACCAAGTCTCTTCACTTAACATGCTTTATTGACAGAGCTACCGAAGAGCACTTCTTGAAATTGTAAAGGGATTGGCTATCACCTTGGCTATGGTGATAGCCAATCCCTTTCCAATTTCAAGAACTGACTTTATCTAGTCACCACTAGATAAAGGTAGGTGTCAAGCTGTAGACGATCCGGGCCTTGGCTTATATAAATATAAGTACTTAATATATATATATATATATATATATATATATATATATATATATATATATATATATATATATATATATATATATATATATATATATATATATATATATATATATATATATATATATATATATATATATATATATATATATATATATATAATATATATATATATATATATATATATATATATATACATACATATATATATATATATAATATATATATATTATATATATATATATATATATATATTATTAATAATCAAAAGTATACTAAAGACAAGAAGTAAGTTTCAAGAATACTATAGGTCAATAGAATAAACAGAAATGGTAAAAATGTTATTACTGCATAAAATTATAAAAATTAGTTTTATACAAAAAAAACCGATTTTGTAAGATTGATTAAAAGTTAAATCTTACATCCGATATCTTGTTATCAGAAAGAAAATGTTATATAGGAAATGTTTAAGAGAATGGAAAGGTTGGGAAACTGGACAAACATGAGTTCCTTCTAGACGGTGAAATGATAACAAGTCGTGGGAATGTCAAATTTCAGTAGAATGAACAAAGTATATAAAAAGAAATGCTTTCATTATATTACACGCATAAAAAACCTTCATTATAACACGATTAAATACGAGAAGAAAGCTTTTATAATCACAACAATAGATTAGACAAACTAAGGCTCATTATTTAATATCAAGACGTTAATGATGTTCACCGTTCGCTGAGCTAAAAGCAATGATTTGTGTATGTAGTAGGACAAATAGCAAATAAAATATATTTAATTTGATTTGTAAGACATCCGAGTTTTACAAAACACACATTTATTTGACACTATCAATAAAATATATAACATTCGATTTGTATGATTACCGAGTTTTACAAAACATACATTTTTGACACAATATAAATAAAATATATAACATTTGATTTTTATCAAAACCGAGTTTTATAAAACATAAATATTTTAGACCAAGAGCCCAGGGGTGTTTTGTAAATATAAAGTGTAATGGCTGGAACCGGTCTTAATTTTTCGTAAATACCTTCCTGAACAAGGATCTGTAATTCTGCCGACTCGTATCGGATGGGTGTCCCAGGCAGAACGCACTTTAGGGGTCAAAGGTTCTGCCTGGGACACCCATCCGATTCGAGTCGGCAGAATTGCGGATCCTTGTTCAGGAGGGTATTTACGAAAAATTAAACCCGTTTCCAGCCATTACACTTTTTATTAACTTGGGTAGTAAATTTGACCTATAAAGTGCGTTCTGCCTGGGACACCCATCCGATACGAGTCGGCAGAATTGCAGATCCTTGTTCAGGAAAGTATTTACGAAAAATTGACACCGGTTCCAGCCATTACACTTTTTATTAAGAAAACACCCCTGGCTCTTGGTCTATTTGACATAATATAAATAAAATATATAACAACCTAGATTTTAGGCTTATTCTTATAAAAGGGAAGTGGACGAAACAGAGCCACAAAAATGAATTTATATTATCTCAATTAAACTAACTAACTAAATAAATGCATGTTAATGTTAGAGGACTTTTAGCCTATTAGAATATACCCTCAGCGGTCGCAATTTCAGGCGTGTCAAAATGCATACTAAGAGTACAAAATAAATATTTATCTATTTACAGCTGCAAAATTAGTCATTACTGAACTGTTTTTAAGCTGCAAAATGTCATTTTACCAATACTGACGACAACATATTTAAAAACAGTACAGGGAATTTGCTTGGTATAACTCTACCACCTAGGGACTTATGGTACATTTAAATATAATCGTAAACAAGTCAAAACACCCAAAGACATGGAGATATTATTACTAGAGGGGCCCTATAGGTTAAATGGTGAAACATCGACAAAGTAACCTGATCACCTTCGCTAAAATATAATCAAATAATTAGTACAAATAAAAGTAACTTATTTAGGAGAACGTTATACATATAAATCAAAACACAAACAATGTGCGGGAAGACGAAAATAATTGATTTATAATAACCTTAACTCACTCTTGGAGGAGGTTTCAACGAGGTTACACAGAGCCCTTGAGAGTCCCAAAAAGATGTTTCAGGTCTCGCAATGTATTGAGATAGGCTATGCCCCCTCTAGTATATATCTCTAAGCCCAAAGAGGAGAAATGAATTAGAAGGTTATAATGCTGCAGGTAATTGAGTTAATTTCGGTGTATTTTATCTTCGGAACAGCACATCTAGACCTAAAGTCTTATTTTTGCGCCAAGTTTTAACTCTTGCATAAACACAGTGGCAGTTATGCGTGACAAACACACACTCATAGGACAGCATGATGAAAACCACTCACTCCGAACGTCATGACAATGCCCGAAACGGATAATTTTAGGGGGAAAACAATACTTTCCCTATGATATAAGGAAAGTCATGCGAGGACAGGTGAAAATAAAATAAAAATTGTTATGAAAAGTTTTCTTTTTTGCACTTGAATAATTTAATTCTAAACACAAAAACATCTATTTTTATACATTATGTCCATTTAAAAATGGTTATTATTCAGTAAGAAACACATATCAGTAAACGTAATCGTATTGAGTTCAATGTAAACGTATAACATGGGTTTTGTGTTTAACATTCAGGATGTAAGGTTGATTACATCCCTTCTTTTATGTCTCGAAATATACGAGAATGGCCAGAACTTTTTCATTGGTATATAGTTTTTTAGGTAATATACAATTTACAGTTCTCGTGATAACTGGATTAATTCTAAAAGAAAACAGACAGTGAGAGAGAAACAAATAAAATACAGAGAGTAAGAGTAAAGGATCAAAGAAGAGTGATTCGCCTTCTTAAAATTCATTGTTTTTATGACAAAATATAAAAATGCATATACTTCTCATTCAAGACCAAGCAATAATATCAAGGTATAAATAAAAATTTTATTTATAAATAAAATAAAAGTATAAATAAAATAATTTATTATAAAGATCTATAATAAAGATTTTTGCCTGCGTTCTATGAGTTTATTTAAGTTTTAACAAGTTTTGTACTTTTCCTCATTTAAACCTCAAAGTAATGAGTTAGCAAAAATATTTGACATCGGGATTTCTCCTGAATTATACGTTTCAGGTGATAATAAGACCTCCCGAGTGGTTTTCATAATGTTTTCTGTCTGTAAGTATGTATGTGTATGTGTGTGTATGTGTGTGTGTATCATCGTACCTCCTATAGGGTATTTATACTAGAGAGTTGAAACTTAGTACAGATATGAATCTATCAATCACAATCTAGTTGTGCTATCCAGGAAATATTTTTACGACAGTAAGACTTGCAAGGTAGCGAGTAATCCTTGTCTTAAAAATATAATAACTATGATAAACAATGATTAAATGGACATAAGCTATAGGACTAAGCTATAATGACGCAGCAAGAGAAGTCCACATCCGTCAAGTTTTATTTAGAGATGTATTAAACTAAATGTGCGTTTTATAGCTTTTTGGTTCTTTGTTTATTTTGTTCAATTTATGTTGGTTTTGATTTTACTTTTTGCGGCAAAGAACAATTGGCTTATGAAGTGAAGTCATGGACGGGGAGTGAGGAGGGGACATTACTTCCCCTTAATTAAGACTGTATATATATATAAAAAATATATATTATATATATATATATATATATATATATATATATATATATATATATATATATATATATAATATATATATTATACATATATATGTATGCATGTGTGTTTGTTGTGAATGTATGTATGTACGAAATTTATTCCTAGACCTTTGTTTAAACAAGGTATATATTTTTAGATCGTTAGCAAGCTAATTTGATGAAGACCGGTTTCACCTTAATTGAAGACAAGACATTAAAGTATATATATATATATATATAATATAATATATTATATATAATATATATATATATATAATATATATATATATATAAACAAGGAACAAATTAGTTATTGTCTACTCCACTATGACCATTTTATTATACCAGACATAGAAAAAATTATAATACATTAATTATCACGTAAGTGCTACCAACTGATTTAAGGTTAGTCTGTCATAGGAAAGGATACAGTAATTGTTTTCAATGCTGGTTTAATTGCAATCAAATTTATAAAATAAGCAGCGTGGGAAGCAAAATATATTTGGAAACAATGATAGATTTTCTACCTCTCACAATCATCAAGACATTGAAACAGGTTACAAAACTTATTTTAACTTCTGTAAATGCAAATTTTATAATCTAATTAAATAAATAAATAAATAAATAAATAAATTTATTTCATTCTTTTGACTTTTACAAGAATTAGAAATTGTCATACAAGATTATATAATAACAAGTATTCCATTTACAAACAATAAAAAAATAAATATTAAAAAATATAATAATTCACTACATTTTTGAGAGATCGTCATTAAGAAATTCTTTAAGACAATAATACTCTTTTTCAAGTAAAAATTTTTTGAGTCTATTTTTAAAAGTTGTAATTTTTTTGATGCCTGTTATATGTTCAGGTAATTTATTATAAAACATTTGACCCAAGTATTCTGGAGATTTTTTAAATATTTCATATTTACAGCTTTTTACCTCAAGCTTATTGACATTCCGAGTAATATAAATACCTTTATTTAAATTTTCAAACAAATTAATATTATTAAATACAAAAAGCAATAGGTTATAGATATAAAGAGATGGAAGGGTTAGGATATTTAATTTTTTAAAGGAACCCTTACAGGTATGAGTCTGTTCAAATCCTAACATGCTTCTAATGGCTCTTTTTTGTTTTAAAAAAACTTTTTCTAATTTTGTTGAACCACCCCACTGTATTAAGGCATAACTCATGACAGAATTAAACTTGGCATAATAAATATTTGTCAATGTTTTGTCCAATGTTTTAGTCCAGTCCAGGTTGTTCTGTATTGTAACTCCTAGAAGTGATAAGGACTCAACTATTTCTATACCCTCTATAGTTTTCGGAAATTCATAATTTATTTTTTTCATTCTTATTATTATTATTTTAGTTTTTGATTTATTCAACAATAGTTTGTTTTCAAGTAACCAGCTTTGTAATTTACGAATAACAATTTTAATGTTATTAATTAAATTTTCATATGTATCAGATGATACGATTAAAGTGGAGTCGTCAGCATAAAAAATGCACCTTGCACCGTCTTCAAACAAATCCGGTAAGTCATTAATGTAAATCAAAAACAGTAATGGCCCCAAAACAGAGCCTTGAGGCACCCCAAGATTTGTTTCAAGAAATTTGGACTCAACTTTTTTGCCATTTTCCATAACTACCACTTTTTGTCTTCTTCCTGATAAAAAAGATTTGATTAAATCGTTAGCTTTGCCACGGATGCCATATTTTTCAAGTTTATTTAAAAGAATTAGATGATTTACTAAATCAAAAGCTTTCTTTAAATCCGCACTGATGACGGCTACTTTCTTATTTTGATTTAGCAGTTCATAAATAGTAGTTTGGTATTGGTAAAGAGCAGAGTTAATTGACTTTTTTGGCAAAAAACCATGTTGTCCAGTAGATACAATTTCATATTTGTTTAAAAAATCTAAAATTTGATTGTGAATAACCTTTTCAATAACTTTAGAGAGTATAGGAACAATAGTTATAGGTCTGTAATTGTTTGTCACTAGAGTCCCCCTTTTTAAATAAAGGGACGACTTTACTAATTTTATTGAATCAGGAAAAATTCCTTCTTCAAAGCAGTCGTTAACTATTTTTACCAAACTGTCAATAATGTATGGAGAAATATGTTTTAAAACTTTATTACTTATATTGTAAGTATCTTTAGATTCAGAGCTACTGAAGTCCTTTATTGCTTTAGAAATTTCCTTGTGAGTGACAGGTTGAAAAAATAAACTTTGTTTTGGACTCTTATATATTACATGCTGTAAGGGCTGAACGGAAGAACTGGCTGTGTTTTGGATGTCAGGTTGGTGAAGTGAAGGTAAGGATGACATGGATGAGTCAGGTTCACATAGATATTCATTGTTAGCCCAATAGGCATTCAATTTGTCAGCGGCAGATTTGCCTATGTACTTTTCACCATTGTGTATTAGATTAATATTTCTTTTATCACATTTCTGAGCTGTTGCATCCTCAGCTTTAATTAGTTTCCAGAGCTCACCTGGTTTATTAGAAGCACTATTCACAATTTTGTTCCAGTGCATGTTTTTGGCAGCTTTTAACACTTTATTAAAAATATTTTTATATTTTTTATAAAATTCATTGAATGCAACTGAGTCGTCTTTTGATTTTTTTTTGGAAAACTTTAAGATTGGCTGCAGATATTTTAATACCTGATGTGATCCAACATTTGTCCCTTTGAGCAAGATCTGGTTCGCAACTATTGCTGTTTAAAATGTTGACTTTCAAAGAATTTAAAAGATTTGATGTATACGTCTCATTGGATATACAACTCTTAACCCTATTGCTCTAACATCGTTAACTATATTATCTATATTTTTGTTCGATAAGGAACCAATTTTATTAATTTTTTTATTAAAATATTTTTCTTTTACATTTAGTTTCCGATAAAAGAGCAGCACAATCTAATTTAATTGTGAAACATTCACTACTAGAAGTGCTGTACATTTAAACAATTCTTTCAATTCTACTAGTAGCAAATTATATAAAATCATTGTAACGCTATTTATTATTATTTGAGCGAATATTCAATCAAGCCGCCTCCGTGGTCGAGATCGTACGAGCGTTAGTCTTTACACTGATCTTTAACACCACGGAGGTCTGGGGTTCGCATCCCACGTTACGCTCTAAGTTTATATAAGATTATTGCTTAAATAAAGTATCGCCAACTTTATTTATTAAAGTATCGTCATTTATACCTAGTTTAAAGACCTTTCCAAGATTAATTTTTGATTTAAAAATATAATTCCTCATAATATAGCGAGTTACATAAGTATATTATATATAATATATATAATATATATAATATATATATATATATATATATATATATATATATATATATATATATATATATATATATATATATATATATATATATATATAATATATATATATATATATATATATATATATATATATATATATATATATATATAATATATATATATATATATATATATATATATACTCATGTAACACGAGATTATTGATTTTATAGATAGAGTCTATAAAACCGTACGTAACCCAAAAGACATTAGCCCGTTTATTCTTTGGAACTTTGCTAAACAGAATATATATTTTATTATTTATTTTATTTTATTGTTATATATCTATTGATTAATATATTTTGTTTCAATGTCATTCAAAGGAAATAGCTGGAAAGAAGCTAAGCGAAAAACTCAACGGGTCAATGAATATCGTATGAATCAGAGCAAAATCACTCACCGAGTTTATTATTCATTAGAATACGTTAATTGTAGAGGCCTGGTACTGTGGAATCTTCTAGTGTCGAAACGTTTCGCAATTGCGCATGTTTATGTTTATATTATTTTGTTTACGATTCTTCTATTATCCCATTGCGGCCCAGTGCCTACCTATAGCCGTATAGTTGTCGTTTTGTTACTTTTCCAAATTTATACCGTAGGTATATAGAAACCGTATTGTGTTAGTAAAAAAAATCCGAAACCGGGATGTCACCGGAATTATCCGATATAGGTGTTTTTAACGCATCCTAAACGGTTTTCACAAAGTTGTCTGTCTGTATGTTTTGTGTATGTGTCTTTATAAGTAAAAATGTCTAAAATCATAAAACGTAGAAAAGTTATGCGATCAGATTGAGATTTAGCACGCATATAGCTATGTGTAAGACTAAGATATGTGCGAAGTTTCATCACATTATCAGCATTAATTTATTTTTTATCGAATGAGTTGTGTGTAATGTGATGAGTGTAGTGTTTCTGTGTAAATTAACTCATGTTTATTTAATTAATTTTCTTTTCTTTATTAATTTTGCCAAGTGTCAGGTGAATGTTTTTTTTTTTCATCCTGCCAGAAGGGAGGGAGGATGTGATGTAAGAGGGGGACCCGGGGGGTTTTCATTGCATTGTAGGTATTTATTTAGAATTCTGTTTTGATCCTTGTGGTGTCCTTCCGCCTAGTCAGCATTTTGTTGTTAGTATGTTGATAGCCCGGAGACGCTACGAGTTGTGTGAAAAGACTGCCCGAGAATCGGCAGTCTATCTCGAGTCCGGCCCCCGCGTTCCCTCCTCTCCGGTGTATTAAGTTAAGTTTGGTTTTATTAATTAATCTTTAATTTAGGTTTATATTGTTCTTTATCCGTTGCACATCAAAATGACTTTAATTATCGCCTTCCGCCCTTTACCAGCCTTGTAAAATAACTATTTCGTCCGCCCGTTCCACGATCCCGTTCCTTCAGTTAACTGTGGTATTGCTCCCCTTACGCTACATTGCATAACACACGGTTAAAATCAATTGACAGCGTGGGGAAGAGTGTCGAGGAACCATTGAGGTTAGCCTGATTTGAAATTGGGGGCGTCATTCATTTCAACATCTAGGAGTAACCTAGATGTTGAGTACCCAACATCATTGGGTACTTATAACCTAGAGTAAACAACATCATTGACCTCCCATTATTTTCCCGCGCTGTCAACTGATTTTAACCGTGTGTGTGTTATAATATAACTAGAGCTAAAGTTTGATTTTTGTGCCAAGTTTTAACTCTCAAGTATACAGTGGGAGTTATGCGTGACACTAACACACACAGAGTCAGACAGACAGTATGATGAAAACCATTCAGTATGAATATGCCTGAGACGAATAATCATGATAAAATACCGGTTTCGGATTTTTAGGGAGATTTTACAACTTTTCCTTATTTACTACAGAAGTAGACGAGGGAAAGTAAAAATAAAACAAGACTTTAATACGAAAAATTCCTTGACAGCTAATAATTATAGCTGCTATAGCCAAAAAGTATTGTAATATAAGTAAAAATAAAACAAAAAAACCTAACGGCAGTAAAGTAAAGTTTGTGTGAAAAGATAAAACAATACCATCTTGGAAAAATTAGCTTAAAGACGTAGTTTTTTATCAATTTTCAGATATAAAGAGAACACTTTAACCTAACATTCTAACCTGAGTTATCTAACTGGAACCTTTGAAATGGTTACAAAACAACGCACCTAGTTATGAGAGGTTAATGAGTTAAACGTAATAGAATGATTAATTCGTTTAAATGTTTTTGAAAAAAGAACTTCCTAGATATAATTCATGTAATAATGAATTACATTACAAATAGTAAGAAGTACATTAGAACCCCCATTTCAGATAAATGGTATTTGGCAGACCCCTCAAGCGGGCACGAGGAGGCAGCTTTCGGACCTTTTGTGCCGATTTCGCGTAGCAGCTATAGGCTAAAGGACCATAACTTTTCCTCATTCATATCCTACAGTCTATCGTTTAGTTTAAAAATCTTGACAGGTCAGTTTAGACACCACTGATTCTTCCACTGATCTCTGAAAAAAATCTCTGCAAGAAAGGCGCTGGAAAAAACTATGTAAACAAATCAGGTTATTTTACCCGTATTTTCTTGGCGATGTTTTTTTTTTAATTTCTTTTGTGTTTTTTTTATTTTAAAATATCATTTTAAGATTAATTTGGAAGTAGTTTTCCAAACAATGTAATCAAAAGAAAAACTACAAACAAGTGAAGGAGGTTACCGGGAAGAAGGTTTTTTCCCTACAGCGGTTATTGTGGTAGGGATTTTTTTTCTCTTTTTAAGTAAGAGGTTGGCAGCGGCTTCTCTGATTGGTTAATCGCCAAAATACTTATGACCTTGGGGATTTTTAAACTAAACGATAGACTGATAGACTGTAGGTATATGGGAAAAGTATTGATTTTGAAATATAAATCAAAACTGGGATGTAACCGATATTATCCGATTCAGGCGTTTTTAACGCTTCCTGAATGGTTCACAAAAAAACTGAGTGGTTTGTCTGTATGTGTGTCTGTTATCATCGTAGCTCCTAGCAGGCCCGTAGCTAGGTAGGGGCCAGCGGGGGCATAGCCCAATGGAAAAACTTTCTCCTAAAAGTAGTTTTCAGTGGATGTCCCTTAAATATGTGTGAATTTTGCCTCCTCTGGCTACAGGCCTGGCTCATAATGCATTTATGCTAGAGAGTCGAAATTTTGTACGAAAATCAGTGCGCTCATCCTCCCTACTTGGGACTTGCTTCGCTCATCCTCATATAGTAAATGAATCCGTTTCATTCCTAGTGGTCACCAATCCCGGCACTGACCACGCTCGATGCAGCTTAACTTTTATGATCAAACAAAATTACTGATGATACAAGATGTACTTGTAAAACGCAACCTAGTCTACTTATTTATTACATAAAGGTATACACTTGTACTAAATTTTAACTCCATTGGATTATTCTCCGATTGTTTTAAAAAGCATACACAAGACATTTAATAAAATTGAACTCATGCTGATAATGAGATGATCTTAGCACATTTGTTAGTCTTATACATGGCTATATGTAAGTGTCAAATCTTAATCCGATCGCATAATTTTTCAGCGTTGTATGATTTTTTTTTGAAATTTTTGCTCGGTCAATATTGCGGGTAAGTGGCATCATAAAAAAATTTCCGAATAGCACAACTACACCTATAGTTTGATTTTTGAAAAAAGTTTTAACTATCTAGCATCAATAAACTCGGAGCTACGATGATAACAGACACACACCAACACATATAGATAGACAACTTTGAGAAAACTACTCAAGAGGTCTTAAAAAGACCTGAAACGGATAATTCCGGTGTCATCAAGGTTTTGTATTTTTTTGCAAACACAAACTTTTCCTATATACCTAGCGTATGTAGACCTAGGGTTCTACATACCTAGGGTATGGTTGTTTGTATTTTATACTTTATAGTAAGCAAATTACTTATTAAGAGCAATATCATGCTTTGACATCATGATCATACATCGACACTTATTGTTATGATAGTAATAATATTTAAAGCTCTCTAATTTAAAAGCCTTGAGCCAATATACTATAAAAGTCACTGACTTACAGTTCGACCTACTCGTTGTAGTTCACAAGCCAAACATGGGTAGATTCCTCCTACTTAGAGACTTGATTACTACACAATTATAATAATAAGCTAATAAAAACAAAAAATGTAGAAATGCACGCCGCATTGTAATAAAACTTAGTATACTTATTTATTATACAAAAGAAAACATTTGTGCTACATTTTTTCGCATATGGATTTCTTTGTCATTCAAAATTGAACTAATTATAAGAGAAAAGTTGGCACATTTGTTTTTTTATACGTGATTTACATTTAAAAAAATATTTTTGGTATTAAGTTTCAAGTCTCTAGCATAAACTCACATGGAGCTACTATAATGATAGACATACGCAACAAATAATAAGTAATTATACGTAGTTACATCATAAACATAATTTGAAAGAAAAACAAGGAATCTAAACAAATTGAACGTATTAATTGAACTAATATGTTTACACGCAGGATTTACTATCCAATTTTAACTGGAGCCATAGTTTAACTCGTCTAGTTAAAAAACTTAGAGTGAACTATAATATTTAAAACAAATTAATTTAGAGTGTTCCTGCGAATAAGGTCCTGGGTCTGAAAACTCTGCACATTAGTTGGTGTGTAATTACAATCCAGTAATAATAATAATAATGCCCGTTTCAGGGTCTTTCGGCCCTTCAGGGTATTCACCCTGCGGGAACCACCTCGGGTGGGTCACATCTACTATGCTCAAAGTGAAGATAAAGTTGGCGAAATCAAATTCTATTCATAAAAACTGAGAGCATAGCCCGGGCTATGAACCCCGAACCTCCGGTGCCGAAGCCCAGTAGTATACGACCACAGCTACGGAGGCATACATTAGAATCCAGTATTTTATTTTATAATACGTAGGGTCATTTTAGCGTTTTTACTCTTTTAAATGCGACTACTGAGAACCCCTTGAGTTTATCTACACTCTGCACCAGGGAAGATCTTGGTACTTCTACCCTCCCCTTAGCACCTGTGACCAGGTTCACAGTTTGTCTAGAATATTTTTTCCAGTCCCAATAGCTACTCTGATATCATTAGTCTCATCTAGCCCGCTAGTTACTATAGTACGACACACGACTAAAATCAGTTGACAGCGTGGGCAAATAATACAAGGGAGCCAATGAGGTTAGTCCTGGATGCTAAACCACTCCCTCAATTTCATCAGGCCAACTTTATTGTTCTTCGACACTATTTCCCGCGCTGTCAACTGATTTAGCCGTGTTCGTACTATAGTTTACCAATCTCACCAGTTCCTCTAGTCTCACCAGGTACTCGTTATACAGAATGCTCTGTCCAGAATGGTACAGCCCAACGGGGAGAGACGCTGGTAGCGACCCTGAAGTTGGTGTACATACACCTATAACCATTAGCCCTGGCCTGAAAGCCAGTTTCGCAGATCAGTAGGAAGCTTCTACCAGAACCGAACACATAATTCCTAACCCTCTCATAATTCCTAGTCGTGGGGCACGCAATGCCTGAACTAATGAGGTTAGAGTCATGGGCGGGGCACGTACTGCCTGAGCTAATGAGGTTGGGACCATGGGTGGGGCACGTACTGCCTGGATTAATGAGGTTGGGATCATGGGTGGGGCACGTACTGCCTGAACTAATGAGGTTAGAGTCATGGGTGGGGCACGTACTGCCTGAATTAATGAGGTTGGGATCATGGGTGGGACACGTACTACCTGAATTAATAAGGGTAGGATCATGGGTGGGGCACGTACTGCCTCGGCTATAGAGATCGTTTTCTTAAGCAGGTACTTAACCCACCTTGCCAAAAAAAAAATTAAATTAATTATTTAGGTCAGGTTTGAAAAAATAAAATATTTCAAAGTGCAATATAAAAGCAGGTTCTAGGAAAAGCCAATGACGTTTTAGAAAAATGGATAAAGGCTCTACCAAGAAAAGCAAAAAGACCAGCGACAAGTACAATAAATAGAATTCTGAAGAAATAGTGCACTCCAGAGCAGAAATACTAAAAACTTTTAGAATAATAGACCGCTTTTTACTTTAATCTAATTCGAGTTAAAACTTTTTGTCTCTTTATACCGAGAATTAAAATCAATAAATTATATATTAAAGCCCTTATCCTTATTTATCAAAAGTTAACTATAAAGACAGGAATGAGAAAAATGAGCAAGTGGAAGAGAATCTATATAGTAAAAAAAATTAGTTTATTGGTAGAACATAGGAAGACTAGATCGAAATTTTCAAATTCTAATTCAAAAAATCAAAACTATGGTTTATCTAGTTTTACATAGAATTATGTTTATGAAGTTTTATTTTTGATTCAAACCCTATTACGTACAATAACTACAAAGGAAACAAATGATGATGGATAACGTAAACAACAAATGTACGATATATGTTTAATAAACACACATGAAGTAAACATTTGGATATGTTATAGTATACAGCTGTTTATTAAAAAGTAAAGGAGGTATAGTTGAGATAGATTCCAGTCAAACTTTGATTCTCTCACAAATAGAAGGATAAAAGAAAAAGTAACAAATAAACAACTAGAAACCACCCACAAATGAACAAAAGAAATAAACATAATAATATATAATATATATATATATATATATATATATATATATATATATATATATATATATATATATATATATAATATTATATATATAATGAAAAAATCAATTATAATGATAATAATGCCCGTTAAGAGCCTTGCGGCCAATCAGGGATAACTCTTGCGGGAACCATCTCAGATGTTACTGGTAATCGTTACGCTTAAAGTGTAATCTAAATTTGGCGATAATTTATTTAAACAATAATTTTATATAAACTGAGAGCCTAACCTGGGATGCGAACCCCAGACCCCCGTGGTGTCAAAGGTACTGACGCTTTAACGACCTCGACCCCGGAGCCGGATATAATAATATAATATACAATAAATATACAACATCGGAACTTTTCCTGACAACAATGGATTCGCGAAACTCATCCTCACTACTTCTGACTCGCTTTGCTCGTCCTCAGAATGTAAAATTAATAAACTATTTTACAAACCTACGATAATTCATGAACATTTGGCATCAGACAATAAAAACAATTTAAATCAATAATCCTTCTTAAATCAATAAGTTTCCTCTTTGTAAACACAAAATAACTTAATATTAAATAAATCATATATATATAATAAGAATAAATATATATATATATATATATATATATATATATATATATATATATATTTATATATATATATGGTATATGTATGTACGAATGTATATATTACAAACAATTAAAATAAGTTTTATGTTTTGTTTAAAAAACAAAGCACTTAAAGAACATATCAAAATAGTTTGATTTAAATTGACCTAGAATAAAACCTAATACAAATTATTATTGAACTAAACTGAACTAAATATGGCGGAAATTTTAGTTTTATTTATTAATATATCACCAAAAGTTTATATGTCGAACTAATAAAACAAATTTCATTTTTTAAGACAGAAGTTACCTTTAAATAAAATTACCTATATTATTGTAAATAAAATAATAAATTTAATGAATTATTTTTATAAAAATTAAAATTTAAATTATAATTTAATTTTATTTTTATAAAATTTTAAAAAATATAATGATAGTGTGTTATACTTATAAACACACATAAACACAAGAGATTATAAAATTATTTTAAAAAAATGTTTTCCCTTGCCTGAACCATAGTTTTTGTGAAATATTTGCAACAACCCTACCGGACCCCTGCCCCCCCCCCTGGCTTTGCCTATACTCTATAATAACACAATATAAGCTATAATGATAGTGTGTTATACTTATAAACACACACAAACACAAGAGATTATAAAATTATTTAAAAAAAATGTTTTCCCTTGCCTGAACCATAGTTTTTGTGAAATATTTGCAACAACCCTACCGGACCCCTGCCCCCCCCCTGGCTTTGCCTATGCTCTTATAATAACACAATAAGCTATAATGATAGTGTGTTTACTTATAAAACACACACAACACAAAGGGATTATTAAATTTAGGTGTAATCACGATTTCGGATTTTTAGAGCAAAATCAACAATTTTATATCAAAATAAAAAAAAATAATATATCTAGGGTATAAATTAAGAAAAGCAAAAAACAAACATAAATACATAAATTTGCATAGTATAAAGCGCTGCTTACTTAAATGTAAACAAGCAGTAAGTCTAATATGACATTGTTTCACAAAAGTTCCCAAGGCTAAGGTAACTTTTAGACTATTCAATGGAAAAGAATCTTCCTTACATGTTAGACTTTGTTAGTTCCCTAAAAAACACTAGATTTCCAATTTTCTCTCTCAATTAGGCTTTTTTTTTAAGAACTAAAAAATAATTAAATGGTTTTTATAAAGAATAAGCTTTGGAAGATGTTATTAACTATGAGATAATCGGAGAAGTTAAACGATTGTCTTAGTATGGTAGTTAAATAATATTTTTAAACCCTTTTTTTAATAAGTCATTTTGTTAGAGTTTAGATTCTCTAGATGATCTTACTGATTCCAGTCAACTAGATTTTTAGCTAAATTGTATCAGGAAATGACGCTTATGAGGTTGTTTGGATGACGGAAGTTGAGTGGGGGGGGAAGGAGAAAAAATTACATATGAACTACGAGGGGAAATGCATAGATATATTATTACTAGAGAAGCTCTATAGGTTGAATTTTGAAACATCGAAAAAGTAACCTGACCATCTTCGACAATTAATATATTCTAATAAACAAAATGAAATAGTAACATATACAGCAGAACGTTAAAAATTCAAATAAAAACACAAACAATGTGCGGGAAGCCGGAAACAATTAATTTATTATAACCTTAACTCGCTATTGAAAGAGGTTTTCAATGAGGTTACACAGAGCCCATGAGAGCCCTGAAATTGTGTTTCAGGCGTCTTAACGTATTGAGACAGGCTATGCCCTCTCTAGTATATATCTCTATGATAAAAACTCAGGGAGATACCATGATAACCATAGAGATATATTATTAGAGAGGCACTATAGGTTAAATTTTGAAACATCGAAAAAGTAAACTGACCACCTCGCTAATAAATATAATAAAATGATCAGTACAAACTTTCAGTAACTTATACAGTAGAGCGTTAAAAATACAAATCAAAATACATGGAATGAGCGGGAAACCGAAACAATTAATTTATTATAACCTTAACTCACTCTTGGAGGAGGTTTTAATGAGGTTACACAAAGCCCCTGAGAGCCCCAAAAAAGATGTTTCAGGCTTCTCAAAGTAATGAGATAGGTTATGCCCCCTCTAGTATATACCTAGACAACTTAGTTAAAACCACTAAGGAGGTCTTAAAAACACCTAAAACGGATATTTCCGGTGACATCTCAGTTTCGGATTTTTTGCTATCGCCATACTTTTCCTATATACCTACGGTATAAATGAGGAAAAGTAAAAAATTGAGGTCAAGAATGTTCGTTCGAGCAAATTAGCCCGGAGAGGAGTGGGGGAATTTGCTCGTATGACCGTTTGTGGAATTAAACATTAGCGTCAACATGGCGACTCAAAAATACCTTATTCTTTTTATTTTATTATAATTAACTATTATTAAATTTATAATACTAAACAAATAAAAGACAACTTACGTTTATAGAGGTGAAATCGCAAGTTGTATTCCATGAATCAACGCGAAAGAAAATCCCAAAACTTTTAATTTACTTCGAACTTTATATTTAATATTTACTATCAAAATCAAGTGTTGATTATGAAACATTAAAATTATAAATAACTAATTATAAAATAAAGTATCAACAGTGACAAAACAACAGACTCCGTGTCAAATAAGATAAATTATAAATAACTTACCACAGATAAACTTAATGCGTGTCGGTAAAACGAGAATAAAGCCACCGTTTGAAGTAGGAAATCATAAAAATGGCAAGATAATTAAAATGCTGGCTTCTCATTGGTCCATTCTAGAGTTTTCTGCAGAGTCTTATATCAACCCATAATGCTACGCGCTCTTGTGTTTATTAAACGGCGGGAATATATGAAATTAATTATTTTAATTTGAAATGGATCTAATATTAAAAAAAATAATAATAATTTGGAAGTTAAAACTAAAAAAATGATGAAAAATTATTTTATCACTGCCTCCTTTATATTAGATCTTATAATTATTTTCATTGCAAATATATTATCGAAAATACTTTACGGATTAGGAAGTTTAATGAAATTAGTCATTAATAAAATGTAAATTAATTTATTTTTGTATGAATTTTAAGTTTTTAAAATTCGCAAAACTTGCAGTCTATACTTATAAACATAACATAAACACACTTATAAACATTGTAATAGCTAAAACTTTATAAAAATCTTAATATATTCGGAGCCACAGCGAAGCAAATATTATTTGTTTTACTCTTTTAATTAATTTTTTTTGCTAGGTTGAGTAGTTCTAATTCTTTAAATTCTTTTTTTTTTTTTTGGTATTTATGTTAATTAAATATATTCTTTTTAGGCATGATTATGGCCAGCGCCGAACAACGTCACACATTAATTCATTTTTTTTATTATCCCATTCTTGGACTATCAACATTAAAAATAAGTTAAAAGGGATACAGCTCAACGTCTTGATCAACTTTTGATTAATAACGTGGGCAGTCATATAGATAGGGAAGTAATAGAGTAAAAATTACCAGCGGGTATACAACGTACATTGGGGACACTATCAACTAATCAAAGGACAAACGTACTTAAGGATAGACAAAACCTAACCCCAACCGATGCGGTAAGGCAACTACCCAACATCTAACCCATTACCCCGTTGGGATTGCAATATGTTGAACTTATCGATTAGAGATAATCGATTAATAGGTCAATATTGCCCATTGTCATGCACTTAGAATAATACTATATATAGAAGGAGCACAGGGCCGTAAACACAATGTAATTCCACTGATAACACGAAAGCCGGTTGACTGGTGCAACTAAGTAATGCTGCCAACCTGACAACAAAACATTATTTTAAATATATGTCTTTAATATCTATAATAAAGAAAGATCCTAAAGAACAAATATAATAACTTAACAACCTACTGAGTATTTAATAAACCAGTCTTAGATGGCAAAAGGATAGCGGAATACAAGAATCTACATTTAGTTGACGAGGACTACTTAAAATAATTTTAATAATACGTTAACTACAATTTAAAATGCTTAAATATTGTAATCGCACCGATTATTTATATAAGTATTTTATGAATAATCAATCATTAATTAATAATAGAACATAATATTCAGCAACCGGAAGTATTGCCAACTTTTTTTTGGAAAATTGTATATTGTTAGGGTGGCAGCATTACTTAGTTGCACCAGTGAACCGACTTTCGTGTTATCAGTAGTGCTCCTTCTATATATAGTAAAGGTCATGCAAGTCCTAACAGGTTGCTATGATGGCTACTATCGATGATATATCGAATTCTTAGATCCCCTTCTTTTCTAACCCCTCCCCTACAGGAAAACGTCAGATTTATTTCTTTCTTTCACATCCTGGCTAAACTTGCTTGATAATTTCCAAGAATTTTTTTTGTTTGGATAGAACATTGTAACAATTTTATTTGCAAATCAAACCTGGATAGGATAGAGCGCAGCGGATTTATATAACCAAGGGTCTTGAATAAAGGGAATGACGCATTAAGGAACATTTCTGACCCCATGGAAGTTGTGCTTATTTATTTTTAAATTTATGTCTTTTATATTTATAAACTATATTATAATATTTATATATATATATATATTATATATTATATATATTATATATATAATATATATATATATATATATATATATATATATATATATATATATTCACTAAATAAAAAAATGAAATTAAACATTACCCCGAAAAGACTTAATATTTCTTTAGCTACTATGAAAACTGATGGCAAGATAAGATTATCCTAAACTAACTATTGTTATAAACACTCCAACTCTTTATAAACTTATCAAATAAGAACGATATTCGTACATCATTTATTTGATAAATATCAAATAAAGAAGAACAAAGGACTATTATTATTTAAAGATCAAGTTCAAAGCAATTCTGAAACAAATCTGAAGAAGCCAAGTACAAGAAAAAATGAAAACTGGGAAAGGATTATTGTATTGCGGGTTATTAAAAGTAAACGCGGTTATTTGTCCTTAATATTTAAGAAGATAATTCTATTAAATGGAGGAAATACTTTCTAATATTGTAATAGGTATCTGGAATATAGTTGCCACATCCTTCAAATATAACGATAGGAGGAAAAGGGGGATGAGTATAGAGATACATTGTGCACATAACAGGCTAAAAATCAATTAATAACAAATAATTAACGGTGGTCAGATTAATTTTTTCCATGTTTCAAAATTTAACCCATAACGTCTCTTTATTAGTAATATTTTAGTTCCCTAGTCTTTGGATAATCAGATTAACACATTATATTATATAATTATAATATAATTATTATAAATTATAATTATAATATATTAAATAATATATTATAATATAATAATTAAATGTGTGTGTAAGTGCGACATTTTTGTGTCTTAGACGTTTCTATGTGACACGATAACTTTGGAACACTTTCTCATATCGTAATGAAACTTAATACAAAAATCAATTTTGCTAATAGCTAGAACCCTATTGTTTTTGAAATATGTGTGACGCCATTAACCACAATAATGACCCCACAACAAAAAATCACATTTCATATACTGTTTAGATTAGGCTAAATATTTTTGCAAATATACTACTATGTATGGTTCACAAAAATTTTATAACATTTTACAAGTTATATAAACAACACAAGTTATATACAAGTTTAAAACATTTTATAAGTTCTTATTATTTTTATTAGTTATTTATTAATTCTGGTTTTACTGATTGACAAATAAATCAAACAAAACAATGTCGTTAAATAACTTAATGTAAACAAATTAAGTTTTTTGACTAATACATTTGAAAATTTGCTTATATCGTGGCAGTATGCTACTTATATAAACCAGTAATATGACAAACTAATAAAGTACAACATCCATGTAGCCGCAAAGCGGTCACAGGGAGGCGAGGGGGCCGCGAAGCGTCCTCAGCGTCGAACCTGCGGAGCGGCATTATTAAAATTTTATAAAAATTTTAATAATGAAACATAAAACAATAAAATAAATTTAATGAATTACTACACCGCAATAATTTTTATATTAAATCGATTTTTGTTTCTGAAATAACCTCAATAAGTTATATTGTATTAACCCAATAAAATCCTATTGCGCCCACACCGCGACCCTGAAGACCTCTGTCACTCCCTCAAACTTATTTCTATTTCAGACCTAAGTCACTGACAGAGAGACCGCATGTTTTTGATCCTGTAGAAATTTCACAACAGGAAGTTATGATTAACTCTATGTATCATTTATTATGTTTTCTTAGCTAAGATATAGAGAGACACAATAAAATTACTGTAAATGTAATTCTATTATATCTTAAGTCAACAAAGCAAGCAAGGTCAAATATGTACGGCGTAATGAGCGGCCTTCGTGGTAACTTCATGTGAAGTTCATGAGTTAATTTGTTTGCTAATGAGCTAATTTAATATTTGCTGATGATACGGTAATTTTTGTGATTTTTATTTAACAACTAACAATGAAGTTGGAGCAAGAAGAGTAAATGTTGCGTTTCAATACGAAATTATAAAATAATGATTGTTTATTTACCTTGCTGTTCATTCTTATGTATACCTTAGGTTTGTAATTTTGTAACCTTAACTTTCTTTATAAGGTCGAATATTTTCATATTTATTACACGAATTTTCTTTAATACTTCCAAAACCCGTCCGACCTTTCTCGAGTGCCTAATACCCTGGCCTTAACCTTGACAGACGTTTAAATTGGCAACAAAGACAAAATGTATTGAAGTATTACGAAGCTTTAAGTCCCACTATGTCTTTTAAGCTTAAGCCATATAGTTATCATAAGTTTTCATTGAGCAACACTCTTCGAATCTGTAATATCATTTTGAAATTGATAGAGAATACTAGAGGGGGCATAGCCTATACATTGAGAGTCCTGAAACATCTTTTTGGGGCTCTGTGTAAACTTATTGAAACCTCCTCCTAAATGAAATTAAGGTTATAATAAATCAATTGTTTTCGGTTCCCTCCAAATTTTTTGTTTGTCCGAAAAAGAAATATGTCACTCCACTTAGTATATATTTATTGATAGAGCCGACTTTCAAACTTAACAGCTCATCATCAGTGCCTACCAACAAAGTATCAAACGAAATAAATATAAAAAGCAGCAAAACGGAAAAAATAATAAATAAAATCAAAGAAATAAATACAATAAATAAATAGATAGAAAAATAAATAAATAAACTAAAATAAATAAATTAAATTAAAAATAAGATAAAATAAAAAATAAATAAATACAAATATTTATTTCGTTTGGTACTTTGTTGGTAGGCACTAATGATGAACTGTTAAGTTTGAAAGTCGGCTCTGTCAACAAATATATACTAAGTGGAGAGACATCTTTCTTTTTTTCTTCTATTTGGAAACTCCATAACTCATCTTACTACCGACAGGAAGAGTTCAAAGACAACTAAATATATAATAATAAGAGGATATAAAAGAAGAACTAAGGTGAGCGTTAATGGAGTTCATCTTAATAAAAGAGAAAGAAGTCTCTCCACAAAAATATATTTCTTTATAGCAAAGCGCTTTCAACCTAACAAGAGGTCATCATCAGTGCTAGCCGTTGAATAAGAAGAGAGTGATAGATGAGTCTATAGATCAGATATCAAAGATAGTCTATCTTTGATATCTGATCTATCACTCTCTTCTTTATTCAACGGCTAGCACTGATGATGACCTCTTGTTAGGTTGAAAGCGCTTTGCTATTAAGAATATATTTTTGTGGAGAGACTTCTTTCTCTTTTATTAAGAGGATATAAGTATAAGATTTCTGAATTAGTGATAACTTAGTTTATAAGCATTATAATAAGCGAGACAGTACCTCCCTCCACGGCTCAAGATATCTTTTTATCTTTTGTGGACGGATAAACCTGGCTAGTATAGCATATGTTAAATAATAATTGTATATTTTCAAATAAAGTTTTAAAAAAAATTACAACAACAAAAATTTCCCTGGAAAATATTTAATAGCCTTTATTTATTACTCATTGCTTTCCTCGATAAAAATAATATTTATCGCATCATAAAAAACAAATCATACAACTTTTAAGAATACGACTAACAGAACAAAACTAGGCCCGTACGGCCGCATTAAGGAAACAACAAAAACACATTATTAAAAAAGAAGAAAAATACAAACAGCCGTTTCCTGTCGTAACTATAGTAACAATACATTACTCAAAATAGAAAGTAAATACTTTCAAAAATAAATAAAATAGGTATAGAATTTTTAATATTAGAATTATCACATGAAAGGTGTCGGGTTTTGTATTTGAAAAGTGCAAATCCATAGACATATATCACTAGTATAGAGGGAACATGCCCTATATAATGCTTTAAGAGAAATACCTTTTTGAGGCTTTTAGGATCTCTGTTTTTAAGGCTTTTCATACATTTTTTTATATATATATATATACATACATAATGTATGAAAAGGTAACTCTCTTAATGCATTAGATAGGGCATATTCCCTATATACTAGTGATGTATGTCTATGGATTTGCACTTTTCAAGTACAAAACCCGACATATATATATATATATATATATATATATATATATATATATATATATATATATATAATATATATATATATATATATATATATATATATATATATATATATATATATATATATATATATACATATATATATATATAATATATATATATATATATATATATATATATATATATATATATATATATATATATATATATATATATATATATATAAATATATATATATATATATATATATATATATATAATACTACCGAGTTTTGCAAAACATGATTAGTTGATACAATATAATTGTGCGAGAGACACCTAGGAAATGTAACAGTCAGACTGTAATGCTACATCTGGGAACTGTTCCATCATTCGACATTTGTCATCATCGATGGCTCGACATAATCTCATGTCCTACTCTGTTTCGTTACTTCTAATTCATCAGGGCGCCGGCAGAGCTTATTACCGGTCGAGTTGAGTGTTATATATTGATATATATAATCTGTAATCATATGATCTAATCTTCTATATACGTCTTTATTCTCTCTCGCCTGTCAGTCTAGTTGCGATTTCTCACTCGGGAAATATTTAATTGTTTACAAGCATGATATTTGATTTTTTTACCTCTTCAGTTTCTTCATATTCGTGTTCTTTTTGTTGTTCAACTTGTTGATAGTGATGATTATTCATATTTTTATAAGACCGTATTCCCATGCGAACTATTGTACACTTTCTCATAAACACGCGTAGCACTGCGTAAGCCATTTTAAACAACTATTTGAACACAACAACAACAACAGATAAGGAATTAGTACTCGCTGTTAACTCGACACAAGAGCGGGAATAAGAACCTACATACCGGTTTGAATGTACGACTGTGACTAGACTATTAGGCGCTTTACAGGCTCGGCCCGAACTCTAGCGGTAATATGATTCAACTTTATTCAAGTTTTTTTCTATTGTTTATTGTTTACTTGAGAATTACTCTCAGACTGAGACAGTTCGAGTATCTTTAAAAAGTAAATTGATTTCTTAATACTTTTTAATACTAAATGATTAGCTTTTAATATGAGATCAACTGTATAACGGACCACTGTCAACAATAGAAAAAAAAATAATAAAAAAATTAGAGTTAGAGAGACGTAAAAAGAAGAAAAATATAAAAAAATAACAAAATATATTTAGCAGACTTTTCAATAATAAAACTCAAAAAGAAGTCAATAACAAGAAATCACAGGCAAATGGTTCAAGCGCAGATGGCTTGGTAATAAGTAGATTAGAAATGAGCTTCATATCCACCGTGTCCGCCACCGTGGCCGGATTGGACCTGAATGTGTCCACCATGATGATGATCAAGTTGGCCGTGGCCAGCATGTTTGTGTTCATAATGTCCGTAAAGGGAATGCTTGTGTTCGTGCTCACCAGCTCCGTGGTGTTTGTGCTCGTGGTGGCCTGCACCGTAGTGTTTATGATCATGATGACCCTGTCCGTAATGTTTGTGCTCATGCTGACCGTGTCCAGCGTGTTTATGATCGTGATGAGCTTGGGCATGATGTTTGTGTTCGTGTTTAGCATTGGCATGGTGATTATGTTCGTGTTTGGCGTTTCCTTGATGGTAGTGCTTATGATCAGCATTAGCTTTGTGGTGGTGATGATGCTCGGCATTAGCGTGGTGTTGGTGTTTGTGAGCAGCCTGAGCATGATGTTTATGCTCGTGGTGAGCAGCACCCTGGTGATGATGTTTGTGTTCGGCATTGGCTTTGTGATGATGTTGATGCTGAGCGTTAGCGTGGTGTTCGTGTTTATGATGAGCGTTAGCATAATGCTTGTGTTCATGATGAGCATCTCCCTCGTGGTGATGTTTATGCTCTTGGTGTCCTCCGTGTTTGTGATAATGTTCGTTCTTTCCTTCATGAACGTGTTTATGCAAGACCTGTCCTTCATGGACGTGCTTGTGTAGAACAGAATGCTTTGTGTGATGCTCGTATCCTCCACTGAAGTCGTCATAACCTGATCTCCTCACCCTCACTAGTTCCTCCTCACTACCAACCATACTCCTAAGCAAATTATCAACCATATAGTATTATTAATAATCACCTGATAAACATTACCTATAACAGACTTAGAAAGACTAACAGTTCTGTGCTAAATATCGACTGTAGATATTAAGTCATTTTAAATGCCAGATCATTTACTAATTGCTTGTGAAAACATACGGTTTTTTGAAAGTTTATTTTATATGTATTTAGCAGCTTGTAGATTATTAGAAAAGGAGGGTATCAGCTTTAGCTATACTGAAGCGATGGGTGGAGAGGGGGGTCTTTAATGCAGAATATAGAACTAACATTAATATTTTCACCAGACATATGTATTAATACATATGTATTAGTACATATGTATTACTGGACTTGAACATTTTAAACAATAAAATAAAACATTTTATTATCTTAAATATTTTGTGGTAAAGAGTTGTACAATACTACCCCTGAGTAATCTGAACTAAATTTATATTTTGAAGTTTTATGTTGGTTTATTCTTAATAAATTTTTATTTCTAGTACTCTAGTGGTGCTTATCTCCATTTTTTGTATAATCGTCAAATTTTTTCTTTACTTTAACTAGCTGTTTTAGTATGTATATATGGCTGGTATTGTTAAAACTTTAAATTTCCTAAATAATGTCTTGCAGGATTCCCTAGGTGGTATATTGCCTATGCATCTAAGTATTTTCTTTTTAATGATTAAAGATTTACGCGCACAAGGAGCTTGTGCTCCTTGTGCACAAGGAGGGGTTGTATGGAGCTCAACACCATACGACTTTGACTTGATAAGTCCATTATAAACCTGTAGAAGCTCATTTTCAGTTAAACATTTTTTAAGCTCCCTGATTATATAGTAGCTTGAGTTTAATTTCTTGTTTGTCTCTTCAATTTGATTCTCCCAGCTAATTGTTTGATCTATTTTTACTCCTAATAATTTAGTAATTTTACATTCAGTAATATTATTGTCATTATATTTCAAATTTAAATTACCTGTTCCCATTTACCCTATTTACTACTCGAATACATTCTGTTTTAGATTTATTAAGATATAATCTATTTAGTCTAATCCACCTTGCTAGTTGTTTTAAGGCCATATTAGCGGTTATTCCCAGTATGTCATCATTAGAATCAGCAAAAACCATAGTTACATAATCGGCATATAGAATAATTTTATTAGACTTAATTACCTTCGTAAGGTCATTAATCAGAACAACAAAGGTCCAAGTATAGACCCTTGTTGTACTCCTCTAACCAATATTTTAGGTTCAGACTTAATTTCTCCCTTATCATTTTTAATTACAACAAACTGAGTCCTATTTTCAAGATAAGATTATACCTAATCTCTTCAGTTTCTTCAGCATTAATTGATGATCAACCAAGTCCAGCCTTGGATAAATCAACAAGTATTGCCAAATTTTTTTATCTAAATTATCATACAAGTTAGTTAAAAGATTACATAATGTTGATATGGTTGATCTTGATTTTCTAAACCCATATTTTTCATTAACTAAAACACCAAATTTACTTAAAAAGCTCATAAATACGTCATGTATTTCAAAAATTTTAGAAACTATTGGAAGATTTGAGACAGGCCTTTAATTTTCAATTAATTGGGGATTGCCTTTCTGTTTATAAATAGGAAATTATTTAGAAACTTTATGTTTTTCTGGGAAAAGCCCGTCCTTTAACATTTTATTAACAATTATAGTTTTAGGTCTTACAATACTATCTGCTATATTTGATTATTTTATTATTTAAGTAATATGCATTATTAGAATTTTTTAAGTTTTTTATTATTTTATAAATTTCGCTTTCAGTGAACTTTTTAATAAAAATAGAGTTGTTCACCCGTCTATTGTACTAATAAAATCATTAATTTCTTGACTCGTAACAGAGTTAACCCCTGGTAAGTTAATATAATGGTTATTAAAAGCATCAGTTACTGTTTTGCTATCCCTTATTATTTTTTCATTTAACTTTATTTGAATTTTATTATTTTTTATTTTCATTCTTTTTTTTATAAAATAATCTTTCTTCTGTCCTGACTATTTTAATAAGGGCTGTAGTGCCCCCTTATACCCCGCCCTGAACCTTAGCATTCCCCCGATACAATCAAACCTGCAGTCAATACATCTTCTTACTTCTAGCTTATTAATTTGAAATTTCTTCACAGGTATGATATAGTTTATTATATCTAATAATTTACTATGGAAACGATCATACATTTCATTGACACTCCAGGTATCTGCAGAAGTGTCATTAATTTCATCTCATGTTTCATTATCTAAAGCATAGACCAATTTTTCTAGATTTTTGTCAGTAATTATTCTGCATTCAATAAATTGCTTCCTTTTACTTTTTGTTAAATGTTTATTTTGAATTTTGTGGATATAGCACAGTGATCAGATAATCCTAATTCTATTACATTATTATATTATTCTAAAGGCACACGAATTTGATAATTAAAACGAGTACTTACTGAGGGAGGTCATCAGATTCCAGAGGTAAAGCAGTGCTTAGTTGTAACGCTGCCAGGCCTATGACTAGGCCAATCTGAAAATAGTAATAAATAAAATTATTTAATTTATTGATTTTCTTAGAGAAAGCTTCTTAATGAAACTTTGTACACTTATTTATTATATAAAGGTATACGCTTGTACTTAATTTCAACTAATTTAGGTTATTTTCCGATTAAAATTCTTCAAATATAAAATTCATTTGCTAAAATAAGAATAAGAATAAGAATGCTTTATTGTTTTGTTTTTTTTAAACATACATATAAAATAATTTAAAAAAAACCAACTTAACTTAAATAATATTATTTAAGGAGATAAAATTAAGATCATATAAAAAAAAACAAAAGGGGGGTAGTCAAAAGTTATTTAAAGAAAAAAAAAACTTAAGGAAAAAAAGGAAAAAATACTTTTGTTCTTCCCTACCTCCCTTAAAATGCTTATAAAAAGATCATAAATAGCATATTTGTTAGTCTTATGCGTGTTAAGTTTCAAATGGATCGAAAAAAAATTTCGATCCATTTGATCAGCAATTTTTTTGCTGAATCATCAATAACAGTTAATGACGTTATAGGAAAATTATATTGCAGGTAGCACAACTAAACCCAAGATTTATTTAACAAAGATTACTTAACAAAAATTGATTTATTTACAGGCAGACAGACAACTGCTCTCATTTTTCCTTTGGAAATTCACTAGAACATAAAAAACATACCACACACACACTCTCATACACACATATACACATTCAGACAGACAATACTACTCAGGGAACCCCTGATACATCAGAAAATAATTTTGGATTTTTAGAGCAACACATTGCTTTTTCTCTATATATACCTATACGGTATAAATGAGGAAAAGAAATAAACTATTACAAAAAATGCTGGCGCGATGGTCCGCTTGTCAGGTGAGTTTCCTTGGGAATGCGTGTTTCCGTGCTTAACAATCCATTTCTTGCTTAAGGATCCAGTTTTGCTTTATAACTTGAGCAGTTATTCAGTTATGAAGTACTACTCGTAACTAATTTTCCCTCTGAATTTTTCAAAGGAAATGCGCATAATAATCCTATTGGTTTTACAACACTATGCCTCTAAAATTGGCAGTGCACACCATATCTTGCACTAGTTTAATGCTTAGTGGGTTTCTTGGTTGATTTCTTAAAAGGTATCAGCGCATTTCCATTAAAAATTCGGGTTAATGACGTAACAAAAACCTGGTTTTCAAAAGAGTTAGGGTTTTCAAAAGGTTGATTTTCGTACCAAGTTTGATTAAAAAATATTAATTCTTTCGAAAGATTTTTTCGTCACCAGAGACGCTGAAACGGATTTGTGTCGTGGTCCGAGGTTTGACTCCCACAATGACGCCTATCCCATTAGCGATTTTTTTCTTAAGGCAATGCACTGAAGAGATATACCTTTTTTATTCCTTTCAAATGAGTATTGGGTGATGAGTTTTAATCATCTCTTTTAAAACACGCAAGAAGAATAATTGAAAAAAAATAAACTATTAAAAGAAATAATGAATATAAATAAATAAAATAATTTGTTATTTAAATGAAACTTATTTAAATTTACTTACCATTTTAAATGACACCATTATAAACACTTATATAAATTAAAAACTAAAAAAAATATAAAAACTTAAGAAGGCAAGTAAACTATTTGTTTACTTGTTAAACACGAACTGATAATTAAACGAGAACTACTAATCTATTTTATACTCTTATCATAAAATTAAAGGGTAGAAGGGGATGACATCCCTCTTCTATTCTTATGAGTTTTTCATCATAAGGTGTTGTTATTAGTAATATTACATACAGGATGCGTTAACATCTTCACTAAACATAGCGTCTTATTGAATACTAGTCATAAAAATATGCGAATTGGGCGCTAATGCAATTAAAATCGGTTCACAATCCATGCGAGAACACTAAGTAACCGATAATACTAATCGGGTATGGGGTACCTTGGACATTTTCCTGAACAGACTGCGGATTCCCTACGCTCACTCATCTTTCCTTCTTCGAACTCGCTTCGCTTGTTCTCATATAGAAATTAAATTTGTTATATATCTAATGGTCACCCATCCAGGCACCACCTCGCTCGATTGTACTTAACTTTTATTATAAAAAACATAGACATACGGGACATATTAAAACGAAACTTACTTTCTGATTTTACATTTTTTATAAAAAACGTACACAAGTCATTCGATATGAATTACTCATGCTGATAATGTTATGAAACTTGAGTCATTTTAGGGGGGTTAATGTCGTCATACTTGGATTCAACTTTAAAATTTCAAATTGGAACACCTATATTTTGATACATTTTTGGAAAGCTCTTGAAAAAAGAAAAACTTTGCCGCTAACCAGACCTTTTTATCATTCACCGTTTCAAAAATGGCGGCCAGTTGAAATTCCCAAAAATAAATTTTTGACGTCTAATCACGGCCAAACTGAAGGTTTTAGGAAAAAACACCCAAGAGTAAAATCGTCTTCAATCACGTTGAAAAATAATAGTTTGACGTCATTTTCTATTTTAATGAATTTTATTTTGTTGTTAAATCAACGGACGTCGCCATTTTATTTCGCAAAAGAAAATAAATCCTGGTTTGCGGCAAATTATTTCTTTTTATAAAAATGTGTCAATCACAATGTACATTTATCTTAAACATAATTTTTTAATTGTTTTTAATGATAATTTTTAATTAAATATGGCGGACAATCAAAGTGTAAACAAATAAGCAACTCCGATGTTTACATTGTTGCGATTGTTTTTGTTTTGACGGATTTGAAAAATGGCGATGTTTACAGCAAAGGTGTTTTATAAAATAGAAACAAATACAAATAAATTAGGTATTAGGTTAACTACAATAACATTTTTTTATAAATGATTTGTTGCAAATAAATTAGTACTAACAAAAAAAAACAATTATCTAAAGAAGTGTACAAAATGACGTCCTTCTACTTTTAGGCAATAACAAAGTCTATTTTAGAATGCTGAAACTGCATTAGAAATGACATGTTGTGTTAAGAGCTCAGTTTGGTCCAGAGACTATAGATACCTAGACAGTAATGACTGAAAATTTGGATTCCGTACGACACTGGCGCGACGGGGGACCTACCTTTCAATTGAGTGGACGTGTCTTAATTTCCCGGTTTTTGCCCACAGTCAGTTTGAAATTAAATTTTTATACTTTGCATAGTCATACTTCTATCTAGCCTTACCGCTTCGCACGGCCTTCGTCGTCTTTAAACTTACACAGAACGCTTCTGATTACTTTTAAGTTTTTCATTTAAGTAATTTATTAATTTAATTGATTCAATCAGGTAATAATGAAATAGTGGCTGAAGTTTACACGTGCTAGAAGATAGATTTTGGCATTTAATGCAGCCTTTATTTAAATTACATCGGCAAGATGCTGCGAACATGTGATGAAATATTATATTACATTATACATTATACCTGATAAAATTGATTAAATCAATAAATTAATTAAATGAACTTTACACTTACCTGCCATCAGTAGCGTTCTTTTTACTTTTAGTGTCTGAATTTTTGTAATACAGAGGAAGACAACGGCGAACCGTTTTTGTAAAAAATAAATAAATAAAGTAATAATTTTATAACAACAATAAATGTAGCTGTCATAACCAAATATTGCCATCGTATTTATAATTTTAAATAAAAATATAATCAGGAAAAATGAGTTGTGGAGTTTCAAGTAATGAAATAAAACAGAGTCTCTCCACTAATGATTTATATTTGACATAGCCAGCTTTCAATCTTAACAGATCATCATCAGTGCCTAACCAACAATAAAAATATATTACAAAAAACTCTCTAATAAATAAAAATAAATACTAAAATAAAAGAATATATATAATGAGATGATGAATAAAAACAGAACAGTTTTTGTCTCTCCACACATTATTATATTGATATAACAGAGCCGGCTTTCAACCGTTAACGGTCATCATCAGTATCAATATAATAATGTGTGGAGAGACAAAAACTGTTCTGTTTTTATTCATTATTACGGCACTCTACGGCTCAATTCAACATATAATGAGATGAATTAAAATAAAATAGGGAAACAAAATAAAACATAGACCAAATAAAAACAAATAAAGTAAACGAAATAAATTAAAATATAAAACATTAAATGTATAAAAGTAAAAATAACTACCGGCGAGCAGCGAAGAAAAGAGTTAGGAGACAGCGGTTACAGTTTTGTCTAGAGGTTTGTAGCTGACTGACGGGAACCGAGTAACCGCCGCCAACGCGCTTTGTATAAGCGTTATCTCGCCACTTTCGCCCCTCTTATTAAGCGCCTTATCACCATTTTCTTTCACGTTCTTTAAAATCTCCACATTTTCTAAAAAGTTCATAGTATTACTATACTAAATACTATGAACTTTTTAGAAATGTGGAGATTTTAAAGAACGTGAAAAAAATGGTGATAAGGCGCTTAATAAGAGGGGCGAAAGTGGCGAGATAACGCTTATTACAAAGCGCGTTGGCGGCGGTTACTCGGTTCCCGTCAGTCAGTACAAACCTCTAGACAAAACTGTAACCGCTGTCTCCTAACTTTTTCTGCTGCCGGGGTTAGTTTATATTTTAATTTATTTCGTTTACTTTATTTGTTTTTATTTGGTCTATGTTTTTATTTGTTTCCCTATTTTATTATTTCATCTCATTATATTGTATTTCTTTTTATTTTAGTATTTATTTTTATTTTTATTTAGATATTTGTAATATATTTTTTACTTTGTTGGTTAGGCACTGATGATGATCTGTTAAGATTGAAAGCTGGCTATGTCAAATATATATCATTAGTGGAGACTCTGTTTTATTTCAAAAATATAATCGGTCATTTTTGGAAAGCTATTGGGGTTAGTTCATGAGTTGTCCGCACCGGTCCGCCGCAGTGCTAATTTTTAGTAGCTTGCGATAATCGAATCCAAACTTTTCCTCATTTAAGTTAATCCCCCCTGGTTTTTTGTCTACAATTTTTCTTTTTAATTTTTTGAGGTTGTTCGGTTTTGTGGCATACACTTTGGACTTTAAGTGACCCCAGTAAAAATGATCCATCGGGGTCAAATCAGGAGACCTCGCTGGCCACGGGATAGGGCCTCCTCGGCCTATCTACCTTCTGTCAAAAACTTTATCTAAATACATCCTAACAGATCAGTCAAAATGAGGAGGAGCCCTATCTTGTTGCAACCAACCTGTCTCGAAATTGGTATTGACTCTGATTGCAGGAACCACTTCATTTCTTAGCATTTGTTCATTCAAATCCACTGTAAGATTTTCGTCAATAAAAAAGATCTTACAAATCGACAATTCCTGCCCAAACATTTATCTTCTGTGGACATTAAAAGTAGCTTCGTCTGAGGATACGATATTTTTCAAAAAGTCATAATTATTATCTAAACATTTTAGAATTAAAGTCGTTCTTTTCCTAATAGTAATTATAGAATTCTACAAAAAAATATACGTTTCTCTGTTAACAATTTTAAGTGTCCCACCATTAATTGTATAGCCATATTAATTGTACCTAACCTATTAACCATATTAATTGTAATATAATAGGTGTGAAATAAATCTTTTTAGTACCTAAGCTATTACATTTACTTGGAATCGAAGTAAGTCATATAGATAAAGCGAATTTTTATCGGCTCGTTATGAAGAGGTTCGATATGGCCCCGAGGAGGCCATGTAGATGTATCTAGAGGCACGGCAGTGCCTCTGCAGAGTCTAACGGTCACTGGTGTTTTATTCTAACCAGGCATCTTGAGGCTAATTTCACCCCCCGTATCTTTTTTATGAAGGACATTAAAAAATATAATTTTAATATTAACTAAAAGATCTTGCTGAGCTGACCCATTCTACCGAATTTCATATCTATACCATTCACAGGTGTTGAGATATAATGCCTCAAAGTTATGCAGTTTTGACACTGCAATTTTGACTCACTCGTCAAAATTCTAAGGCACTTGCAGTGCCTTAGAATTTTTGGTATATAGATAAATGTTGATGGGAAAATCAATGAAAAATGGTCAAAGTCTAACATTTTCAGTTCCTTCTAACTCATATGTTCTACCTAAATTAAAAAGTAATCCTAACCTCAATGTTATGTATGAAGAAATTTTTTGATAACTAGCGCTACCTAGTAGAGCACACCAAAGCTAAAAAGAATCGACATTTTTATTTTTACAAAGCAATTTATCTATTGTTTAATTAAAGAAATTGGAACTGCCTGTATAGAAATAAATAATTGGTGTAACATGCTGTAACTAATTAATAATTTAATAATATTTTTAGGCCTTTTTTTTGTATGGAATAATGTTTAATCTTACAAAAAGGAATGAAATCCCAACAAAACACGCATGCGTGCAAAAAAAGCCAAGTCTTTGGCTCTTTTTTGGGACTTGGCCATTATGCAGTTTAAGTTAGTGTGGTACTAAACATCTTGTATAGTGTAGACATATAAATTATTGTAATGTACGTCTACACTCTATACAAGATGTTTAGTACCACACTAACTTAAGCTGCGTAATGACCAAGTCACAAAGTGAAACCGCCAAGACCTCATATATTTACAAACATTATTGGGAACCTACGAATTGGCTTATTCAATGATCTTACAACTTTTTATGTTAGACTTGGCTCTTTTTTTTACACGCATGTATTTTTGTTGGGATACATGTCTACACTAACATATATGTAGCGTCGACCAATTATTTTACACCATATTACATACATTCCTAGACCCCTTTTGACCCTCGAACTAAACAGCTCTGAAAAATTCATGTCTGTAAAGTGGCGAATACTCAATTTTAGCCTGTGTTTGAACACTCTGGGTTTTTTTTATAATAGGCTCTCAAAACAGCTGTATTCCATATTGTGATGTTTTCTTCTACAATATTAAAAATGATAAAGAAATATGATATAATTGTGCGAGAGATACTTACGAAATGTAACAAGCAAAAAGCAATGCTACATCTGGGAACTGTTCCATCATTCGACATTTGTCATCATTGATGGCTCGACATAATGACACGTCCCACTCTGTTTCGTTACGTCTAACTCATCACTAACTTTTGCTTGTTACATTTCCTAGGTGTCTCTCGCACAAATATATTGTGTCAACTATTCATATTTTGCAAAACACGGTAGTATCAAATGAAAAAGAAATATCTTTATATTTAGAAAATCAATTATTTTACTAAGGTACTTTTCCTTTGACATTTAGTGCCATTATTTCTTCAGTCTTTGCAAAATAAAATTGTAAATAATACTTTCAATTATTTATTCTTCCTATATACATGGTTACAAAATTACATTTAACAATTAGATAAGTAATATTTTGCGTTCTTTCAAGATGAACAACATAACACAAAAGATGAACTTTTGTGCTATGATTTTCTTAGTGGCATACTGCCACGAAATAAGCGAATTTTCAAATGTATTAGTCAAAAAACGTGATTAGCTTATAAGTCAATCAATGACACAATGTTATGTTTGACTTATATGTCAATCAATAAAACCGAAACTAATACTAGTAATAAAATGAAACTTCGTATTTTTACAATAAATTTTACAGCCCAATCTAAAAATTGAATGGAAATTTGTGATTTTTTGAAATTTGTGGGGTCATTTTTGTGGTTAATGACGTCACAAATATTTTCATAAACAATAAGGTTCAGGACATTAACAGATTGATTTTTGTATTAAGTTTCAGTTCGATCAAAGCAAGCGTTTGAAGATTATCGTGTCCATAGAAACTCTAGGAACATAATATATCTATATATATATTATATATATATATATATAATATAATATATTATATATAATAATATATATATATACAGGGTGTTTCATATATACTTTATATGAAACACCCCTGTTATATATTAATATTATATAATATATATTATTATATATATATATATATTTTTGATCAAGGAGCCACCCTACCCAAACAATTTACCCCCCCCCCCATCAGACCCAAAATCATGAAATGAGGAAATTTAATTCTATAAATTGCTAAAATTTTTCAGCTATGAAACCAAATGAAACCTAAGCAATTGACTTATCTTTTTATGATTTATCATTTAAGAAGGAAATAATCTAGCAAAAAGATAATTTCATTTAGTATTGCCCTCATCCTGAATTTCTATGTGCTAATTAAGAGAGCATTACTATAGAAAGTCACGCTTGGAAAACTACACCATCCTCAAAATCATGTTAGAGGAAATAAAGGTAAACATAG
>JACMZG010001908.1:11311333-11313833 GCA_018340805.1 Microvelia longipes
GATCGACATCTCCCTCGTGGTGATGTTTATGCTCTTGGTGTCTCCGTGTTTGTGATAATGTTCGTTCTTTCCTTCATGAACGTGTTTATGCAAGACCTGTCCTTCATGGACGTGCTGTGTAGACAGAATGCTTTGTGTGATGCTCGTATCCTCCACTGAAGTCGTCATAACCTGATCTCCTCACCCTCACTAGTTCCTCCTCACTACCAACCATACTCCTAAGCAAATTATCAACCATAGTATTATTAATAATCACCTTATAAACATAACCCATAACAGACTTTAGAAGGACTAACAGTTCTGTGCTAAATATCGATTATAGTTATTAAGAATGCCAGAATGCCAGATCATTTACTAATTCCTCGTGAAAACATATAGTTTTTTGGAAGTTTATTTTGAAACCTGTACACTATTTTAATTTATATGTATTTTTAATAACTAGAATAAAATGACTTATAGTTTTATATCACAATAAAAAAATAAAAAAATAGCGTATCACTTAATAGTAACTATATATCTTAGCCAACTCTGTGGCCATCTTCAGGCTTTAAAACATAAATCTTAAGAACTATACATATCACAATCAACTAAAATTAGAAAAACACACATATTATAAAAAATTTAAAAAGGCTAACAAGAATACAAAATTAAACTTTTTAAAGTCTAACAAAGAATAAAAGTTTAATAATTTTATTCTTTGTTAGCCTTTTTTAAATTTTTTATAATGTGTGTGTTTTTCTAATTTTAGTTGATTGTGATATGTTTAGTTCTTAAGATTTATGTTTTAAAGCCTGAAGATGGCCACAAGAGTTGGCTAAAATATATAGCTACTATTAAGTGATACGCTATTTTTTTTTATTGTGATAAAGAACTATAAGTCATTTTATTCTAGTTATTAAAAATGTGGAAGTTCTAAAAGAGAAGTAGTGAAATCAAAGAGTTTTTGTTATATGTATTTAGCACCTCGTAGATCATTAACAATTCTGGCGCGGTGGTCGCATGTCGGGCGAATTTCATTTAGAATCGTGTTTCCGTGCTAAACCACACCCATTTCTTGCTTTATGCATGAACCATGCCCATAGCGTGGTTCGGTTCATGCTTTAGAACCTAAGCAGTTACTCAATTGTCAAGCACTTCTCGTAACTCATTTTGTCTGTTATTTCCAAAGGAACGCGCATAATCATCCAGTTGTTGTACAAAACTATGCCTCTAAATTAGAAGTACGCACTATTATTTGCACTAGTTTAAAGCTTAGTTACTTATCTTTAAGCTTAGTCAGTTACCTTTAAATGTTTTAGCGCATTTCCTTTGGAAAATACAGACAAAATGAGTTACGAGAAGTGCTTGACAATTGAGTAACTGCTTAGGTTCTAAAGCATGAACCGGAACCACGCTATGGGCATGGTTCATGCATAAGCAAGAAATGGTTGTTTAGCACGGAAACACAAATCAAAGGAAATTCGCCGACATGCGGACCACCGCGCAGAATTATTTTCTAGTTGTAAACTTAAATTAGGTAAAAAAACGATAAAAAAATATCGACCCTTCCAGATTTAACCCAGGTACCCGAGTTTAAGTGGTGTATTGACTCCAGACCACTGGCATTCAACTCAGGGGCCCAAAAAACATTGAAAACGACACCCTACTTCGAAATTTTAATTTTCAAGGACCGTAATTTGGTTTTCTATAACTTTTGTGGTTTTTTTCGACTTTTTAGGTTATTAAAGTGGTCTTAATCGACTTCGTACCGTTTCATTCGATTCAGCGCCCAAAATTACATAGAAAATGCACCCCTACTCGAAATTTATTTTTCATCGACCTAAATTTGGTTTTTGGAATTTACATGGTTTTTTCGACTTTTAGGTCACTTAGAGTGGTCGTATCGACTTCGGACAGGTTTCATTCGATTCAGCGTCATAAATATTGACCTTTTTCGCGGCAAAAAATATTAACCCTAAATTTTGCTGATTTTTTGAAAATTTCGCTGACTCAGCAAACCGGTTGATGACGTCACAAAAACCTGTTTTCAATAGAGTTCGTGTCCTCCCAAGGTTTGATTTTTGTACCAAGTTTGGTTAAAAAATATTAATCCGTTTGAAAGATAGAGTGTTTACAAGAAAGTGTCTAGAAATACATATAATGTATATATATATTATATATATATATATATATAATATATATATTTATATATATATATATATAATATATATATATATATATATATATATATAAAGTCTTGCGAAACGTTTTTCGTCATTAGGGAACCTCTGAAACGGATTTGTGTCGTGGTCCGAGGTTCGAATTCCGCCTGACGCCTATCCATTAGCCGAATTCCAAAGGAAATTCGCTAAAAAGGAGGTTATCAGTTTTAGCTATACTGAAGCGATGGGTGGAGAGGGGGGTCTTTAATGCAGAATATAGAACTAACATTAATATTTTCACCAGACATATGTATCAGTACATATGTATTACTGGACTTAAAAATTTTTATTGAAGCTTT
>JACMZG010001908.1:11318833-11366333 GCA_018340805.1 Microvelia longipes
GTTCTATTATTAATTAATGATTGATTATTCATAAAATACTAATATAAATATCGGTGCATTACAATATTTAAAGCATTTTAAATTGTAGTTTAACGTATTTATTAAAATTATATATAAAAAGTAGTCCTCGTCAACTAAATGTAGATTTTTGTATTCCGCCACCCTTTTGCCATCTAAGACCAGTTTTATTAAATACTCAGCAGGTGTTTTAAGTTATTATATTTGCTCTTTACGATCTTTCATCATTAATAGATATTTATGACAAATATTTAAAATAATGTTTTGTTGACAGGTTGGCAGCATTACTTAGGTTCACCAGTCAAACGGCTTTCGTGTTATCAGTGGAATTACATTGTGTTAACGGCCCTGTGCTCCTTCTATATATAGTATTATTCTAAGGTTACAATAAATTGTAACGATATTTCTGAAACGCTAAATTTTGATGCTTGTAGTTAAAATGGTAGACTTGGTGGTTAGACTTTGTTTCTTGGTTATACTTTTTACAAGTTGTTTTTGTAAAATAGTTTGTAATATTTGTATGGAAGATAATCAAATTTGATTGGAGTTTGACACAAATATGCTCGCCTTTCTAGTCTATTTAAAAGCCTTTCTAGTCTTTTTTAATAAAATTGCATAAAACCCGCTAGTAATTACCAGTCTGCACTATTACATTAGTGTAAGTATTTTTTACAATTATTAGTGAACTTGTAGCTTTTTACTTGTAGTATACAAAACTTGTTAGTGATGATTTAGATCTCTGCTATTTCTATTTTAAAAATAGTATTTGTAATTAATTATGATCTAATAAATGGTTATTTATTCATTCATACATGACTTGTACTTTCGTGAAACGGGGCCCTGATAGTTGTACATTTGTGCCTTTAAATATTACTTTTTATTGGTAATGTAAGATAATTAACCTAATATTTTGAATATAATCATAGTAACCGTAATTGTAAGTTATATTGAAGACAGTAAACTTCGTCTGTATATTTATCAAAACCCTAAAAAATATGTGATACCTTTACTGCAGTATTTTTTTTTAACTAAATGATCGTGACTAAATTAGCACTAACTAAATGAACTTTTAAATTAGCACGTACATAATATTTCCATACATTTTCAATGCTACCAATAAAATAGAAGACAAAAAAGTTAAATCCTAGGTGGGTCATATGCAGTTATTCCAATTTTAGCGATTTTTATATTATTGTGCCAAATCACACATGTCTCAATCTTTTTACATAGGTTAGTATAGGAGTTTACCTACTTTGTTTATATATTATTTCAGTTAACGGATAACAAAGTATTACCGTTTATAAACCGCATTGAATCCTAATTTAGAGATTAAATTTTATACATCGTACAATTATACATACATACAATAATTTTTTATCGAGCTATTGTTAGTCAAGTATCTTAGATTTTTATTAAAAATATTTATTTTCTGTAGTTTTGAACAAATATCTATGATATATGTCAAACAATAGCGTGATAAATAATCACCCAAATATAATGATATTAGTGTCAAATTTCTTAGGATTTTTGGACCTTTTTTCCTTGTTATTTATGAAGGATTTATTGTCAGTGCATTTGAAATGTTTCACTCTGTATATACCCATTAATGGTATGGATCCATTTTATTATTGGAAAGTATTAGTAAGGTACTTTTTAGAAATAATTATTGTATTATTTATTGTAAATTATTATTGTCACTTATGTGCAATTTTAAATATTTTTAAAAATACTTTGTATTTTTAAAAATAAAACTGAGCAGTGGAGTTAGTATTTATAGCTGAATAAAACACCAAAGTCTCTCCACGTTTATTATAATAAACAGAGCCGGCTTTCGATCTCTCGATCATCATCAGAGCCTAACCCTCATACAAAGAAAAATAAAAAATCAACTAACTACTAAAAACTAACCTAATCAAAAAACAATTAAATAACTAAATAAAAAAAATCGAAACAAGTTAAAATACATAAGAAATTGATTTAAAAAATTAGAAATTAATTTAATAATTCTTTTATTAAAATAAATATATAAATAATTATATAAATATTATAAATACTTTTATATCATGTTTACGAATGCATAATGAAAGCTGTGGTCATACTTGGCAGTCTCGTTTTTTATTATTTTTATTTTTTCTTAAGAATATTAGCAATATATATTTTCATAAGAATTGTTAACTTAATTTTTTTAATTATCGGCAGCATCATGCATCATGATGCTGCATCATGATTTTACCAACTGAAAACTATGTTTTTCATAAAATTTTAAGTTCGCTCCAATAAATACATATTTTCATCAAAATCTATAATAGCTCTAGAATGTATACTAATAATTCATTATATTATGAGTTACGCTATATCGATATTTCGAACGCCAAAAAGCATTATGAGAATTATAAGTTATAGGCTTCGAAGTTAAAATAATCAAAAGTCAATATTTTTTTCAAAATGCTAAAAATTATAAGTTTACATTTAATAGAAACTTAAATTTATTCGACCTATTTATAGTAGTAAATAGATGTACATGTACATTTGTGTCAAATTTCAACTCGTTCCACCAAGATTTAAATTTTAAGAAACTTTTGAAATTTTTGATGACATAACACAAAAGATTTAAGTAGTCTAAAACTATTATATTTTTTTATATAATATTTTTATTATGACTAAAATAAAAACGGGTAGCACAACTATATCTTATGTCTACGTTCTGTACCTGTTCCAGCTCTCTTGCATAATTACTGCGACTGCGGGAGTTATGCGTGAAATAGACAGACAGAATTATAAAAATACTCAAAACGTCATAAAAGTGCCTCAAGCGAATAAATATTACGAAATCTCGGTTTCAGATTTAAAAAGTAAACACTTTTCGATCGCCCTCATAGAAAGGAGGTAAGAAATTGTAAAAATCATCGAAGAAAAAAATTTAGGAGAGAGTAAGACATAACATAATTTACAAAAAATAACAAAATATATTTAGCAGACTTTTCAATAATTAAAACTCAAAAAGAAGTCAATAACAAGAAATCACAGGCAAATGGTTCAAGCGCAGATTGCTTGGTAATAAGTAGATTAGAAATGAGCTTCATATCCACCGTGTCCGCCACCGTGGCCGGATTGGACCTGAATGTGTCCACCATGATGATGATCAAGTTGGCCGTGGCCAGCATGTTTGTGTTCATAATGTCCGTAAAGGGAATGCTTGTGTTCGTGCTCACCAGCTCCGTGGTGTTTGTGCTCGTGGTGGCCTGCACCGTAGTGTTTATGATCATGATGACCCTGTCCGTAATGTTTGTGCTCATGCTGACCGTGTCCAGCGTGTTTATGATCGTGATGAGCTTGGGCATGATGTTTGTGTTCGTGTTTAGCATTGGCATGGTGATTATGTTCGTGTTTGGCGTTTCCTTGATGGTAGTGCTTATGATCAGCATTAGCTTTGTGGTGGTGATGATGCTCGGCATTAGCGTGGTGTTGGTGTTTGTGAGCAGCCTGAGCATGATGTTTATGCTCGTGTGAGCAGCACCCTGGTGATGATGTTTGTGTTCGGCATTGGCTTTGTGATGATGTTGATGCTGAGCGTTAGCGTGGTGTTCGTGTTTATGATGAGCGTTAGCATAATGCTTGTGTTCATGATGAGCATCTCCCTCGTGGTGATGTTTATGCTCTTGGTGTCCTCCGTGTTTGTGATAATGTTCGTTCTTTCCTTCATGGACGTGTTTATGCAAGACCTGTCCTTCATGGACGTGCTTATGTAGAACAGAATGCTTTGTGTGATGCTCGTATCCTCCACTGAAGTCGTCATAACCTGACCTCCTTACCCTGACTAGTTCCTCCTCACTACCAACCATACTCCTAAGCAAATTATCAACCATACTATTATTATTAATCGCCTTATAAACATAACCGATTAGAAACATAACAGACTTAGAAAGACTAACAGTTCTGTGATAAATATGTATCTTACGTTATTTTAAATGCCAGATCATTTACTAATTGCTCGTGAAAACTACATGAAAACATATGAATTTTTCGAAAATTTATGTTGAATGCTGCTCACTATATACAGGAGCTGATTGGAGAGGGCGGGATGCCTCTTTGGCCACTAATGCCAAAAATAAGCAATGAAAATTGTTAAATCTTCAAAGGTCTCAGACGGAAGACTAGGGCCTCAAGGAGCCCCTAACATACTTTATTAGGGCCCTAGAGCAGTATAAAAGAGCCCTAGAGATTAAACATAAAATAATTTAATTAAATAATACATTTAAATGACTAAAATTAGGGTTTACTTTATTTTATTCTATACTTTTTTTATTTTAATTTATTTACAAAATTGATTCAATTAAATATTACATTAAAATTAATATATTAAATTAAGCTTGCTATGTAATCATTAATACTACTCTAATTAAAAGTAGACTCCTCTACTTGGAAAACAATATGAAGCCTTTTATTCAGCTCCTTCAGATGAAAGTTTTGACCCTTTTAGGCCAAAACTTTAATGGGCTTTTTTGCCTCAAAAAAGCGGACTTTGGCTCAAGTTCGCCACTGCTGTCTTATATCCATTTAGCAGCTTGTTTTTATAAAATGGGTGTATCAGCTCTAGTTATACCGAAGCAAGAGGTGTTGAAGGGGGGGGGGGTTAATGCAGAATATAGAACTAACAGTTATGTTTACACCAGACATATGTATTAGTAGAGCCGGCTTACTGGATTTAGAAATCGTTATTACAGCTTAAACCATAAAAATATAAATAACAAATTCGAGAGAAGATTCTGAAATCAAGTCCACTTTAAAAATAAAATTATGAATACTTACTGAGGTAGGTCTTCAGCTTCCAGAGGTAAAGCAGTGCTTAATTGTAACGCTGCTAGGCCTACGACAAGGCCAATCTGAAAAGTTAATAGTAACAATTTTATAGTTAATATATATTAAAGAATAATATATATCTTTAGCATCATTTAATAAATCATGCTCTAAAAGTTTATATAGTACTTAAATTTAAACCCGTAAACAGTGCTGAATCCAGCTCAAAAAAAGATTGGAAAGTATTCACGCTATTAAATAAAGCAATTCCTGTATGCATTAAAATATAAGTTCGAATAAGAAATGAAGTAAATAAAAATGTAGTAAAATATGTGTTAGAATAAGAAGTAAAGTAAATAAATATGTATTAGAATAATAAATAAAGTAAATAAATATGTAATAAAATATACGTTAGAATAAGAAGTAAAGTAAATAAATATTTAATAAAATATACGTTAGAATAAGAAGTAAAGTAAATTAATTTCTGTATGTATTATAATATAAGTTAGACTAAAAAGTAAAATAAATTATTTCCTATACGTAATAGAATATTTGTTAGAATAAGAAGTAAAGTAAATGAATTCCTATACGTATTAAAATACAAATTAGAATAGGAAGTAAAGTATATGAATATTTAATAAAATATATGTTGCAATAAGAAGTAAAGTAAACAAATAATATATGTTAGAATAAGAAGAAAAGTTAAAGAATATGTATTAAAATAAAAATTTAAATAAGAAGTAAAGTATAAGAATATGTATTCAAATACAAGTTATAATAAGAAGTAAAGTAAATGAATAAGTAATATAATATAAGTTAGAATAAGAAGTGAAGTAAATAAATAATATATGTTAGGATAAGAAGTAAAGTAAATAAATTATATATGTTAGATTAAGAAATAAAGTAAAAGAATATGTATTAAAATAAAAGTTTTAATAAGAAGTAAAGTAAAAGAATATGTAATAAAATACAAGTTTGAATAAGAAGTAAAGTAAATGAATTTTAATAAGTAATAAAATATAAGTTGGAATAACACTTTTAACAATTTTTGTTAGAATAAAAATAAGGATTAACAACAATATTATTTATTTTATTAAAAAGAAAAAAAGTTGCTCTGCTAATTTTTCTTAAACAATAAAAGTTGCTCTGCTATTATTTAATTTTTATTAAGAAACAATGAAAGTTGCTGTGCTGTATTAAGTATTCATCATTAACATCTTTTTTGTTTAATGTACTATGTATTAATACCTCGTAAATAAATATACACCTTACAGAAGATATAAATTCTTTAATTTTTTATCAGTAAATATAAACAAGTATTTATTTAATAGATCCTAGATTATTTAACTTCCTCTTTAAAGGTATACAAAATGGATAACTTAAAAATAATTTCATTTAATTAAATTTACTTACCACTTTAAATGAGACCATTATAAACACTTATATAAATTAAAAACTAATAAAAACTATAAAAACTTAAGAAGGCAAGTAAACTATTTGTTTACTTGTTAAACACGAACTGATAATTAAACGAGAACTACTAATCTATTTTATACTCTTATCATAAAATTAAAGGGTAGAAGGGGATGACATCCCTCTTCTATTCTTATGAGTTTTTCATCATAAGGTGTTTGAAATTATATTACTTACAGGATGCGTTTACATCTTGTCGAGGAATTGCATCTTATTTTTATATTAGTCATAAAAATATTTAGCTATTAAAATAACGACCGGTGTATACGTCCATCATATGTGTGCGCATTTCATTATTAAAATATACAAACGTTTTGAAGGGAAATACGAGTAATTAACTCAAAAATACTATAATAATAACTAGACTAGAAAAGAAAAAAAATATATTTTTTAATAAAAGCATATTAAGAATCACTTTGTCAGATTAGTCTTTGGGATTAGGTAACTAGAAAAACTGTTGTAATTTTATTTTAAGGATTAATAATAATCATAAGGATTTCTTAGGCAGGATTCACACTGAATGAAGAATTAGTGAATAAATAGAATTGTTCTAAGAATTATGAATTTGCACAATATTACAAAAAAAGACAAGAAAGTCCTTAAAATAGACAGCAAATATAAATGTAATAAAAAATTTTACATTTTTTATTTTATCTTTAATTATTTATTTAATTTTAATTGTATCTTTATTTATAATTTAATAATTAATATTGAACATACTTATTGTAATTTCTTATAATAATAAAAGTTATATAGTGCAGTGTAAGATAGAAAAATAGTACTATTGTATATTTAACTAGTACTGGTTATGCTGCAGCTGTAATTTTCTGATCAGAAAATGATAAAAATAATCTATGTAATTAAATAACTGCATTTAAAAAATGCATCTGTGTGTATTTTATGAGTTACTAAGACATAACCTACATTAAATCAGGTTTGTGTAGTTTTATGATTTACGGCATAAAACACTGACAGTTTTTTTGTCATTGTACACAAAAGTTCAAAATTTTAAATGATTTTTATGTTCAAAATCTCATTGACACGTTTTAATGCTTTTCTCTTCTGCTAAAGTTATGTTAGCATTAAAAATCCTGAACCAGGATTGAAACTGATTTATCCTTTCAGGTCTCTTAAAGACATCCAGAGTGGTTCTAAGAGAATTTCCATTAGAAAAAAATCGATTATGAGATAGGCTTCATGGCGAGATATATGTATACATACATACATACATACATACATACATACATATAATATATATATATATATATATATATATATATTATATATATATATATATATATATATCGTTGCATGCAACACTAAGCTACTTCTTAGACATGCCAGTGTTGCTGGTCTAAAATTATACAATTTGTTACCAGAGCCATTCAGAAGTATTCAGGATTTGAAATATTTTAAATATATTTATAAAATTAATTAAGCTGGCAAACAAACATGTATAATTTTGTTTTTTAATTAATTAAATTAAATTACTAACTTCTTAAATTTAATTTATTAAATATTAAATTAATAAATAACAAATTAAAAATAGATTTAATTTCAATTTATTGTCAATTAATTTATTATTTTATAATATCAAATATTATTTTATTTTCTAGCTTTAGTATTATGAATGATTACTATGATTAATTTTGTTTTATGACTAGTTTTAATTTATATTCATGAATTAAAACTATGAATATAAATTCATAGTTTATATTCAGCATATATTTTATAAATATAAATTAATATCTAATTTATATTATAATCTAATCTATTTTTCTTTTATTAATTAAAAAAACTGAACTAAATAAGAAATTAAATAGGAAAGCACTAATTTATTTATTTCCAGGAAAAATAACGTATATTTTTCCTGAGTTGGGAACTGTTTTTTAAAAAACTCCAAATAGATTTGGCAAAAGTGTGTGAAACATCACCCCCTCTGAAATTGGTTTCGCCTTTAAGATTTTATTGTCTATAAGTCATGCCTCTATGCTCGGCATCAGATTGAAGACTGACTACGGTCTATGCTGCTTACCACAAGTAATCCAACAAAAACTATCGATCCTAGCCGCATTAATATAAAACTTTGAATACTTGCGTATTATATAAAGAGTACTTTTACGCTAAATTCCAACTCAATTGTATATTTGTCCGTTTTTTAGCGATTTTTGTGGGTGTAAGAGTTTCTTGCCTTGTGTATAGCACACCATAAAGGTTTTTTTAATTAGAACAAAACTTAGCATTAGGCAAGATGTTGGGGAGGTTTCGAGAACTAAAGTTAGTAAAATTAATTATGACGTCACCAACCTAAGGGTGCATAGAAGTGTCTAGTGACCGAGGGATTACCGATAGGGGTGTTGGCAACAGTTTGCTTGTTATTAGTTAATTTAAATACCGGTTACAACTGATTTAAACAATTTAATGACATTTAAAGTAATTTTGTGAGTTTGTACCATAGGCGATTCTAAGAGGGGGCTAAAGCCCTACTGCTAAACAGTGGTAACGAAAAGTTATCAAGTTATATATATATATATATATATATATATATAATATATATATGTATGTGTGTGTGTGTGTGTGTGTGTGGTGTGTGTGTGTGTGTGTGTGTGTGTGTGTGTGTGTGTGTGTGTGTCTGTGTGTATGTGTATAAACTGAAGCCCATTTAAAAGTAACATTAAGTAACAATAAATAAAGTAAAACCTTATATTGTGATTTTAATACTCGTGACAACCCATTAAAACCCTTTTTTAATGAAATGGTGATTCTACTGAGTTCATACGCCCTAAAGTATTTTTTTCTCAAAGATCTTTAATTCAATTAATTTTGATTAATTGAATCAAAGCACTTTTAAAGAAATAATCATTACAAATAAGAAACACCTCATAAGGACATTAGCAATCATTACCGAGCAACAGTGACGCTGCTACGGCCTTTGAATCGCGAATATGTCATGTTTACTGATGTCTTCATTTATGTTTTGTACGACAAAACCTTTTAGACTTTGACGTTAACACCATTAACTAATTTGAGTATCTTAGTAAAGATTTATTTATTTACTTGTCAATAAACTTTCGAACGCCATTTTCGGTTTTCATTGACTGGGCCAATAATAGAATAACTCTAACCACCTGTTACATATTGTTTTATCCTATCACGTAGTACTTAATAGTCTCTGATCCTATCATAGTAAAATAAGTTAATATAGAATCTCATCATCAATGACATCCTTTAAACAATTTTTAAAAAAACAAATTAGGAAATGAAGCAAGAAAAGATTTTCAGCAACAGTTATTATTTACACCAACTAAAAAGTTTCTCGTATCTTCACGTTTGTTAATCTCAACTTCCTCCGGTCAACAAAACGATAATTACAATAATTAAACATTAAAATCATTTTGTATTTATGATTATTAAAATATATTGTACACTCTACGGTACAGTAAAATTACAATATTTCATCACAAAATTAAAATAACAGTAGAAGCGTACTCAAGAATTAAGTAATAGGCGTTTGCCTGTATATTAACTGAAAAATTATAATAAGAAAATAAAATATAAATTAGACTAAAATTAAACAATAAAATAACTAAAACCCTTTTTATAAACACCACCAAAATAAAAACTTTTACTTGTCTTTACTATTGGTTATTTACTGACATATAATTGTTTGTAATAAACAACTTGGTTCTTGATACATACCTGTACTCTACAGTAATAATATTATCTATATAAAATTATTACTGACATATGATGTGAAGATAAACATTTAATTTAATTGATATGATAACGATAACAGCTTAAATAACGTGTGAAAATAATAGGTAATATTTTTAAAGTAATTGTAGTAAAAATTGTTTAATGATTAATTTTTCTTTATATTGATAACATTCTATGATAATAACGTACATACATATTCCTAATTTGTAATTTAAGGATTGTTTTCCTCCTGTTTGATAGTTAGTTGTAGGGTTAATATTGACGCTGTTTTATTGAATATATTAATATTAATTACAGTAAATATGTGTAATAGTTTTAAAGAATTAGTTAATATATGTAATTTCCAGTTAATAGGATGTATTACAAATTGGTGTATTGCTATATTTATTTATATTCATAAGATGTTGAGTTGAGAATTAGATGGTTGAAAGAAATATTGTTTAGAAAAGTGTGCAGGCATTTTGCGTCAAAACCACGAAAGAGCCGTGGCTTTTCTATAAGTTTCTTTAACTTTAACTAGAGACAACACGCGCCCAACTGCCAGACTAATTTTTCTTGCTCTGGATACACACTCATATATATAATATATACACACACACACACTCACACACACACACACACACACACATATATATATATATTATATATATATATATATATATATATATATATAATATATATATATATATATATATATATATAAAAATTTTATGACGTCATTAACCTGCAGTAATGACTCAGAAAAAATTTCGAAAAACAAAAAACGTGAAATGATTCGATCGGAGGCACGCATGTGACTATGTATAAGACTAACATATGTTCTAAGTTTCATTTCATTATCAGCATAAGTTCAATTTTTTTTAATGACTTGTAAACGTGTTTTTAAAAATTGTAAAATGGTTCAATTGAGTTAAACTTTTGTACAAGTGTATATTATTACATAATAAATAAGTACACCAAGTTTCGTTTCAATACGACAAGTATATCATGGTTTTTGTTGGATCATAAAAATTAAGCAGCATTAAGAGTAGTTAGTGCTGTAGGGGTGACGGATGCATTTACTATCTAAAGACGAGTGAAGCGAGTCTGAAGGCATGTTGTAGTATAAATTTGGCGAACTGTATTTCTGAGGACGAGCGAAGCAAGTCCGAAGCAGGGAGGATGAGCGTAGCGAATCCGATGTAATGACGAAAAGTTCCAAGTACCCCGTACCCGATTTTTTTTGTATATTTTAGTATAAAATGTTGATAATTTGTGGAAGGAATGCGTTTAGTCACATCCGATAAAGGTTGTGCGAAGGTTCAAATACTAGGTTTGTTTAAATGAGCGGTTAATTAAACTTTTTTTTTTCGTGTGCACTACTTAACTTAGTACATTTTTGCGAGTGATATTTGTTTTTTCCCTTCAAATATTAATTTTTAATTAGTAATTTAACTACTTTAACCTAATAATGGTGAATGCAATCAAAGCAATCGTAATTTCAAGTTATATTTAAGGCAGTACACTGTCGTCAGTATGTTCTTCAAAGTCTTAAAAAAACAAGTGATTTACCTTTACTATAGTTTCTCTTTTTCTTTAACTAAATTATTGTAACAGTTATTACACAGATTTTAATACAAAATCATTAAATTAGCTCGTACATAAAGTAATAAAACACGATCAATAGTAAAACTCAGCTAATGATATCAGTGTTGCCAATAAAATTAAATAAAAACACCTGAATCCTAAAAGGGTCATGCGCACATCGCGACCGTGCATTTTAGTAAAAAATAATATATCATTTGATACTACCGAGTTTTGCAAAACATGAATAGTTGACACAATATAATTGTGCGAGAGACACCTAGGAGATGTAACAAGCAAAATGCAATGCTACATCTGGGAACTGTTCCATCATTCGACATTCGTCATCATTGATGGCTCGACATAATGTCATGTCCCACTCTGTTTCGTTACGTCTAACTCATCAGGGCGCCGACAGAGCCTGAACTCACTCTGACCTTCAATTAATTCCGAAGAATATAATGTGAAGTACTTACCAGATTGTCTCTCGCACAATTATATTGTGTCAACTATTCATGTTTTGCAAAACTCGGTAGTATCAAATGATATATGTTTTGCTTGCCATGCATGATGGCGGTAAGAGAGCACCGCTCGTCTCTGGTAAGTACTTCACATTATATTCTTCGGAATTAATTGAAGGTCAGAGTGAGTTCAGGCTCTGTCGGCGCCCTGATGAGTTAGACGTAACGAAACAGAGTGGGGACATGACATTATGTCGAGCCATCAAAGATGACGAATGTCGAATGATGGAACAGTTCCCAGATGTAGCATTGCATTTTGCTTGTTACATCTCCTAGGTGTCTCTCGCACAATTATATTGTGTCAACTATTCATGTTTTGCAAAACTCGGTAGTATCAAATGATATATGTTTTGCTTGCCATGCATGATGGCGGTAAGAGAGCACCGCTCGTCTCTGGTAAGTACTTCACATTATATTCTTCGGAATTAATTGAAGGTCAGAGCGAGTTCAGGCTCTGTCGGCGCCCTGATGAGTTAGACGTAACGAAACAGAGTGGGACATGACATTATGTCGAGCCATCAATGATGACGAATGTCGAATGATGGAACAGTTCCCAGATGTAGCATTGCATTTTGCTTGTTACATCTCCTAGGTGTCTCTCGCACAATTATATTGTGTCAACTATTCATGTTTTGCAAAACCGGTAGTATCAAATGATATATGTTTTGCTTGCCATGCATGATGGCGGTAAGAGAGCACCGCTCGTCTCTGGTAAGTACTTCACATTATATTCTTCGGAATTAATTGAAGGTCAGAGTGAGTTCAGGCTCTGTCGGCGCCCTGATGAGTTAGACGTAACGAAACAGAGTGGGACATGACATTATGTCGAGCCATCAATGATGACGAATGTCGAATGATGGAACAGTTCCCAGATGTAGCATTGCATTTTGCTTGTTACATCTCCTAGGTGTCTCTCGCACAATTATATTGTGTCAACTATTCATGTTTTGCAAAACTCGGTAGTATCAAATGATATATGTTTTGCTTGCCATGCATGATGGCGGTAAGAGAGCACCGCTCGTCTCTGGTAAGTACTTCACATTATATTCTTCGGAATTAATTGAAGGTCAGAGTGAGTTCAGGCTCTGTCGGCGCCCTGATGAGTTAGACGTAACGAAACAGAGTGGGACATGACATTATGTCGAGCCATCAATGATGACGAATGTCGAATGATGGAACAGTTCCCAGATGTAGCATTGCATTTTGCTTGTTACATCTCCTAGGTGTCTCTCGCACAATTATATTGTGTCAAAAAATAATAGTTTTAACACGATTGTATACGTTTGCGCTACAATAGCTAAGATGAACAGTCGTGTAGACGTACATTTCTATTAAAATCTTATAATCAAAAATAGCCAACTCCACTAAAATTTAAGAATTTGTATTTACATGAATGACTGTAAAAGCGATTTTTCTATTATAAATATTGCATCTAAAACGAAATTTAGCATAAGTTTATAACATAGGTTTAATAATAACATAAGTTTATTGTTACCATAGAATAATACTATATATAGAAGGAGCATAACTGATAACAGCAAAGTCGTTTCAAAGGGGGTCTTAAGTAATGCTGCCACCGTAACAATGTACAATTTTCTTATAACAAAGTTGCCAATACTTCCGTTTGCTGAATTATTATGTTCTATTATCTAAATTCATAAATACTATATATATATATATATATATATATATATATATATAATATATATATATATATATATATATATATATATATATATATCGTTGCATTACAATTTTCTAAGCATTTTAAATTGTATTTAAAAGTTTTTAATTAAAACTAGCAGTGTTACCCGAGCTTCGCTTGGAATATATTTTATTTTCAAATAACAAATTATTAATTATTTGTTGACAACAGAAATAGAATTTGTTAACAGCTGTAACAGCAAGAATAATCTTTGTTTAAGATGTTTAAGCCGTGCTTTATGATTACTTGGTAAGTTCCTTTTTTCGATAAGTTGGCGATCAAAAATGGAATTCTTAAATCGTGTGTGTTTTGACACACCTAATTGACCTAATTGAATGTTAGGTCAAGATCCATTGATCAGATTCAATTTGTTAGCTTTAAACAGTTTTACACTAACCCCAATAATTACTTTAGAAAAGATCTCGATGACGCATAAAAATTTTCCATTCTGACCTATGAGGATACTAAGTTTAAAGTTTAGTCATAGTCTTTCGATGGGATTCCGAGGTATAAGACTCAAATTTGATTATCTTACACTAACTCCTTATAGTTATTTAAGAACAGTTTTCGATGAGTCATAAAATATGTTCGTTCTGACACATGAGTAGTCTAAGTTTAAAGTTTAGTTAAGATCTTTCGATGGGATTCCGATCTTTAAGCATTTGAAACTTTTTTTACACTAATACCCTCTTGTTATTTGTGAAGGAATTCCGTTGAGACATATAATGTGGTCAATATGACCTATGAGTCGTTTAATTGTAGGGTTTAGTCAAGATCCATCGACTAGATTCCAATCTAAAATTTAATGTTGCACGTACTAAACCCATACTATTTTCGAACGGGTCCCGATAAGACTTAAAATGTAACTACTCAGACCTATGAGCATTCTAAGTTTAAAGTTTAGTCAAGATCTATCAATTATATTTCGAGCTGTAGGCACTCAAAGAAAGAATTTTTACACTAATCCCCTACAGTTATTTTAGCATTGATCAAGATCTGACATGTAGTTAATGACTCCTTTTGATATATGATTAGTCTAAGTTTAAACTTTGGTCTAGATCCTTTAAGTAGTTTCGAGTTACAAACAACCTAAATTTTCAACTTATTTTTATATATTTATATAGATTATGTTAAAAGTAGTCCTCGTCAAAAAGTCTTAAAAGGTCGTCTTCGCGACTAGACTCTCTTTTATTCTAACGATTTTTAAAATGTGTAAGCTAAAAAGTATTACTTTAAGTTATATATCAACCAAGTAGGGAAACGCCTATACTAACCTGTGTAAAAAAAAATCAGACATGCGTGATCAGCTGATAGCTGACTCTGGATTTTTTACACAGGTTAGTATAGGAGTTTCCCTACTTGGTTTATATATTACTTAAACTGATACTTTTTAGCTTACATATTTTAAAAATCGTTAAAATAAAAGATATCGACCTATTGAGAAGAAATTTGGCACGACTGCATCCTTTTATGTAATAAACAAGTATATAAGGCTTATTGCGGCTAGTATCCCTAGGCTTTATGTAGAATTACTAGTGTTAAGCAGTATTGAGCCAAGTCATTATGTGATGGATGACCGCATGGAATAAAACAGATTCTTGAACACACGAACTCGATTTATTTATTATTGATATTAATTCAAGTATGTGAAATATGTCAGGTATAATAGTAAACAACTCGTTTGTTGCATACACGCTTCTATCAAAAATACTTGATTATCAGGTAAAAATATCAAATGAACAACAGTTTGTCAGCTTTATTTGCAAGTAATAAAAATGTTAATACACGTAAATTTACGGAATTATTATATGATTTATTATAATTAATATATAAAATCAGCTTGTAATAAAAGCAGACCAGGACTCGCGAATCGATCCGACAGACCAGCTTGACGTAACTAACTCGTGAATCAGCTGGCTCTTCAGCTCTATTTGTGTGAGTATTTACACTAATAAATTTTTATTTTCTCAAGAACTCGGCTTGACGTATCAGAGCTGCCTTAGTCAGGATTTACCATTCTTCATAAGCATAAAATAGCCATTTTTTGGTGTTTTTGAAAGAGCCATAACTTTGGTTGTAGTCATCTGTTTATGATGATTAAACACTCATTTTATAGAACATTATATCACCTTTAAAAATGTTATCTTCATGTTTCGCACACGACCCTCAGGGAAACACTTATTTCAAGAAAACTGAAATTATAGTGCGACTTTATAAAATTTTAAACATGCGCAATCATATGAAGGTCTCCACTCTGGATAGGCAGACTGGCAGACTATGTTTTTACTTCATAATTTAAGGTGTATTATCAGAAAAATTTACTTTGAAGTAGTGCAAACTTATTCACATTTTTCAGGTCCAGCTCTTGGACTAGGCGGATTATTCTTTTCATCAGTTTACTTTTTTTCAATATTCATATACTTTCAAAACTACTGAACAGGTAATTAAGTAAGCGCATATAATACTTTGTAAAAACTATATGTTATATACAAATAAAGATTATTATTATTAAATAAGTAAGCGACTTTGATAAACTTATAAAAACTTAAACTGCCAACTCGTACTGATGAACAAATTATCTAATAAGGAATCACAAAGAAGAATGTTTCTTAATTTCGTTACTATAGTACAGAAAATAAGAAGAATTCCTATTATTTTGGGAACTAGTACCAAAAGTAAGAAGAATTATTTTGAATTTTGAAAGCGCATTTTCGGTGCATGTTGACAGACATTTAATGTCAATATTACAGTGTATCGTTAAGTTTAAAAATCCCCAAGGTCATAAGCATTTTGGGGATCGACCAATCAGAGAAGCCGCTGCCAACCCCTCTCTTGAAAGAGAAAAAAAAATTCCCTACTCCCATAACTCCTGTAGGGAAATAACCTCCTTCCTGGCATTCGTTCACTTCGTTTGTGGTTCTTCTTGTGTTTATTATTTCCCTTCACAATTCATTTTTTCCACATTTGCATACTTCCTAAATAATAAAACTACACAAAAGAAATGTAGAAACATCGCCAAGAAAACACGGGTAACATAACCTGAGTTGTTTACAAAGTTTTTTCCCCACTGCCTTTTTGTAGGGATTTTTTTTTTTAGAATCGGTGGTGCCTAAACTGAGCTGTCAAGATTTTTAAAGTAGTCGATACACTGTACGAATCAATCGTGGATAAAGTAACTAATACGACGTTTAAGAAATCTCATAAAAAGGTTACTAAGTCACATTAGATCTTCCTTCTGCATTTCTTTTATAATTAAAGTCGTAATTCACTTCATACATTAAGTAAAAACCACAATTTATTTAAATTACATAATGAAGATAATTTATTTAATGGCAAGTAAACTTAACAAGTATATTTATCACTTTGCTCAAAGTAAATACTCAACTAAGTAAACTAAGTTAGCGCGTTTACAGTGGTAGTATCTTGCAACAGTCATATGAAAGCCATATCTTATCACTGTTACTATTATTGCTAATAACATACGTTTCATGTAGTTGCAATGTTCAATACAAAAGTTTAAAAAAACCTTAATAACGTAAGTAAACTGCTTCCAAAGTAGTTTAGTCTTCGACACCATTGACGCGTCGACCATAAGGCCACATTGTTCTTTAATATTAATTTTTTTGTTCTCACATGGCATTTAGTACGTTCACACACACTTTAGATCCGCGTATCGTATAGAGTACGATCTCTCAATACGGTAATTTAAGCTGTATGAACCATGCGGAGGGGATCCGATCGCATACGCTAGAACTAGGGAGATGGAATCTAAATGGATCCCCCGATACGGTGTCTTTTTGTGTGTGTACCTTTAGAGACGATCGTATTTAACGGATAACCTTCTCGTCGAACTTTTATTTCACTTTATTTCACTTCTATATAACCGTTTTTGATCAAAAAACTTTTGGAATATTATTTTTTTTTAGTGTAACTTTATTATTATGTAAAGAAATCACAATTTAATTAAATATATTTTTTGTTTCAAACTTCCTTATAACCAAATGTGAAGCTTCACTATACAAGACGCCATGTTTTGGCGGGATCAGTTATCACTCGATCGACTAAACAAATACGCTGCAAGAACCGTGAAGTTAGTTGACCGTATTGCATACGTATTCTATACGATCCGCGGATCTAGAGTGTGTGTGAACGTACTAATTGAGTATCGAATTGGTTGTTCAGATGACGGTAGTTGAGGAGGGATTAATAGGGATCGATTTAAAATAGTTTTCTCATTCAAAAACTATATATCATTATAAAGTTTTTAAAAATTGACTTCAACTGTTTATACATCTATATATATGCATTTTTCGGTCACTTAGGGCGACCCAATTGAGCTGAAATTAATCTCGAAATTCGATCCAGCCACAGATGTTATTTGTGCTCTTCGTCCACAGAAAATTTTTAAACACCATTAGAAAACAATTATTATTAAACAAATAATATTTATGATATTTTAAATATTTAAAGTGACGCCATTTTGTCACGCCACGTTTGTTTAACCCCAAATCTAATCAGTTCTTTCTTACAGAGAACTTGATTTTTGTGCCAAGTTCAATTGAAATTGGATCACCCATTTGAGCTGTTACATGTTTACAAGAAATTTTCAAATCCATGCACTCGTTCATACATTCAGACATACTTGATTCCGACTTATGGGATCTGTAGGTGCTGAAACGTGGACATTTGATGAAAAAGTGGGTGTTATGTCTTTCCCCATAGTAATGCTTTCTCTTCTTTTAGGAGGAAGGGAATCAAAATAGAAAACCATAGTTCCACATAGATTAGAGCAAAGGTTTTTCCAAATTCTATTATGTAGTGATTTTTATCTGGATTATCAGTTAAATTAAACAATAATCATGATTATTCCATTCAATGGAGGACTGAGCCAAAAAGGCCCGAGGAGGGTTTGCCCCAACAGGGCCCAAACCTTCATCTCAAGGGGCCCAATAGGGCCTACTTTTAACTAAAGTAGTATAATGATTTAATTTAATAAAAGTAAATCAAATGAAATTATTTTATTTAAATAAATTAAAATAAACTTAAGTAAAATATAAACGAACCTAAATAAAATAAAAAATTATTACTTTAAATGTTATATTTAATTAAAATTTTTTATGTTTAATCTCTAGGGCCCTTTTCTGCTTCTCAAAGGCCCTGATAAAGCTTCATCCGGGCCAGCGACGGATGGGCCATAAGAGCGTTCGGGAAATTTCCCGAGGCGCCGGTTGGTCGACTTTGCAAAGAAAAAAAAATTCGGCGACCGGCGCAGGAGGCGCCGGTAGGTCAACTGGCGACCAACCGTCGACAAACCGGTCAACCAACCGGCGACCGGCGCCGGTTGGTTGACTTTGCAAAAAAATACAAAAATTACAGAAATAAATCAGCGACGGGAAAAATCAACTACTTTTTAAAAATAGATTTTCTTAGTTTTTAAGTAGTCAATGTTATTAGTCGCTAAATTCGCTAAAAGTAATCGATTGAAAAAAGTCAATTAAAGAAAGTATCGTAAAATTTCGTGTAAATTATGCCTACTTACTTTGAAAATTTTAAAGTACTTTAAAAATATTTGTCTCTAGGAGATCTTATTAAGCACCTCTTTGACTCCAGTGTTATAAAGATATTACATAAGTATAATATATAAATATATTTAAATATTATAAGCTTAAAAATATTTAATAATATTTTTTTAATATTCTTCGTTTTTTCTTTAAGTTTATTTTTGGCTGAGAGGCCTAAGGAGGGCAGCCGCTCTCGTCCTCTCTGGGCAGTTCGCCCCTGATTTTATTATTGTATAAAGCATAATGTTGCGAAAAAATGTATTTGAAATCTTGTTTACAAGTTTATGTTTTATAAATTCTTATAACATCTGTAACTTTTCGTTTACAGAATGGACATTCATTAAATTTGGTCAAGAAGTCTTGTTTGCAGCCGCTACAGAGGCACTGGTGACCGCATGGATAGAGCGCGTGATCCGGCTTCATCTCGAGGCATATGCAACAGGTACTGTCATCATGAGCTGTCATCAAAAAGTTTTTCGCTTCAGACACCGAAGTAGTTGGCTGTTGACTTTTCTTGCTTCGACTTGGTCTTTCTGTCGGCACTCCTGAATTATTTGAATCTGTACATTGAATAAAACAATCATCAAGCTCCGATAGAAACCGTGAACCACAGATTATAATAAGAGTGTAATAGTCCAAGAGCCTCTTCATATTTGCACACGACCCACAAAGAATCACTTATTTCAAGAAAACTAAAATTTGTTCGATTCCATAAAATATTGAGCATGCGCAATCATATGAGGGGCTTCACTCTATGAACATTGGCAGACTATGTTTTTCTTCATGATTTAAGGTATATTTTCAGAAAAATTGGTTAAAAGTAGTACAAAATGAGTCACATTTTTTCAGGCCCGGCTCTTCTACAAGCCCATTCAAAACAACTTTGATAGGTTACAGAATTATTAGGATGCGATAACGTTTCCCTCCAAAAAACGCCTACCGCTCTAAGGTCTTGAATACAAAGGCTGACGCGATGAGGAACTTTTCAGACCCCATAGGCATTGTATGAGATGAAGAAATATGAGCAAACTTACCTTTCCATGGTTATAGCAAGAAAGGCGCAAAATTCAGGTTATGTAACAAGAATAAGTCGAGTTTGCTCCTCAACTTTTTTCTGTGTTCGTCGTTCAGTGCTTATTTTAGCACCGAAAAATGATGCTTGTTAATAATGCTTGCTTTGATACTTGTTAAGTCAATTAAAATAAAACATTTGAAAAAATATTACTTTTACTATTTGTATATAACCTTCTCCGTGGCTATATGAAACCATCGGAAGGTAAATTTGCCTCTAATTTATGACCTTCATTTAATGATAGTAAGCACGCGCAATTCATAGCAAGCATGTGCAGTTTTTTTTTTTTTTTTTTTTTTTTTTTACAAATGTTATATTATAAAAACGGATATTATAGAGCGGTTAGCTTCTAGCTGAAAGGGGGGGGGGTTGAAACCTTTTAATAACTAAAGTAAGGATACAACAACAGGGGGTACCAGCTCCAGCTCTTGGGGAGCTAGGTGCAGTTATGGCACCTAGCTCCCTAAGGAGCTAGGTGCCATAACTGTACATTTTGGTGACGGTCATTTTTTGATTTTTTATAACAATTACAATTTCATGTAAATATTACATTATTTCTCGACTATTTTGGCTTAAATTAAGTAAAATAAATTTAAAATAAGTTTTAATTATTATGTATTTTTTAATTGTCTGTATTGAATAAAGTGGTTTAATGAATTATTATCTATAGCATGTATTTTTTAATTGTCTGTATTGATAAAGTGGTTTAATGAATATTATCTATAGCATATATTCTTTAATTGTGTGTGAATGAAGTGGTTTAATGAATTATTATCTTATAGCATATTCTTTAATTGTCTGTGTTGAATAAAGTGGTTTAATGTGGCGTTACTAAAAAATGTCCACCGTTTGTAGAGTGCCAGCTACAATAGGGGTCGTAGAGTGGTGGGGGAGTATTTAGACTCTGTATAGATAGACTATAGTAGGGGTAAGTACAGTTATGGCACCTAGTGGAAGTTGTCTCACTTCCAGACCCCTTATCACTGCGTTATTCCGGCTATGTACTCCCTTTAAGTATTAGTCTCTTTGGGGTAAATATATCTCTCGCAAATATTAAGTTTCTCATCTTCTACTTTATGAATAAAATGCCCGTTTTAAAATGCCCGTTTTAGGGCCTTTCGGCCCATCAGGGTATTCACCCTGCGGGAACCACCTCAGGTGGGTAACATCTACTACACTCTAAGAATTAATTAAAGTTGGCGAAATCTTTTTAATACAAATACTATTCATAAAATCTTAGAGCATAGCCCGGGCTGCGAACCCCGGACCTCCGGTGCCGAAATCGAACGCCTTTACGATCACGGCCACGAAGGCAGACTTTGTGAATACTTTTAATTAATATATATTGTATTAATATGTTGGCTATCCATGATATTATTGAGAAATAAATGAGAAAATAACCTATAGGAGGAGAATACTGCTGATTCGATGAACTTGGTTTGGTTCTAGGACTTGATCTAGCTCTCCTTCTACGAGGTGGCCTCTGCCTCGATTGGTCAAGAGGTGGCCAATTAGTATCGTTGTATCTGGGCTGTTGACTTGGCTGCTGATCAGTAGCCTGCTGTTGGTTCAGTGCACTCCTGTTCGTGTTGGTCGCTGGTTCATGTCTTACTTCGCTCCGACTTCTTTCAAGGTTACTTTCTTTAACACACATTTTTTAAAATCTTTAAAACAGTTAATTTTAGAGATAAGAATAACATTTATTTGGCGTTACACTTCAGTTATTAAGTACAGGTTTCACCAAAGGCCGGCAATTATAAAACTATTACTAAACATTCTACTAAACACATTATAAAGCTATTCAACCCATACAACAATAAAATTGCTCAAAAATCCATCTAATCTAATAAATCTCGTTTTTATTCAAAATTCAAAGATCCTATTACAACTTAAACCGTTCAAATATAGTTTTATCGAATTCCTTGTAAAAATGTGATAAAACATATACCGGTGAAACCTCACAGTTATTTCTAAACAGGTCCACAATAAAAATGCAGACAATTCAGATACACATACAACCATAGCTGAACATATGACCAAGGAAACACATAAAATTGATAATGATATTGTTAAAGTTAATGTTAAGTCCTTCAATCCGAAAAACATTTGAACAAACGACGCATTTTGGAAAGTCTTTACATCAAAACTGACCCCAACATCAACAACATGAATTAACAACAGGATACAAATAATGTAAATAGTATTTACTCAAATATTCTAAATTTAAAAAAACCTCCAAAAATACAGTGCCTTCGTCTACAAATAAGGCGTGGTCGAATATCTAGAACGTTATAATATCGTTAGAATATCAGAAGAAGAAGAAGATCGACCGTGTGCACTTCGTGTTCCCTATAATTTGTTGATTTTTTAATTAATTTTTATATTATTCGATTACTAAAATGTCTACAATCAGTACAGTAAATTGCTTTAAATGTGATACAATCATAAATTCATCAGAAAAAAGTTTTAAGTGCGATTTTTGTGACCAAAAATGCCATGAGAAGTGCGCGAATCTAACTCGCGCGGAAATCTCGGCCTTGAATAATCCGAAAAGATGTATTAAATTTACTTGTGATTCTTGCTGTGAAAATAAAGATAATTGTAAAGTTTTAAAACAAATGATAACTCTTTTATCTGACCAGATAAAATCCCTCGAAGCTAGGCTAGATGATCTAGACCAAAAAAGCAAACAACAACAAGCCCCAGGTAATGAACAACAAGATAAATATTTTTCTCCTCACATCTTTGAAGAACTTATTAGTGAAATGAAAGAAAGGCAAGCTCGTGCCTCAAACGTTCTTATCTTCAATGTTCCTGAGGTTTCAACTTCTACCTATGAATTACAAATCCAAAATCAATCAAATAAACTGGAAAATGTTTCAGAAGATTCCATTGCTCAAGAAGTTCAAACAATTCTCTCTGATCAAGATCAAGTGAACATAGTTCTTAAGCATTGCAAAGTACCTGATGAGATCATACAAAGAACAAGATTTTTTAGAATTGGTGCTGTAAAACCTGGAAAATCACGCCCCATCAAGATAATCTTGCCCACAGTTTCTGATACTTACCTTATCTTAAATCAGAGTAGATCAATCAAAGATATGCTGAAATTCTCTGTTCGAAGAGATAAAACCCCACGTGAATTGAAATACTTGAATTCGTTATACACTGAGTGTGATGAAAGATTGAAAAAGAACAACGAAACTGGTTTGGGTGTGAGATATATTCAAGGTATTCCAAAAATTGTTAAACTAAACTCAAAAAACTAATTCACAGGCAATTATCCACATATTATCAAAACGTTAGGGGTATTCGAACAAAATTAACTGATTTATCTTTAAATATATCAAATAATAATTTTGATGTAATCATTTTAACAGAAACAAATTTATCTGAAGATATAAATGATTGTGAACTCAATTTACCTAAATATGAAATATATAGAAAAGACAGAGATTCTATGTCTAGTCATAAAGTAACTGGTGGTGGTGTCATGATTATGATTCGCAATAATATTAAATCTGCCTTAATCCAGCATAAACATGGGAATAATGAACATCTATTTGTTAAGATATCTCTAAATTCTAAGTACAACATTTTAATTGGAACTTGTTACATACCACCATCTTCTGACAACAGTATTTACCAGTCTCATTGTTTAGCTGTAGAAGACATCTTATTAAATAGCAAAAATAATTTTCAACAGGTCATCATAGCAGGTGACTACAACCTTTCTGTTTTTAATCCAGACTTGAATGCTGATCACTCAAATGATATAAACTACAACACTGTGTTTGATACATTTACTTTCCTTGATCTCCAACAAATAAATACTGTGTATAATGGCAATAACAAGATGTTAGATCTAATCTTCTCCACCAGCTCTTATTCAATTATTTCTTCTGACGACCCTTTGTTACCTCTAGATATGCCACACCATCCTGCTCTTGAGGTGGATTTGCACTGCAGCAATAATAGTGATTCTCTCCTAGACAACTCTAACTCTTTTTTTAATTTCAAGCTGGCAGATTATGAAGCCATTAATCAACATCTAGCAACTATTGACTGGGCTACACTATTCAATCTTTCCACTGATGAAGCTTTCACAGAATTTATTAGATTGGTAAATAATGTTATTAAAACTTTTGTCCCAAAACTTCAAAGTCACTCTAATAAATTTCCTCCATGGTACAGTACTGAAACCAAAAACTTAATTTTCCAGAAAAAAATTGCTCATATGATCTATAAAGATTTAATATCTTCTGATCAGTATGAAATTTTTAAACGTCTAAGATCTTTAAGCAAAAAATCTATTAGAAAGGACTACTACTATTATATTTCTTTAACTGAAGATTCTATTCCTGAAAATATCAAGCATTTTTGGAATTTTGTTAACTCAAAAACTAAAAACAATAAATTACCAAATGAAATGGTCTTTGGTCGTAATACAGCTTCTAGTCCATCTGACATAAGTAATCTATTTGCAGATTTTTTTAGTTCTGTTTTTTCTCAACCATCCCACTCTGAAATCCCTAAATTTGATTTTAATACAAATATTACCTTTTCTGATATAATACTTACTCCCGAACTAGTTTACAAAAAACTTGATAGTTTAAATGTTCAAAAGGGTCCAGGACTAGATAATATCCACCCTTTATTTCTTAAAAAATGCTGTGGCATATTATGTGAACCCCTCTGTGTGTTATTTAATAATTCTCTTTCTAGTGGAGTATTCCCTAGTGCTTTTAAAACTGGATACATAATTCCAATTTACAAATCTGGTTCTCGTAATAACGTTACTAATTACAGACCCATTACTATTCAATCATGTATTGCTAAACTTTTTGAATCTCTTGTCATAGAATTTATTAGAGCTGATTTTGACTGTATTATTTCGCCTTATCAACATGGCTTTATGCCTCATAGGTCTACTACTTCTAATCTCTTATGTCTACAGCAGTATGTATTGGATGCTTTTAGTGAAGGTCTCCAAGTGGATGTTGTTTACCTAGATTTTGCTAAGGCATTCGACAAAGTCAGTATCAATATTCTCATAGCTAAATTAAAGGCCTTAGGTTTTGATGGACCTATCCTTGATTGGCTTGCCAGTTACCTTTCTGGTAGAACTCTAACAGTTAAAATTAATTCCACTTTTTCTAAAACCTTTGCTGTACTGTCAGGAGTGCCTCAAGGTTCTATTCTCGGTCCATTTTTGTTCCTTTTATTTATTAATGACTTAAGTTTATTACTTAATAAAGTGCCTCACCTTTTATTTGCTGATGACATAAAGATTTTTCTAAAAATAAGCTGTTTAAATGATTTTCTTATCTTACAAATGTTTTTGAATTCAATTTTTGATTGGTGTCTTCAAAACAATATGTCTCTTAATATTTCAAAATGTAAAGTGTTAACATTTGGTACTATTAAAGATCTTCTTAATTTTGATTATACTTTAAACAATGATGTGATATCTAGAACTAATAGTATTATTGATCTTGGTGTCTGTTTCGATGTTAAATTAACTTTTAATAATCATATAGATAATATTATTGCTAGAGCTAATAAGCTTCTTGGATTCATCAAAAGAACTTGTAAAGACTTTTCTAATATTAATACGCTTAAATTTTTATTTCTGTCTCTAGTCAGACCATTATTAGAATACTGTTGCATAGTATGGTCACCTCATTATAATGTTCATATTAATAGACTTGAATCTACCCAAAGAAGATTAATAAGACTGATAGCTTGTAAAATAGGATATGACTATCTTTCAGTTCCTTATATAGATATGTATAAACTTTTAGATTTAACCACTTTATCTTATAGAAGAAACTATTTCGATGTTATCACAATCTACAAATTATTCCATGATCTCATTGACTGCTCTGACTTGAAAAATTCTTTAGTTTTAGTTTTTCACCGGTACAATACAAGATGTAACGATATATTTTTTATACCTTATCAGAAAAATAATTATACTTATAACTCACCAATAGTAAGGGCTCAAAGGAATTCAAATGCTATCTGTAACTCATATCAAATTGACTTTTATAGAGATAATTTTACTTCATTTAAAAAACAACTAAAAATGTGTCTCTTAAATCCTAATAATTTAGATGTCTGATTCTTAAATTACTGTGCAATTTTTTAAACTCTAAAAATAAACCAAATGATATTATAATTATTACCAAAAATTAGTTAATTAGCTTTTAAGTTTTTGTGCAATTATTATTAAACTACATTTATTATCACTATATTTTTATAGTAATAATATTCATATTTCTGAATGTTATTTAACTCTTTTTATTTTAATTATTTTTTTTTTTTTATTTTTTTAATTACAATAATGTAATGTGCAATTTTAGCTTTTATTTTCTTTTCTTTTTTTAGATTTATTGCTATTTAACCTAGCCCCAGTAATCTAAGTGTACTTAAATTTTTTGTTTACCTAATTATTTTAATTTTTTTTATTATTATCTTTAATTTAAACTTTACTTTTTTTAAGGAATTAAACAATAGTTTGTGTTATATTTTTGTTAACTTACTCATTTATAATTTTTGTCTAAATTATTATTACTTTTTGTTTCTTACATTTTATAATTTTTACTTTTGTTTTCTTTTATAACCATAATTTTTGTGGGTAATTGCCTGTAAAAATAATAAAATAAATAAATAAATAAACGTTGGATCACAACAAACTTTTTTTATTTTATTTTGTTCAAAATTTTCAGTAATTAGCCGGATTGTGATAAATGAAGCCTATTTTCCGTAATCTGCACGCTCTTTGGTTAATCTCAAAGAGTATTCACATTCACTCAACAATTTATTTTTAATCTAACTTGGTACATACATAACTACTGTTAGACGTCAATGTTGACATGTCAAAATATAACACAAAATATTGACGTTCTAACAGTAGTTTATGTATGTACCAAGTTAGATTAAAAAATAAATCGTTGAGTGAATGTAAATTCTCTTTGAGATTAATCAACAGAGCGTGAGATTACGGAAATAGCTTCATTTATCACAAATCCGGCTAATTACTGAAAAATTTTGAAAAAAAAATTATAAAAAAAGTTTGTTGGTGATCCAACGTTCTAGATATTCGACCGCGCCTTATACAAATCACCGTTCAGTTAATAGATTGTCCCTGCCTCCTTAATCTTTTTTTGTTTACTGACGATTTCTGTGATTTATTCTAAATTATTTTCTGAATTATTTTTATATTCTGAGGACGAGTAAAGCGAATCCGAAGTAGTAAGGATAAGAAAATGTTCCGAGGTACCCTGCACCCGATTTTTTAAATTATTTATGATTTCACGTTAATATTACATTATTTATCTACTGTTTTGACTATTGCATTTTCAACTATTTTCCTTCCTGTAAATTAAGTCAAATTATTTAAATTTTTTTATCATTATCTTTTGCATACATTCTTAAATTATCAGTGTTTCATACAGAATCCTAATGTAACCCGCCATTCATAGGATGCATTTTACCTTTGGGTGGAGAGTCTCTAGTCTCTGTAGAGTAGGGGTGAGTACCGTTGTGGTACCTAATGGAAATAGCCATGCTACCTGACCCCTTCTCTACTGTGCTATTCTACCTAAGCCCTCCCTCTCATATTGATACAAAATTTCAAATTTTTACATGCACATTTTTTCAGTCATATTCAGGTCAATGGGAAACAGCATATGTTTGAATCAGCCCTCTGCTTTATGAATATCTGAACAGCGAGTAAGACGTCATTACTGTCGATAGACGTCATTATTGTAATTTTTGTTCTGACGCCATTAAACAAGTATATATGTATATGCTCTTGTAATTTAAAATTACTTGTTTTTAAAATCATAATTTGTTCGATAATTAATCTCAGTAAACATCTATACATATTAAAATAACTAAACAAAATAATAGGGGTTTGGGGTGGTAATACTTTGGACATACCTGATCTTCTGACTTGCGGTCTTCTTGGTCTACTAGTAATAGTGCCTATTCTAAGATTGGACAAATCTGACAGCATTCTCATAACTTCATCTCTTCTTCTGCAAAATAATTTTAGAAAAATAAATTTAATAATCAGCTTTTAATTGCGTCGCGTCAATCAAGTACTTTTAATTGCAGGAAGTATTATATTTATTAAGGGCTTTCTAAAAGAAGTATCTGGGTCTATACGAAATTAAATTAAAAGTTGAATTGAATATAGCCTCAATTCTATTTCTTTAAAAGTCCTTTTTTAAAAAAAGCTTTTACTGGGTGTTATTATCGAGGTTAATTATGGTTTAACACGTGGTTAAAATCAATTGACAGCGAGGAAAATAGTGTTGAGGAACCAATGATGTTGGTCCGATTTGAAATGGTGGACTTGGTTTAACATCCAGGAAAAACCTTATAAGTTCCCTGGCATTATTTTCCCACGCTGTCAACTGACTTTAGCCGTGTGATACACTATTATTATCAATTACTATTAGAAATATTAATTGCATTTAAACCCATTGGAAATCTTTAGCCGCACTTTCTTTAAATTAAAAATTATTAAAATAAAATTGTCAGAATGAACTTACTCTTGGCGAAATTGACGAAAAACAGCAGTTCTGGGTTCCATGTAGCCTTGTTCGTCAGTTGTTGCGTATTGTCGATTCGCTAAACTAATCTGACGAATACGATTTGTAATATCAGGTGGTTTTGGTTCTAGGGTTACTTCTCCGTGGATAGAATCTACTGCTCTCCTGTTAAAAGCATATCTGCTAGTATCCGTATTTACAGCATTGGATGGTTGATTTGTGCTAGTGTTATCACTGGCCCTCTCTGCTTCTATTTCATTTTCCTCTAAAGCATCAATTCCATTTTCAACTTCCAATAGCAAATGTGAAAATTCGCCTCCGGTTATTTGAAAAATTAATTCTTCTGCAGAAAAATTAAATAGAAACATAAAAAATATGCTCAAGTTCATTTGTATTATAGTTTATTCAGTTGAAGAAAACATTAATTCAAATACATTTTAAATAAATTCTTCTGCGACTGAAAAAGAATTCTGTCTCCTGAAGAATTGGGAAAATTTTTAAACAAAATATTTTGTCACATCCCTATTGTGCTAGGATAAAGCGATGAACATTTTATATTGATAGCTCCAACAAACGTTCGTTGCCTTGGTGATTTTCATATTGGCACGCAGACCCAGACCCCTAAAATCATTCCAATGCCTCTAAAAACCCACGGAGAAAAACTTGGCGCAACTCTGTCTTACCGTATGGAAAAATAACCTTGAGATGTTACTCATTTCTAACTCCTCCAAGGCAAACTATTTTTTGTGGAAAAAATAAAATTATTGCTCTTTAGAGATGTCTAAAATGAAATAAATAATGCAAATACCAAAATTATACTTAATGGGCATAGTGGGAATTTAATTAGACAGAGAAACTCTAAGGCCTTACAGATAGGTGTTCATACAGCCTGTATTAATCTAGTTTTGCATATTGTTTAATGCTTTGAAGGTTCAGATCTTCCGGTGGTGACCTCGACAGTGTAGATAATGAATCCGTCGTTTCGCTACCACTTTGGCAGGCATCTTCAGAGATGTCGGACAACATGCAAGAAATTTGCAATGCTCTACAATTCTATACACTAGACTGCTGAAACTTGTAAAACGTTGAACAAATTTAGTCTTATAGAGAATTTTTTTATCCATGACCAATGACCATGATTTACAAATGGTCCTTGAAGATGCCTCTCTCAGTTCAATCGAAACTTTGGGGGTTTTTTTAAGTCTCATGCAGCTGCTAATGTGAAGATTTAAATCTTCATAACATTAATCGTAGAACCCCTAGAAGTTTATCATTGATTAATCAATGATTGTCGAGAAGTGTAAATTTATTTGGTAGCATTAATTTTGATTAAATGAAATAGCTAAAAAAGTCTTACTGTCATTAAGTAGTTGCTTAATGATGAGATGAAGATATGTATCAGTCAAAGGACTTGGAGATGAATTCCTTGGATCTAACATGTACCATTTATGAGAAATAAATCTGAGCACTACCCATCCTTCATCTATTAGACATAGATAACCAGTTGGTTTCCTAAATGACAAAATGCAATGTATTTAGTACATGAGATGACTTCGTTATTGGGTTTTGGTTTCAATTAACAAACTTAAAAATTGGGTATTAAAGGCAAGTCCAATGTTGATATGGAAGTCACTTTTAAGGGTCCGTTGTCATCACTGTTAAAAAAATCTTTACTCTTAATACTAGTAGAATGAGCGTGAATGGAGTCCATCATAAATAATAAAAGAAAAGAAGTCTCTCCACAAAATAAAACTTTACTGGCAAAGCGCTTTCAACCTAACTAGAGGCCATCATCAGTGCAAAACCGTTGAGATGTTAAAGAAGTAGAGAAGTGAGTCTATGTTTTCTTATTAGGTATTAGAGTCAGACACTAATAAGAAAACATAGACTCTCTTCTCTACTTTCTTTAACATCTCAACAGTTTGCACTGATGATGGCCTCTAGTTAGGTTGAAAGCGCTTTGCCAATAAAGTTTTGTTTTGTGGAGAGACTTCCTTTCTTTTATTTTTTACTCTTAATGGTTCACTGTCACCGCTGTTAGAAAAATCTTTACTCTTAAGGGTAAAGATTTGTTGTATCACTGTTAAGAAAATCGTTGCACTTAAGGTTAAGGGTTTTCGTTATTATCACTGGTGGAAAAATCTTAATACTTAAGGGTTCGTTGTCATCACTGTTGGGAACATCTCAATGCTTAAGGGTTCGTTGCCATCACTGTTAGGAAAATCTTAATAGTTCGTTGTCATCACTGTTGGGTTAATACTTAAGGGTCATTTCATCACTGTTGGAACATTTTAATACTTAAGGGTCATTGTCATCACTGTTGGGAAAATCTTAATACTTAAGGTTCATTGTCATCACTGTTGGGAAAATCTTAATACTTAAGGGTTCATTGTCACCACTGTTGGAAAATCTTAATACTTAAGGGTTATTGTCACCACTGTTGGGAAAATCTTTACTCTTAAGAGTAAAAAGTTTTCATCTCTGTAGGAAAAACCTTAAATACATCGTTTTTGTTAAATCAAAGCTGCCTAACTATCGAGTTTCACTACATACACTCAGACTTCGCACTTAAGAAAAGCTATCTAACTTAAAAATAATACAAATCGGAAGATAAAGCACGATTTTTAGAAACAAGAATGAAACTATACTCTTGCAATAATTTCTTCTTCGAAGAAACTAAATTTTAGAGAATACTTGCAACTGTATACAACTCTGTCTTGCCATTGACTACGCTATGTTTAATCATATGGTACTATGCTTGTAAAACAATAAGTGATTTAGTTGCAAATTTCTTGGATGGTCAGATGTGTTGTATGAATATATAATGACGATACAACGACTGGTACCCGTTCAAACTGTGTATTTAATCTAACTAAATGCATTTAAGTTTTACTATGTAACTCGTGGTAATAATAATAATACCGCCTGTTTAGAGTTTTGTTTTTTGTGTACGATAATTTATAAAAAGGGAAATAAAGATTTATTTAAAGATTTATTATTTAGAGCCTTGCTGCCTTCCAGGAATAACCCCTGCGGGAACCTCTATAGGTAGTGGCGAGGGATACGCTAAAAGTGTAATCTAAAGTGGGCAACAATTTATTTGAACAATAACCTTATATCAATTGAGGGCGTAAATTGGTGTTCGCGTAAACTGCAAACCCCATATCTCCGTGGTCTCAAAAGTCAGATCAACTGACGCCTTAACGACCTCGACCACGGAAGCTGCTATTTAACTAATAATTAAAAAGAAAATAATTGCTTAGATAAAGAAAACCTCTTTGACAATAGGTCTAAGGCCCATATTCAAAGACATTTTCCTTACCTAAACCTAACATTTTTCTTAAAGAGCCCTTAAGGAAAATGTTAGGTTTACAGTTTAGGTAAGGAAAATGTTAGTTTCCTTAAGGAAGCCTAAGGGTTCCTTAAGGAGCCCTTAAGGAAAATGTTAGGTTACAGTTTAGGTAAGAAATGTTAGTTCTCCTTAAGGAAGCCTTAAGGGTTCCTAAAGGAGCCCTTAAGGGAAATGTTAGGTTTACAGTTTAGGTAAGGAAAATGTTAGTTCTCCTTAAGGAAGCCTTAAGGGTTCCTTAAGGAGCCCTTAAGGAAAATGTTAGGTTTACAGTTTAGGTAAGGAAAACGTTAGTTCTCCTTAAGGAAGCCTTAAGGGTTCTTTAAGGAGCCCTTAAGGAAAATGTTAGGTTTAGGTAAGGAAAATGACTTACGCCCTAAGTCTATATATGAGGACTATTTGATAAATAAGTTAAATTAGTATGATAATAACTAATATTCAATTATTTACTCGACAAGAGAAGTGTAAGTGACATCCTCCACTAAAGCTAGATATATGCCCCTGGAGGCAAGAGTTTCGGACACTGCAAGAAGAGAACCAAACAAATCTGCTTTGCTATTTAGCCACTAAAACATATAACATATCATATAAAATAAAGCAAATTTTTATGACGTTATAACATAGATTTATGACGTCATACATTTGTCACAAACAATAGGCTCCGTAACCTCCCCAACATCTCGTAATAATCCAAGTTTCGTTTCAATTTAAAAACGCTTTCGAGAGTTTCTTAATATGCAAGCAAGGGTAGAAATTCTTTCACACGCACAAATATCAATTTGCACTATGTCCACGAATTGGGTTGCGCATACGTGTAAAAGAATATAAATCCTTACTGTAGTATTTGCCTTACTAAAAGAATCCTTTCGCTGTCATCATATACTTGTATATACATACATACATACATACACACACACAACACACACACACACACACACACACACACATATATATATTATTAATATATATATATATATATATATATATATATATATATATATATATATATATATACGAGCAAATAGATTATTACAGCAGTTACTTTGGTAGTTTTCGATTCAAATTAAGAGGAACCGTTTTAAGGAATGGTTAAAATTTAACAGATAACTTTATACTTACATTGTTTAATTCTTGTATTTTGAAGTGTTGATAAAGTCTTAGTTTAGTATAAACAGTTTCCAACTGGTGAGAATTAATTTTAATTTTAATATTAAATCTAAATTCTTCTCTTTGAAGTAAACAGTTCATTAATGCCTTTGAGCACTTAACCCAAAACTGTCCAACTCGCTGAAAATAATGAATAAAATAGCATATAACTATCAAATCAGTTTATCCAGTTAAACTATCATTAATACAGTAAGGGTTGGTAGAAAGTTTTTACACATTAAGTTGGTTTCCACCTGAGGCAAAAACCTAAGTTGGATTACAATTTGAGTGTAACAGTTGCTACACCGCACCTCTTAAGGTGGTTCCCGCAGGGGTCAACCCCTAATAAGCCGCAAAGCTATAAACAGATATCATCATTATTGATATAATAAAAAGGCCGAAAAGGCGATGTATAATTATAATTATATTTCTAAGATCAAAAAACTAAGATCAAGTTTTAGTCCCATGTATAAAAACCTATATATCAATTATTATGAAGAAAAAATATTAAAAATAAGATATTTAAAGGAATCTTACTTTATCCATTAGAAGCAATCTATCTGTTGAATTCAAGGTTTCCTGAAACAGTGACAAAATAAATCAAATATACAGTTACAAAGGATCATAAAAGTATGTCAGTGCATCTTTTTACTTGCCGTTTAATAGTGAAGTATTATAAAAATATCTTGCTTTGTAACAAATTTCAGCCCTATTCACGCTATCCCGAAAATGTTTTTTCTATCCGAGGTACCCGGTTTTTTAATAATTATTCTAGTATAAAAAATCGGGTACGGGGTACCTCGGAACTTTTCCTCATTACATCGGACTCGCTACGCTTATCCTCCCTGCTTCGGACTCGCTTCGCTCGTCCTCAGAAATACATTTCGCCAAATTTATATTGTAGCATGCCTTTAGACTCGCTTCGCTAGTCTTCAGAAATACAAGTCGTTAAATTTATACTGCAACACGTCTTCGGACTCGCTTCGCTCGTCCTCAGATAGTAAATACATTCGTTTCATTCCCAGTGGTCATTTATCCAGGCTCTGAACTTTCATGTTGCTCAATACTGTTTAACTTTTATGATCTACCACAAATCATAGATAGACTTGTTGTATTATAACGAAACTAAGTACACTTATTTATTACGTCAAGGGGTGCACCTCTACCAAATTTTAACTCAATTGGAATTTTTTCCGATGTTTTACAATTTTTTAAAAAATGCATTCAAATCATTTGATAAAAACTAACTAATGCTGATAATGAGATGAAACTGATGTTAGTCTTATACATAGCTACATGCGTGCCAAATTTCAATCAGATGGCATCATTTTTCCGTGTTTTATGATTTTTTGCAATTTTTGCTGAGTCATTATTGCAGGTTAATGACGTCATAAAAAAAAAAATTTCCGAACAGCATAACTACAGCGGTAGACTAATTTTTGTATAAAATTTTAACTGGCGCTAAATGATAACAGACACTGGGTGCTATGATGATAACAGACACACACACACACATACAGACAGACAGACAACTTTACGAGAACCACTCAGGAGGCCTTAAAAGCGCCTGAAACGCATAATTCCGTTTTCATCCTGATTTCAGATGTTTTTACAAACTATACTTTTCCTATATACCTATGGTATAAATGAGGAAAAGTAAAAATGAATATAATAAATACAAATAAATATGAATTGAAGAATATCTAAAATGATAAAATATCACAATATTATAGGAAACTTTGTAGAAATGTTAGATTTAATGAAAATTAATGTTGGAAGTGAGATTTTAACACATATTTTAACATATTATTTCAGCAAAATTTCTTATTAAAAAACATTTAAACAGATCACAACTAGTTTATGCTTTATTATCATGAGCCGAATAACGAATGTCAAATAATGGGAATGGGACAATTCCCAAATGTAGCATGTTGCTTCCTTCCCACCAAAGATAATGTAGTATGCTTAATAGTTCCCATAGGACTCTTGCACAATTGGCAACTATTTATATTTCGCAAAAATTGGTACTATCAAATGATAGTAACTGGTTTCAATTAAGTAGATTATAAAATAGAACTTACCTTTTCATGATAAACAATGCTACTAAGCTGAGACGCGGTGTTAGACATTTTGGTTTTCTTGAAAAAGTTACTTTTATGTCTTTGTAAGTTATACATAAACGAGATGTTTCAGAAGGAAAAATTGATCGAATAGTCAACACTGAGAACACGTAAATATCGAACAAGATTCTTCAAAATTACTGTTCAATACCTTATCTTTTTTTTAAATTGACGTTCAAAAGGGGTTTTTAAGTGGGGATATTCCAATTGACCGTATTTGAATAATGACTAATGCACAGGAGCAACATGGAACGAGTGCATTAAGAACAAAGGCCAACTTACTTAAATTCGGTTGATAAAATGAAATAAAACTCTCAGCTGATGGGAGAAACAATACTCGAACTCCTTATCTGGTTTATTATCTTCAAGTACGCTTCAATTACATCGCTGTTCGATATTAAATTATTTCAGAGTTAAAATAAACATTCTAAAACAACCCCATTCTTTAAACGATGACACGGCTAAGTTACAAAAAATAAAAAAAAATATCTAATCAAGAATTGATTATAATCGATTTGATCACTTCGCCCCCTTAGCCGCTACGAGGTGTCGGCTGCTCGGGCCGCGTCCAGCCATACGGTTTTTTCATCGTTTATTCTCATATGGCCGCCGTTGGCCTTGAGTATACCGAATAATAAAGAAAAATACGCTTCGCCTCACTGGCCTTCGGCCATCTCGCTTTGCCGTGCCCCCTTAGTGGCACATTTGTTGTCAAGCCGTCTTAGAATCACTTTTAAACTTGTTAACGTAACAAAAACATAAAACTCACGATTGCGCTAAATCGTTAAAAATTAGTTCTAAGCTATTGGGAAACAATGTAATTTTCTTTGCAAATTCGCTGTAGTCATAACTAAAAGCCATATGAAAACTCATGATACAAAACAATATAAAGTGGCCGTGAAGCGCCCACAGGCCGTGAAGCGCCCATACGAAAGCCTCCAGGCCGTGAAGCGCCCACAGGAAAGCCTCCAGGCTGTGAAGCGCCCACAGGAAAGCCTCCAGGCCGTGAAGCGCCCACAGGAAGCCTCCAGGCTGTGAAGCCCCACAGGAAAGCCTCCAGGCCGTGAAGCGCCCACAGGAAAGCCCCCAGACCTCCACAAAACGGTCCGAGGGCTGACTAAGCTAAGGCTGACTCTATACGGTTATTAAGTTGCTTTCCTCTTTTCAGCTTGGATTTTTGAGGATCATTTCGAGAAGTGCAATTTCTTTCAGAGAATTTCCATTACGCAAATCATCCACTGATTTGCGTAATGGAACTCCTCTACCTTTAGTTTGTCTTTTTTGACGGTTCAGAATATACAGTTTTTATTAAGTCTGTTAAAACATAACTCTCGGTAATATTAGCTTTGGTGTTTTCTTTTAGTTAGCTCTAATAGCAAACAATAATTATGTTCTTTAGACTAATATAAAGAAGTATACTTGAAAGGTATTTTGGGAAACCTACTTACTATGAGTTGAGATGTATATGCAACAAATTTCATAAAATATCTTTACATTTTGTCCGCGCTGCAAGCTGCAACTCCTTGAATCCATAATATAATTGTTTTATTACGCCATTTTATGGATACTCATAAAATATAGAAAGTAAAAAGTTTACTAAGATATAACCACACCACTTGACCACCATCATCGATCACCATGACTTTTCTCATGACTCAACATAAACGCACTATAAACGCCTAGACCATCTACACCATAGAGATATATACTAGAGGGGTCATAGCCTATCTAAAATACATTGAGAGGCCTGAAACATTTTTAGTGGGGCTCTCAGGGGCTCTGTGTAACCTCACTAAAACCTCCTCACAGAGGGAGTTAAGGTTATAATTAATAAATTGTTTTCGGCTTCCCGCAGATTGTTTGTGTTATGATTCGTATTTTAAACATGCTACTATATAATTTATTGTTTTTTTTTGTTATGTTTATTTGAAGAAAATTATAATCGAATGTGGTCAGGTTATTTTTTCGATGTTTCAAAATTCAAACAATAGGGCCCCTCTAGTAATATATCTCTATGATCTACACTCAATAATAACACTGTTGCCACTTTATTAATCTTTTATTGTGAAAAATCTATTAAAAAAAATAATATTAGTAAAATTTTAGTGTAAAACAACAAAATCCTTCTTCTTGAATGATCTTTTAATACAAATACATAATTATTATGTCTTTTTTCGTTTCAAAACAAAAGAGAAAACTCTTTTAGTTCCTGGTTCTTTGTTTAGATCCACACTCATTCGAAATTGGCAACACTGATCTTTGCGCTCACTTTTTGTTTGAAAAATGACGGTTATCAATTTATTTGTCTTGTCGGGTTTTGCCGTATTTTTATTTAATATTTTTTAAATGAGTCAAAACTATCGTAATTAACTTAGTATATTATTCTATTTTTTTGCTGCTAGTATTAAACTGTATTGTTCGTAAGGTTACAAAATTGTTTTTTTGTTAGTTTATTATTCACGTTCCATAAAGCATGGATAACTACTTAAAAATTGAGAAAATCGGAGAAGGCACGTATGGAATTGTATTTAAAGGTAAAAATAAGAAAACTGGACAGTTTGTAGCTATTAAAAAAGTCCGTATGGATAACGAAGATGAAGGAATACCTTCTACATCTATCAGAGAAGTTTCCTTACTTAAAGAACTCCAACACCCCAACATAGTGGGGCTTCTTGAGGTACTTATGGAAGAAGATAAACTTTATTTAATTTTTGAATATCTTACCATGGACTTAAAAAAGTTTTTAGATACGTATGAATCGGGAAAACTATTGGAACCCCGGCTGGTGAAATCATATACTTATCAGATCTTACAGGCTATTTTATTTTGCCATAAAAGAAGAATACTACATAGAGATTTGAAACCTCAAAATTTACTAGTCGCACCCAACGGGATAATTAAAGTAGCTGATTTCGGTTTAGGACGAGCATTTGCTGTTCCCATAAGAGCTTATACTCATGAAATTGTTACTTTGTGGTACAGAGCTCCTGAAGTTCTACTTGGTTCTCCAAAATATTCATGCTCTGTTGATGTTTGGTCTATCGGGTGCATTATGGGTGAATTGTGCAATAGAAAGCCTATATTCCGCGGTGACTCTGAAATTGATCAATTGTTTCACATTTTTCGAGTATTGTCAACACCTAATGAAGATGTTTGGCCTGGATTGTCTCAGCTTCCTGATTATAAATCAACATTTCCTAGATGGACAAACAATACCCTATCATCTTTGATAAAAAATTTAGAGCCCTCAGGCATGGAGTTGATGAGAAAGTTCCTTATTTATAATCCATTGAACAGAATCACCTGTAAGGATGCTGTGCAGCACAGATATTTTAATGATCTAGATAAATCAAATCTTCCTTGCTATGACTAACTCTCTAAGTTTGCTTTATTTCATTTTTATTTAATTATTATATTAAGACTTTATCCAACTAGTAAAATGTCATTTAACATTAAACTAAGTTTGTCAGCATTTTCTGAATTTTATTTTGCAAAGTTGTTATTTTGGTTAAATGCAAGCTTATTATTATGTTTATAAAACATAATGGAATTGAATCTACAAGTGAATTTACTATATTTTGGACCGTCAAAATGTGAAAGGAAAGTTTTAACCTCTACGGGTTTTAAAGTGGCTAAGTCCAAGGGAAAATAGTCAACTACTGTCAATTTGTCTCACACGAATTGTGTTTTTATCACAACACCTTGGTTAACATGGTGAGGTAATTTTGTTTACACTTAGGCAACCATGTGATCTAAATTGTAATTAAAACATGTTTTTATTCTCATGTATGTTCTTTCTAAAATTTATTTGACTCGCTGAGTTTGGAAGACAAACATAAATTCACTTTTTGATTCTATTCCACTATATTATCAAATCATAATGAATGAAGGTGATGAGTCATGATAAATTTAAATAATGGTTAAAATAGATATTTACATGGAAAGGACCAATTAAAAAATGTTTATATTACATAATCTGTTGGCTTGTAAAATACTTAATTGTCCCAAAACCCTTCCATTTAATTTTTATTCTTTTGATATAAATCTTATAATTACAAAAATTATTAGAATAACAAAAACTTTTTTCTAAAATTTAAATACCTACTCTAGGGTTGCCAGATTTCAGCCAAGATCAAGTGTGTATAGGGGGGGGGGGGGGAAGGTTTGTCCATTTATGCAACTCAGCTGTAAAGAACGAAGATTCCTTAGAATCTAAGTCCTATGATTCCTTCCTTAATAAGTCCTGTATAAACTTATTAATGAGGCAATAATAAATTAAATTGCCAAAGCAATATATATATATATATATATATATATAATATATATATATATTATATATATATATATATATATATATATATATATATATATATATATATATATATACTTTATAGCAATGCTGCATGTATAAATTTTAGAGCATAAGCAAATTGAATTCTTCATAAAGTCAATACATGGATTCTAAACTACCACAACAAGCTTGTTCAGAAACCTAACATAAATTGAAAACTATTTTAAATTATCGAAAATATATTTGGTTTTTGAAAATATAAATTCCTTCCTTTAGAATTGCTGTTTTTAACAATAAAATATTACAGACGATAAATGCTTGCACATCCTGTATTTTATCAATAGTTATTTAAAAGTGGGTAATATTGGGACATTTTCAGTTTCGGTGGGATTTTAAATTTTAGCAGGACAAAGGTATCAATATTAGGACTGTCTCGCCTGGCAACCCTAACCTAATCAGTTGATATCGGATTGGTGGGGGTGGTTTAACATCCAGGACTAACCTCATTGGCTCCCTAGAAGTCAACAGATTATAACTATGTGTTATACTATAATTAATAATGTACTCTTTGTTTTATAATACTAACATTTCATAATTTTATTTACTTAAATCCTATTTTTTTATAAGTATTACAAAATTAAACTTGTTTTTCTGTAAGCCCTACTTTGGATAGTTTGTTCCCGGATTTAGACCTGTTTTTTTTTCTATTAAGTCTGTGCTAATATCATTATTTGTAGTAAATGCCTGCAAATTATGCTATTAAGTCTAGCGTTTTCGGAGGAAATTATCAATTTCATAATTAGAAACTTAATTTTTACTCGTTACCATTCTGCAGGTTTCAATGTGCCATATATTAAATTTAGTGTATGAATCTGATGAAAGTAGTGGCTGTAGTTTTAGGGATAAAATATAATTCTGGGTGATAAAATAGAACTGTTTAACGTCACTAGGTCAATATAGTGAAATAAAAACAGTATAATATAACAAGCCAACCTACCATGTAAAGGATTTCCTCTACATTTTAAGCTTGTTTCTGGTATTCATAAACAATACATCTCTGGATACACACCTAAATCATTAGATAACTGCGAACATGTTTGGAAAAAATCCAATAGATAAAACTTATTAAAATAAAAATATTTTTTGGCGAATATTTATATAAAATGCATTTAAAGGAGCCTAATAAATAAGAAACATTTTTTTCAGTTATAATACAATATTTATTTTTGAATCAACAAGTTTGTTACCTTATGTTCTTTTTACCTTGTCATAATACATAGCTTTATTTTTATCAACCCAAATATACTATTTTATTTCCTGAAATACGGCAACACCTTTCATCAGAATAGCATTAAATTTGGTATACACCTGTCAGATGTGTCCTGCAATTGATTTTTGTATGCAGAATCAAAAGTAAGTTTCTTAGCATTATATTGCATTTTCCCAAACCTCCCCAACCATCAAACCTTCTTCAGATGGTTACTCCCCAACCATTAAATTAAGAGAGTGATCATTTGAAGAAGGTCTCTGAGTAACCTTGTTCTGATGGTTACTCCTCAACCATTAAATTAAGGGAGTAACCTTCTTCAGATTGGTTACTCCCCAACCATTAAATTAAGGTAGTAACCTTCTTCAGATGGTTACTCCCCAACCATTAAATTAAGGGAGTAACCTTCTTCAGATTGGTTACTCCCCAACCATTAAATTAAGGGAGTAACCTTCTTCAGATTGGTTACTCCCCAACCATTAAATTAAGGGAGTAACCTTCTTCAGATTGGTAACTCCCCAACCATTAAATTAAGGGAGTAACCTTCTTCAGATTGGTTGCTCCCCAACCATTAAATTAAGGGTAGTAACCTTCTTCAGATGGTTACTCCCCAACCATTAAATTAAGGGAGTAACCTTCTTCAGATTGGTTGCTCCCCAACCATTAAATTAAGGTAGTAACCTTCTTCAGATGGTTACTCCCCAACCATTAAATTAAGGAAGTAATCTTCCTCAGATTGGTTACTCCTCAACCATTAAATTAAGGGTGTAACCTTCTTCAGATTGGTTGCTCCCCAACCATTAAATTAAGGGAGTAACCTTCTTCAGATTGGTTACTTCCCAACCATTAAATTAAGGGAGTAACCTTCTTCAGATTGGTTACTCCCCAAACATTAAATGAAGGTCTCTGAGTAACCTTCAGATGGTTACTCCCAACAGCACTATGTGGAGAGTAACAAAGGTAACAAAAACGTATAAAGCCAGTTTTTAAATATTCTTTGGTCTTTTTATTTTTTAATGGACAATAAAACATTTCATTTTACAAAACTTTATAAATTATATTATTAAAAAATAAGCACAAACAATGCCATAGAAATCCAAAAGTAACCGATCGCAAATGTCTTGAATAATATAACAGTCTATGAAAAATGTTTATATTTAATAATTAAATGCACCAAAATCTGCATCTGATAGTTGCAGTATTTTTAGGGAAACAAAGATCGTAACAAAAATTATTAAGCGGCAGCCTAAAATAATGATGACCTTGGATTTAGTTTAACAGTTAAATATGATATGATTATAGTTTTGATTGGTTAGCAGCACACCAAAAATCTATATGGGTAGAAATACTAAATGTTCATTCTGAACCCAACCCTCAGAACAGTGGCCCATATGGATGTCTAACTTTTAACAAATCGAAACTAATACCATATTTTTTTAGGAAATAATCGTTCTACCAGGGTTTATAGTAAGGACTTTATTTGACTAGATGATATATTATTGTTAATTCCTAATAAAAATCACAAAAATCAAAAAGAGATCACTTTTTCACTGAGTTTTGTACACAGATTTTCTTCTAACTTGTCTGTAGCATCTTTTCATTGGTTCTAATTCTTCATACAACCAAACAGCACATGTTATGAGAAAGCAAACTACACCAACACAAAAATGTGTCAATTTTGAATCATCGTAGTATAAGTACTGAAACAAAAGATTTAGTTAAAATAAATTGTATATATTTAAAATAAGTAGCAAGTTTCTATGGTGCACAATAACTTTCAAACACATTCTTGGGTTTGATTGAAACTTTGTCTACATCATTTCTTACTGAATGATCTTTTGTCTATGAAACGTGTGTGATGTCATTAACCCACAATAATAATTTGAAAAAAATATTGTGATCACACTATTTTTAGCCTGATTCAGCTATAAATTATTTATTTATTTTTTTATTTTTTATTTTTACAAATATACGGGCACAGGCCCTTTACAACATTATATAAAAATACAAAAAGGTAACATTAGCAATACAAAAAAACGTAAAAAAGTAAACTTTAAAAAAGGAATACTACTACATGAGAGAAAAAAGAAAATTATACAAAAATTACTTTAGAAAAAATATGATGATAGAATAGAGTAAGTAATGATATAAAAAAGAAAGAGATTTAACCAATAAAATAAACTTGATTAATAGATATTTTGTAATAGAAATTTAAAAGTTAAATAAAAATTAAAAGAAATAGATTAAACAAATTTTGAAAAAGAATGTGAAATAATTAAAATGGTAAAGGAAAAGAAATATATACACTAAAAAAAAAAAGGAAAAAAAAAAAAAAAGATCATTATGAATATAGCAGATGCTTAACATTAATACATACATACATTCCAACAAATAGCAACTAATGATGAGAGAAAAAACTAAAAAGAAATAGATAAATATAATAAAAAAAAAATAAAATAAAGAAATAAAATCAAATTTAATAAAAAATAAATAAATGAATGAAAGTAACTAAAATTGTTAAAGTAAATTGTAGAAAGTTGAACCGATAAAAATATAAATTGGTATACTGTGTTTACAGTATACCAAATTATGTAAATTATTTAAAATTTAGTTTTACATACAAATTTAAATTGTTAAACAAAGGATTAGAGAAAAAAATAAATAAATAAAAAAAAAGTAGTAATTATAAAATGAAAATAATAGTAATTATAAAATAAAAATAATAGTAATTATAAAAATAAAAATAAAAGAAAGTTATTAGAGGGAATCAAGATTTGCAATGAATTTAGTAAGGGAAGTATTGTGGAAAGAATCATGAGACAGAGAAGTATTAGCTGTACGCATCATTCTGAATAAAGGTCTGTGGTATAGGTAATTATTACGTGTATACTGCTATGTATGGTTAACACATATATAAAGTTTTATTATCAGTATTAGTTCTGATTTTATCGATTGACAAATATAACCATTTATAAACAAATTACGTTTTTGACTAATACATTTGGAAATTTGCTTATTTCATGTCAGTATGCCACTAATATAAACTAGTAATATGACAAAGTGATATAAGACATCAACCATGTGGCCGCAAAGCAGTCCCCGACGCCATAGAGCTACGGCTACTGGACGTTTTGGTTTTATTTAAAACATTCCACTTACAGAGGAAGGAGGGATTGATTAATCCCCAACTGGTTCCAGGGAAGCTACTTACTCTTCCAGAGCCCTTATTACTTTGTTAAAGTTATTTCGTCCTCCCTCTACTAGCTTAGAACATTGATTGTTTAAGCAAAAATATAACAGATAACAATAAACCCATCATTTTATTTTAGAAATTAATAATGAAATAAATAAACTTTTATTAGAAGGCAACTAAAAAGTTAAAAACCTAAGAAAAATAAGTACTTCTTTAGTTTTGGTGACCTCTTTTTAGTCTCTTGTGTTTTATTTACCTTAGTCATTCATAGTGTTAATTATTATGTTGTGATTTTTTAATATTAAAAAAATGGGTAATCATATGTAAAGAGGTACCAACAAATTTAGAACACTTGATGGTGGTCAACTGTTATTTCTTATACCCCTTAAAAATTAATAACTTATTGATTAATTTACTGGTAAATCAATCAAGTAAGCATTTTCCCACTATTCCCGATTCAAAGTCCTTAGCAGTGCCACCGTCACTGATAATACATTGATAACGAAAGGGTGATCGTTGTTTAAGTCCTTAAGGATTTTTTTTTGTTTTTCTCATTTATGACGATTATTTCTTTAAATTTTTTCTCTAAGTGCTTTCTACACTCAGAAAAATAGGGTTTTCATGGGTTGTCACGAGTATTTAAATTGAGTGATAAGAAGATGAAAATCACAATATAGCGTTTTATTTTATTTATTGTTAATTAATGTTACTTTTAATTAATTTGTAGTTTGCACAAATACACAAAATTACTTTTTTATTGCATGAAATTGTTTAAATTAGTTGTGACAGGTATTTAAATTAACTGATAACAAGCTGATTTTCACCATAATGGTGTTTTAATTTATTACTCACTAAAATAATTAATAACTCAATAAATTCACTTTTTTGTAAAATGTTTGTTTAAATTATCCGTTTAGGTTTTATTATTTCTGGGTAAGATCGCACAAATCCAAGTCAGTAGTGATAAGAGCCTGATTCTATATTTAAAATCCTGTATTAATCGAAGTATTTATCTATGAAATATTGGCAATTTTTTTTTAGCACCGATAGTCATTCTATTAATTTTTTCCTCATTTATCACAAATTAACTAACAATAAAGAAATAAAAGAAGAATTTTTTTGGCTCCCATGCTAATCCTATGATAAACAAAATTTGAACACCCTTTTGTTTTTCCGCCATTGGTATTGCCAACCTTACATCTATCTCTTTGAATCGTAAATTGCTGTCTCATTGCTTACTCATGAACTTTTATGACTTCTTGGTTGTCTTCTAGTACTAATAAAGTTTAAGTAAAATACCTCAGATATAAGTGTAACTAGGGCTGAAGCCAGACAAGTACACAGGAAGAAATAACCAGGCACCAGACCTCTCAGGGGGTCCCAACCACTGTCTTCATATCTACTCCTGATAAAACCAACACTAAAATCAAAAGATTCATATTAGAATAATCAGGCGAACGGATACAATTATGTGTAGCAACATTATAGAAACGACTCAAGAATAATACTTGAAATATCCTAAATAATTTATTTATTTAATAATAAAAAAAAGATGAAAAGTTCTACAATAACGCCTGGAATACAACTAACTTTATTTAAACTACGAAGGCATCTTAACTGAGACCGCTTAATTCATTTTTCTCTGAATTTTGTCAACTCATTCATCCAATCAGATTAAACTATTCGTGGTTCATCATTGCCAGGGTTTCTATCAAGGCCCAGAGCAACAAGGATCCTCTGGAGTGAAAAAATAGTCCCCCAGAAGTAAAAATGGGCGTCTTGCTAAATAAAATAGTCGAGGTCGACACTAAGTGCAAATATTATTTATTTACTCCTCATGAAGTTATGTGACACAGTGCATAACTGAAGGGAGCATATCTAATAAGGTGATGATATGTACTAAAGGGAGCATATCTAATAAGGTGATATGTATTGAAGGGAGCATATCTAATAAGGTGATGATATGTATTGAAGGGAGCATATCTAATAAGTGATGATATGTATGAAGGGAGCATATCTAATTAGGTGAGGATATGTACTGAAGGGAGCATATCTAATAAGGTGATGATATGTACTGAAGGGAGCATATCTAATAAGGTGAGGATTTGTACTGAAGGGAGCATATCAAATAAGGTGAGGATTTGTACTGAAGGGAGCATATCTAATAAGGTGAGGATACATACAGTGGTGTAGTGGTTAAGGTACGCGGCTAATACACAGAATGAATGGACTTTAGTCATGGGTTCAATCCCAGCACGGGTCTCTAGGATTTTTGGGAGAGGGATAAAAATTCTGCGTACCATGTCCTTCAGAAGGTATGTAAAGCTGGTGGTCTCGAGCCTGTGCGTTGTCAGGTACTCGTTAAAGATCCCTTACCCTAAATGAAACTGGGTATAGACAAAATTTAGGACCCTCGTTGTAGATTCATTATAATACTATACTGTTTCTGCCTAGTAGTTTAAAGTGTGAGGAAGTTTGGTTTAACAGTGAGAGCACACGTCGTTCCCAGTTTTCACTAGACAATAAGAGTCAGTGAAAATATGTATAATTGCTTGAAAAAGCATGAGAGGAACCATAGAAATTCATGGCTCTTCTGTCTGGATTAGATGAAACATACCTACACTTGAAATTAAAAGGAGTAGAACACTATCTTAGGGAGCTGACAAAAAGGGTCCAACCACATGCCCTACTTGCCTGGTAGTTACTACCACTTCCCCCATATTACTATCACTACTAAGGTGAGGATATATAACTGAATTACTCTGTATTTTTATTTCATTACGAACGGCAATAGTTATTATGACTATAAATAAAAACCTGTTAAATATCCGAGCAGCCATATTACAACAGTTAGCCATAATGAATCCAACACTTCCAAACAGTCTAGTAAACAGCCAAGATACCACTAAGAAACAAACACTGAGGATTGCCATTGTGTAGTTATACCTATCAGAACAGATTAAACATATCAACATCAGGTAAACAAGATAATTTTTATAGAATGTTTTATTAAGGCATTTATTATGCCTTAATAAAACATTATGCCTTCCTAAAGGGCAGGATTGCCTTGGAGGGAGGGCTTCATATATATATATATATATATATATATATATATAATATATAATATATATATATATATATAT
>JACMZG010001908.1:11368845-11381552 GCA_018340805.1 Microvelia longipes
GATCCTTAAAGGCCCCATTCTTTATACTTGAACTTTTAAAGTCCAAAAAAGACTAGGGCCTCAAAGGGCCCTTAAACTTACTNAGCTCGATTTCAGCATGTGCATCTCTGGTTACAGCGCTTCCGACCGTTCACATTCGGTCTCAAATGTACGCCGCTACAACTGTATCTATCTTTATGAGAATAAATACAGCTAGTCATTATCGCCTGCAATTGGCTAGACTCAGATCCGCAAAATGATAAAAAATTATAACTCGACTGATAAAAATAAATGCATGATATTATTTATTAAATAAAAGAAAATCAATTAAATTAGCATTATAAATTTAATATTGTATAAAATTAATAAAATACTAATTTTGTAAAAATTATTTAAATTAAATTAATTATGGAATTTTCATGTTAAAAACATGAAATTATTGTAAAATAAAATTAATTAAAAGCAAATAAGAAATTATTTAAAATTAAAATGATTAATTAAATTGAAATCAATTATTAAATTAAAATTCTTATTATAAATAGAAATTGAATTTCATATTATAAAATTGTTAATTAAAAGTATTAATTAAATTGAAAAAATTAGTCAAATAATAAATCCATTTTATTAAAAGATTAATTTTAATAAATTATTAGTAAAATTAATTAAAAGCAAATAGAAATTATTTAAAATTAAAATAATTAATTTAATTGAAATTATTAATAATCTTATTTTTATTAAAATTAAATGATTAATTGAATCATGTTATTATTAAATACTTTATAAATTTGAATTATAATTAAAAAATGATTAATTAAAACTTAATTAAAATTTTTATAATTAAATCAATTTATATGAAATCGTTAACAATTAATATAAATTTAAAAATCTAAATAAAAGTAACCTGTCTCATAAAATTCTTCATTAAAACTTTTCTTTATAAAATGGTATATTTAAAATTAAAATCTCTTCATTAAAACTTCTTTAATGGTAATATATTAAATTCTTCATAACTCTGCATAAAATAATAATAATAAATAGATTCAACATATTCTGCAAAAAGATCCTAAAAGAAAATTAAATTAAAATATTTATAAAAAAGAATCTTACTTGCTTAATTTTATGAAAATTTCAAATAATGAAATTCTTAAAATATTAAAACAACATATTTTAAATTAAATGAGACATTATAATATTAATTTTAAATAATAAATGATTTTTATATTGAATCGAATAAATTACATTACAATATTAATTTAAAATAATAAATGAAATTACTATTATAATTAATATTAAATTTTTAAATATTGATTAAATTACTCGGGATAATTATTTTTATATCATAAAATCATGATTGAGTTGAAAACAATATAATTCAAATATGATTATTTGTAAATAATTAGATTGAATGAATAAATTAATTGAAGTCTTTAATTTAATTAAAACAAATTTTAAATTAAGTTTTATTACTATTTAAATAAAACGTGATATGTTTAAAGAACAAATTATTGTAAATTTTCAATAAATCCCACTATTTTGTAAACATTGAATATATTTAATGAAATTAAGTCATATTACAGAAATTAAATATATGGAAAGTAAAAATTTGTACGATATATTGAAAATTAAAATTAATTAATTATTTAATCAACTTTATTGAGATTTAAAAATGAAATTATGGTTTGATTTAGATTTATTGGTTGAAAGTAAAGATTTAGAGTGAATTATAGAGTTGACTATAATGAATATTTGATTAATATTTTGATTAAACCATTAACTGTTTATTTTAAAATTCTAGTATTGTTATAAATTACGAGCTGTTGAAATAAAATTGCTGTTGAAATAAATTAGTGTTGAAATAAAAGTGTTGAATAAAATTGCAGTGTTGAAATAAAATTGTTTGAAATAAATTGAGTGTTGAAATAAAATTGCAGAGTGTTGAAATAAATTAAGTGTTGAAAATAAAATTGCAGAGTGTTTGCAGAGTGTTGTGAAATAAAATTGCATGATTTGTGCAGAGTGTTGATTGCAGAGTGTTGAAATAAAAGTGCAGAGTGTTGAAATAAAATTGCACTGTTGAAATAAAATTGTAGAGTGATGAAATAAAAAAGAGTGTTGAAATAAAAGTGTAGAGTGATGAAATAAATTGCAGATTGTTGAAATAAAATTATAGAAAGTATTTAATAAAAGACAAATATCATTAGATATTTATATTATTAGCAGTGTTAAGACTTAATGTTAAGAATTGAAGAACAAATTATTCTAAGTTTTCGGTTAAATAGGTATTAATTCGATTTAATGTCAAATTTTATTACTTTTTAAGAAAGCATGTTAAATTCAATATCATGGTAACATTAACTCGGAGCACTGAACTCAGACCTCTGAACTTGAATCTCTAAGATCGAAGCTCTGAACTCTGAACTCTGAACTCTGAGCTCGGAGGTCAAATCATTGATTTTCTATCACTTTATGCTTAATATCAATATTTTCTTCAGTAAAAACCTCTAACTTGAATGAATAAAATCATAATTTAGTTGAGTGTATTATTTTACTCAGTCTCAGTCTCACTTGATCAGTCTTTTTTCTTTTGGTACTTAAGCCACGTGAGTGGTACTCTATTAGTTGAATTAATATGAATAATGTAGTAAATATACTAATCTTTATCGAAAATCATGAAAAATATTAATAAGTAAGAAATTAATGGGTCAATGAATAAAGTAGGGCTTACTGACAACAATATTGATTGGTTTAATGTTCTCTTATTCAATGATAAAACTCGTTTCCTTGATAAAACCAGTATTTTCCTGATAAAAACTCGTTTTCCTTGATAAAACCAGTATTTTCTCGATAAAACCCATATTTTCAATAATGATAAACCATTGGTTGTATTGTAATCTTTGAAGAAAATATTGAATATTTATACTTTTCTGTTAAATAGTACCATAAATATCCTATAAAATTTATTTAAATCTTTATTTATAGTCTCAAAACTCTATAAATTTAATATAAAACAATGATTACTGATTCAAGAAGAAAGACTAGAGTTCCACGTGGGTGGGACTCTTACAAATAATAAGGATATTTTGCTATACTACACATTATTTATCTGGTGAAACTGATATTTTTATTGAAAAACTAATATTTCCATAATAAAGTCTCACTTTGATTAGTAAACACGATAATATTTAGAAAAAACTTAGAAAAATTTCATTAAAAAGTTAATTAAAAATCCAATTAATTTTTATTAGTCACTCAAGGTAAAAATTGATGATATTTAATGTCTTAAGTTTTCTGATAAATTCTTGTAATTTCTGAGGGATTTCTCAACAAATATATATTAATTTTTAAAATTTTTCAAGTTTTACCCTAACCTATCACACACCAGGTAAGTATACAATAAATTCTACATATTTTATCCAATTAGATGGATTAATATGAATAATAGTATGGGGAATACCATCAAATGGTCTTATATTTTATCAATAAAACTATTATTTTCTAACATTGTCTTATTAATTTGCTCACTTGATTAGTCTTACTCTATTCCTTTCTCCTTTAAGTACTTCAGTGTCACAAGAGTGGTACTCTATCAAATTATATTATAATTTTGAAGAAATTTTATGAAATATTGAATATGAAATAAAATGATGGAAAAATATGACAAATAATGACAAGATATAGACTAATATAGTACAAATAAAGACCTGAAAATGAACCTAAAATGGTGGAAATAAAGCAAAATATCAGCAAATAATGGAAATAAGACAAAAGTTGAAGAAAATGAAGATAATTAGAAAGAAATTTTATCTCAAAATATGATTAAATTTGGTCGAAATAGTGACAAATATTGACAAATAAGGCAAAATTTAAAGAAAATATTGAATATGTAAGGAAATGGATATTATATGTAAGAAATTTATATGTCAAAATATGTTGAAAAACTGGTCAAAATATAAAGAAATATAAAGAAAAGCGATAAAATTATTGCAAGACAATGTGAATTAATAAAATCATAGAAAGAATAATTAAGATTGCTATTATTACATCACTCGAAGACCTTTTGGAAACCTATTGTCAAAGATTGATTTACTAACAATGCAAAATAAAAAATAAAAATTATCCCAGAAAACAGTAGAGCAAGCAGGGTTGCCAAGGAGCAGCAGGGTTGCCAATGAGCAAGCAGGGTTGCAAAGGAAGAAACTGCAACTCTGTCAAGATTAAATTATATTAAATGACTATGTATAAATTGAATTTAATCAGTGAATCAAATAATATGATGTATGGAATGAATTAAGTATTATCATATTAATACTTAATGTTAGCGACAATATCATGTTAACAGCTGTTGATGCGAATAATTTACATATTACACTTGATGATAGAGAATAATTTACATATTAATACCAAATGTTAGCAAAAATATCACATTAACACCTGTTGATATCGAGTAGCTAACATACTAAGACTAATTGTTACGAGGATCATGTATATTAAGACCTAATGTTAGCGAGGAAAATGTATATTAACACTTGATGATAGAGAATAATTTTCATATTAATACTTTAGCGACAATATATTTAACAGCTGTTGATTGCGAATAATTTACATATTACATGATAGAGAATAATTTACATATTAATACAATGTTAGCAAAAATCATTAACACCTGTTGATATCGAGTAACTAACTAACAGATTGTTAGGAAGATCATGTATATTGAGACCTAATGTTAGCGAGGAACATGTATATTTGACTTGTTAATAGCATTGTATGTTAAGACTTATTGTTAGCGAGAATATTATGTAACACTATAGCGAATAAAATGCATATAACACTTAGCGAGAAACATGCATATTATGACCTAATGTAAGCGATGAACATGTATAATTTGACTCGATGATAGCGAGAATTGTATATCAAGACCTTTGTTAACAAGAAACATGTCTATTAAGACCTAAATGTTTTTGTTAACATAAGGTCTTGATATACAATTCTCGCTATCATCGAGTCAAATTATACATGTTCATCGCTTACATTAGGTCATAATATGCATGTTTCTCGCTAAGTGTTATATGCATTTTATTCGCTATCAACTAGTGTTACATAATATTCTCGCTAACAATAAGTCTTAACATACAATTCCCGCTATTAACAAGTCAAAATATACATGTTCCTCGCTAACATTAGGTCTCAATATACATGATCTTCCTAACAATAGGTCTTAGTTAGTTAGTTACGATATCAACAGGTGTTAATGTGATATTTTTGCTAAATTTGGTATTAATATGTAAATTATTCTCTATCACAAGTGTTAATATGTAAATTATTCGCAATCAACAGCTGTTAACATGATATTGTCGCTAACATTAAGTATTAATATGAAAATTATTCTCTATCATCAAGTGTTAATATACATTTTCCTCGCTAACATTAGGTCTTAATATACATGATCCTCGTAACAATTAGTCTTAGTATGTTAGCTACTCGATATCAACAGGTGTTAATGTGATATTTTTGCTAACATTTGGTATTTAATATGTAAATATTCTCTATCATCAAGTGTTAATATGATCGCAATCAACAGCTGTTAACATGATATTGTCGCTAACATTAAGTATTAATATGATAATACTTAATTCATTCCATACATCATATTATTTGATTCACTGATTAAATTCAATTTATACATAGTCATTTAATATAATTTAATCTTGACAGAGTTCAGTTTCTTCCTTTGCAACCCTGCTTGCTCATTGGCAACCCTGCTTGCTCCTGGCAACCTGCTTGCTCTACTGTTTTCTGGGATAATTTTTATTTTTATTTTGCATTGTTAGTAAATCAATCTTTGACAATAGGTTTCCAAAAGGTCTTCGAGTGATGTAATAATAGCAATCTTAATTATTCTTTCTATGATTTTATTAATTCACATGTCTTGCAATTAATTTTATCGCTTTTCTTTATTTTCTTTATATTTTGACCAGTTTTTCAACATATTTTGACATATAAATTTCTTACATATAATATCCATTTCCTTACATATTCAATATTTTCTTTAAATTTTGCCTTATTTGTCAATATTTGTCACTATTTCGACCAAATTTAATCATATTTTGAGATAAAATTTCTTTCTAATTATCTTCATTTTCTTCAACTTTTGTCTTATTTCCATTTGCTGATATTTTGCTTTATTTTCCACCATTTTAGGTTCATTTTCAGGTCTTTATTTGTACTATATTAGTCTATATCTTGTCATTATTTGTCATATTTTTCCATCATTTTATTTCATATTCAATATTTCATAAAATTTCTTCAAAATTATAATATAATTTGATAGAGTACCACTCTTGTGACACTCAAGTACTTAAAGGAGAAAGGAATAGAGTAAGACTAATCAAGTGAGCAAATTAATAAGACAATGTTAGAAAATAATAGTTTTATTGAAAAATATAAGACCATTTGATGGTATTCCCCATACTATTATTCATATTAATCCATCTAATTGGATAAAATATGTAAGAATTTATTGTATACTTACCTGTGTGTGATAGGTTAGGGTAAAACTTGAAAAATTTAAAAAATAATATATTTTGTTGAGAAATCCCTCAGAAATTACAAGAATTTATCAGAAAAACTTAAGACATTAAATATCATCAAATTTTTACCTTGAGTGACTAATAAAAATTAATTAATTGGATTTTTAATTAACTTTTTAATGAAATTTTTCTAAGTTTTTTCTAAATATTATCGTGTTTACTAATCAAAGTGAGACTTTATTATGGAAATATTAGTTTTTCAATAAAATATCAGTTTCACCAGATAAATTAATGTGATAGTATAGCAAAATATCCTTATTATTTGTAAGAGTCCCACCCACGTGGAACTCTAGTCTTTCTTCTTGAATCAGTAATCATTGTTTTATATTAAATTTATAGAGTTTTGAGACTATAAATATAAGAATTTAAATAAATTTTATAGGATATTTTATGGTACTATTTAACAGAAAAGTATAAATATTCAATATTTTTCTTCAAAGATTACAATACAAACCAATGGTTTCATCATTATTGAAAATATGGGTTTTATCGAGAAAATACTGGTTTTATCAAGGAAAACACGAGTTTTATCAGGAAAATACTGGTTTTATCAAGGAAAACACGAGTTTTATCATTGAATAAGAGAACATTAAACCAATCAATATTGTTGTCAGTAAGCCTACTTTATTCATTGACCCATTAATTTCTTACTTATTGATATTTTTCATGATTTTTGATAAAGATTAGTATATGCCCTTACTACATTATTCATATTAATTCAACTAATAGAGTACCACTCACGTGGCACTTAAGTACCAAAAGAAAAAGACTGATCAAGTGAGACTGAGACTGAGTAAATGATAATACACTCAACTAAATTATGATTTTATTCATTCAAGTTAGAGGTTTTTAGTGAAGAAAATATTGATATTAAGCATAAAGTGATAGAAATCAATGATTTGACCTCCGAGCTCAGAGTTCAGAGTTCAGAGTTCAGAGCTTCGATCTTAGAGATTCAAGTTCAGAGGTCTGAGTTCAGTGCTCCGAGGTTAATGTTACCCGGATGATATTGAATTTAACATGCTTTCTTAAAAAAGTAATAAAATTTGACATTAAATCGAATTAATACCTATTTAACCGAAAACTTAGAATAATTTGTTCTTCAATTCTTAACATTAAGTCTTAACACTGCTAATAATATAAATATCTAATGATATTTGTCTTTTATTAAATACTTTCTATAATTTTATTTTCTGCTTTTTATTTCAACAATTTATTTCAACACTCTGTGCAATTTTATTTCAACACTCTTTTTATTTTCTCAATTTTATTTCAACACTCTAATTTTATTTCAACACTCTACAATTTTATTTCAACACTCTGCAATTTTATTTCAACAATTTTATTTCAACACTCTACATTTTATTTCACACTCTACATTTTATTTCAACACTCTGTTCAACACTCTGCAATTTATTTCAACACTCTGCAATTTATTTCAACACTGCAATTTATTTCAACACTCTACATTTTATTTCAACATCTGCAATTTTATTTCAACAATTTATTTCAACACAGTGTGCAATTTTATTCAACAGCTCGTAATTTATACAATACTAGAATTTTAAAATAAACAGTTAATGGTTTAATCAAAATATTAATCAATATTCATTATAGTCAACTCTATAATTCACTCTAAATCTTTACTTTCAACCAATAAATCTAAATCAAACCATAATTTCATTTTTAAATCTCAATAAAGTTGATTAAATAATTAATTAATTTTAATTTTCAATATATCGTACAAATTTTTACTTTCCATATATTTAATTTCTGTAATATGACTTAATTTCATTAAATATATTCAATGGTTACAAAATAGTGGGATTTATTGAAAATTTACAATAATTTGTTCTTTAAAACATATCACGTTTTATTTAAATAGTAATAAAACTTAATTTAAAATTTGTCATTTAATTAATTAAATTAAAGACTTCAATTTTTATTCATTCAATTATTTTACAAATAATCATATTTGAATTATATATTTTTCAACTCAATCATGATTTTATGATATAAAATAATTATCCTGAGTAATTTAATCAATATTTAAAAATTTAATATTAATTATAATAGTAATTTCATTTATTATTTTAAATTAATATTGTAATGTAATTTATTCGATTCAATATTAAAATCATTTATTATTTAAAATTAATATTATAATTTGTCTCATTTAATTTTAAAATATGTTGTTTTAATATTTTAAGAATTTCATTATTTGAAATTTTCATAAAATTAAGCAAGTAAGATTCTTTTTTATAAATATTTTTAATTTAATTTTCTTTTAGGACATCTTTTTGCAGAATATGTTGAATCTATTTATTATTATTATTTTATGCAGAGTTTGAAGAATTTTAAATATATTACCATTTGTTAAAGAAGTTTTAATGAAGAATTTTAAATATATTACCATTTTATAAAGAAGTTTTAATGAAGAATTTTAAATATTACCATTTTATAAAGAAAAAGTTTTAATGAAGAATTTTATGAGTACAGGTTACTTTTTATTTAGATTTTTAAATTTATATTAATTGTTTAACGATTTCATATAAATTGATTTAATTATAAAAAATTTTAATTAAGTTTTAATTAATCATTTTTTAATTATAATTCAAATTTATAATAAGTATTTTAATAATAACATGATTTCAATTAATCATTTTAATTTTAATATAAAAATAAGATTATTAATAATTTCAATTAAATTAATTATTTTAATTTTAAATAATTTTTATTTGCTTTTAATTAATTTTACTAATAATTTATTAAGAATTAATCTTTTAATAAAATGCTTATTTAGATTTATTATTTGACTAATGTTTTTCAAGTTTTAATTAATACTTTTAATTAACAATTTTATAATATGAAATTCAAATTTCTATTTATAATAAGAATTTTAATTTATAATATGATTTCAATTTAATTAATCATTTTAATTTTAAATAATTTCTTATTTGCTTTTAATTAATTTTAATTTTACGAATAATTTATTAAGAATTATTATTTTAATAAAATAAACATGTTTTTTAACAATGAAAATTCCATAATTAATTTTAATTTAAATAATTTTTCATACAAATCATTATGTATTTTATTAATTTCACTTACAATATTTAATTTATAATGCTAATTTAATTGATTTTTCTTTTTATTAATAAAAATCATGCATTTATTTTTATCAGTCGAGTTATAATTTTTTATCATTTTGCGGATCTGAGTCTAGCCAATTGCAGGCGATAATGACTAGCTGTATTTATTCTCACAAAGATAGATACAGTTGTAGCGGCGTACATTTGAGACCGAATGTGAACGGTCGGAAGCGCTGTAACCAGAGATGCACATGCTGAAATCGAGCTTAGTATAGTTAGAACTATACAAGCTGTTCGATAAGTTCTTTAATGAACGGTTTCGGATGGATGTAACGGTGCAGTTTACAACTTGAGACCGGATGTGAACGGTCGGAAGAATAGCAGCGCTGTGCATTACCGGATGAGGCAATGTAATGGTATAAAATGAAAATAAGACTGATTAAAATAATGCATAATAATAATAATAATAATAATAATAATAATAATAATAATAATAATCATAATAATAATAATAATATCTAATAGTTTGAAACCTTAATCGATTATTAGTATAATCCCAACAGACATCATCTAGTTTGACTTCTGACTCTAATGTTATTGATGCTCGGGGAAATTGTAAACTAGATTATTACCGTTTTGACTTGTAAATTATTACCAACTAAATAGCTTTAAAATTTTCCCGACTAAATAAATTTACCGACTAAATAGTTGAATAAGTTTTATGATAAGGCTTATTGATCATGGTCGGATATTCGAGCACGGAGATTCGAGCACAGAGATTCGAACTCGGAGCACTGAACTCGGAGATTTGAGCTCGGAGCACTGAGCACTGAGCTCGGAGCACAGAGCTCGGAGCACAGAAATTCAAGGGGAATATTTTAATTAAAAAATATTATTAACTATTAGAATTACTATGAGATTCGAATTGGTTTTTAAAAAATTATTTTGAAATTTCAATGGTTGGGTTTTCACTATATGGTTCATATCCATCTTCTTGACCATTTATTTTAATTATTTTCCTTAATAACTTTTCTTCCATAATGTTTGATAATATGAAATTTATACCGTTAAAATCAGACAAATTCTCTTTCGAATAGTTTTTTTAAAAAACTTTGTTTTTGAAAAATATTTTTTAAATTTATGTTGGGTTCAAATTTATCTTCTTGACCATTTATTTTTAATTAGTTTTTCCATAATAACTTTTTACCCATAATGTTTGATTTTAGGTTTATATTCTTACTCACCATAAAATTCTCTATCGAATAGTACCCATTTGAGGAAATTCGAGAAACTTTTTATTTTTTCGAAAAATTATTTTCATGTCAGAAATGATCCCATCGAATTCCGAATCGATTGATGTAAAAATCTCGATAAAAAATTTTTGAAAAAAGTTTTGAAAAATTTGGGTCGTCCTCCCGTCCTCCCAAGAAAAATTTTAAAAAATTTGAAAATTTCGTTAAAATTTAAACAAAATTATATTTTAAAATTATTACGTAACAGGATTAAATGATTACGTAATAAATATATTGATTACGTCATGAAATACTGGAACACATGGTGACGTCATGAAATACTGGAACACTTTGATTACGTCATAAAATACTGAAACACATACAGTATTACGTCATGAAATACTGAAACACATACAGTATGACGTCATAAAATACTAAAACACTTGGATTACGTAATAAAATACTGAAACACATGCAGTATTACGTAATAATTTTGAAAAATTACGTAATAATCACTCATTTAAACAAAAATTTCGAAATTATTACGTCATAATTACGTAATAAATTAAAATTACGTAATTATTACGTAATTATTACGTAATACACACCAAAATTACGTAATGATGACGTCATTATTACGTAATACACACCTAAATTACGTAACTATTACATCATTATTACATATACTGTATAATACTGTCATAACAAGTGCGTCACTAGGGGGGGGTGTGTTCCAGAGTGCTACAATAATCTATTCTACTTTTTAAGTTCGCAGCAGAGAGTTATGAAATAAATACATGTGTGCACTACGGAGTACAAAAATGGTACCATAGTAATATTAAAACGAAAATACCTTTAAAACAAAACGTCATAATTATTATACATTGACAATGATGCTCTGGGTCCTGGAAAGGGATCTACATAATAGTTTAAATAATGGTACATCTAATTAACATATTTTAATTAGAAATTATAAAATACATAACAACGCTTAAAGTACACACATAAATAAATTAAATAGGTCAAGTTCAATTCATTTTTAACATAAAATTACATTTTTCTGTCAAAATTCAAAAATGGAAGAATAAAATGCTTTCATAAACAAATTAAATATTATTCATTTATCTACCAAAATTGATTGAATTTTAAATAAAATGTTGGTCAATTTCCATTACCATTCTGATTTACAGCATCTCATGTAAACCGGCGAACCTATATTTAGCCAAATTCTTACAAAATGGAAATATAATAAAATCGGAAATTCACCGATGACAAAATTTTTATATATCAAGGATTAATATTATACTTAATTATGATAATTTTATTATCCGGCATTTAAAAGGTTAATGCACCAATTAACCGGAATAAAATTTAACTGTAATAAATTTTGATGTATATAATTATTAACTAAAATGAAAATTGAATTTTTTTCAGATTAATCACGTAATTGTGCCTTGATGTGGGGAAAGTTGTATAAACCAGAATGGAAATTTGAAACAAAAATAGTTCCTGAAGACAGACTATGCATGAAAATAGTTAGAAACAATTTACTGAAAATATTTTCGGTGTTAACACTTAAAGCCAATCTGGAAAGTGGTGCACGCGCGGTCCTTAATAATTCCTTGTCAAATGATAATAAGCTCGAAGATTAAACAAATTGCTATCGACTTATCTCATCTGGTCATAAAAATCAAAATAACATTTCTATAGGTACGTTTGTTGACTTTGTAAATGAAACATAAATATATTTATAACAAGCGAGAGTCACCGAAGGATCCCATACCACACTCTTTCAAACAAACACGATTCATGAT
>JACMZG010001908.1:11381633-11451633 GCA_018340805.1 Microvelia longipes
GGTTAAATCAGTTAGTAAAATGAAAGCTGGAGGGAGAGTGACCTCGTGCTCCTGGTCACCTGATGGAAGGTATTTTATTGTATTCAATATTTTCTCTTTGAACCAATTTATTTATTTTTTACATTCACTGCAACACATCTTCGCACTCGCTTTGTCCATAGGCAGTAAATTGGTTTTATCTCCTGACAGTGTATAATGTGAAGTTTATTGACTAGTTTTTAGGGAGTTAAGGAGCACTTTTCAATCCCAAGGGAGAAAAAGTGTTTCCTATTGTTGGGGTTATAGCCAATTATTATATCTCTTTTTTGGGAGTCTTATCCTCTAAATTTATAAAGCAGACCAATCAATTTTGTAATACTTTCCCGGGGCCAGCACCCTCAAAATTTATTAGGGGGACCCAATTTATTGGGGGAAGGCTTGATGCTATATAAGTTTTTAAAATTTTGAGTCCGAAGTAGTGAGGATGAGCATAGCAAATGGTGAGGAATAGTTACAAAGTACCCAATTTTGGTATCTTACTGTGGTCTTCAGACGTGTTCTAGGTGCAGAGGCCATTCAATATTGAATTTATGCTTTTGATAAAAATTATTTTCACAAATAAGAGGGTTGTTTCCTATAGGTCAGTTTAGTATTTTAGTTCAGATTTTGATGCAACAGATTGGAACACTACTGTTCAAAACTTTCTTTCCCTTCAGTCTCTCTCCGTCAGTCGAAGAACTCAGTGTTCAAACGTTACAACTTTTGTAAGTCTTTTTAAGTGTATTCTATTTTATCTCTTTAATTATAGTATATATATAATATATATAAATATATATATATATATATATATTATATTATATATATTATATAGTGTGTGTGTGTGTGTGTGTGTATGTATTACAAACTATTTAAATAGACTTAAAGAACAAAACAAAATACAAATTATTATTGAACTAAACTGAACTAAATATCGCGGATATTTTAGTTTTTATTCTACTAATAATATCACCAAAAAGTTAAAACGTCGAACTAATAAAACAAATTTAATTTTTTAAGATAGATGTTACCTTTAAGCTCTAAATTATTATAAATAAAAATTCTGAAATTAATTAATTATTTAAAAAAATGCTTTTCCTTGCCTGAACCATAATTTTTATATAACTTTGGCAACAACCCTGCTCGGCTAAGAGGGGGCCCAGGCCCCCCTGCCAATGGACTCTTGGTTGAGGTGGTGTAGGCTTAAGAATACGTGGCCAATTCGCCTTCCTCCTCTATTACTACTACTACTACTCCCTCTAGTTATAAATCTCTTTAGCTATAAAACTAAGACAAGGCATAGTTTCAGGCTCAAATCTGCTACAACATACTATTGTTGATATCCACTCGTTTAACGACTTTTAGCATAACCTTCTACCCCTTCCTTACTGTAGGATTTGGAACTGACACACCTGTATAAAATAAAAATAAATAATCTTAACTTATTTATTTTTAGTTGTGGCAGGTATAGTCTGTTATCTTAATATCAGACTATACTGTGGGCTGTAACTCGAATTACAATTATACCTGAAGTGTTTGTAAACAATTTTCAACATTTTTTTTTTATTTCCCCACATAAATTTATTTCATGTAATAATGTTGACATTTATCTTGATCACTCACTTATCAATTTTTTGCGAATCCATTGTTGCAAATGTATAGCATTCAGTAGAGCCATTCAAGGCTAGAAGTAAAATAGCAAATGAATGTGCCCTTAGTAGAAGAGGTCCTAACCCTTGAGCTAATGCTGGACCCCCATAAAGAAGAAGTGCTAATCTAGAGTAAGCTTGGCCGAAGCAAACAACTACCAATCCAGTACTGATAACAACTCGTAATAATTCTTCTAAAACTGCAGCACACTCTCCCATTTCAACCTAAATAAAAATAATTTGTGAAAATATTATAAATATTTTAGGAAGGTAAAGTATAAGACGCCTCAAGTCAAAGTCAAGCGTCAGTATTTATACTAACAATATTGTAAAGTACAAAAGTCAGTATTTATACTGACTTTTGTACTTATAGTAGCCTTATTACTATACCACAAATGTCTAGGGTTCACATTCCGGGTTAATTAATTTTTGAGATTATTGCTCAATAAAATAATCAATAACAGTTGACACTACCACTTTAGGTGATTCCCACAGGGTTTATCCCTGATGAGCTTCCTAGGCTCTAAATGGACAATATTATTAATGACACAATATATAGTGTCAACTTTTCATGTTTGCAAAACTTGGTAGTATCAAATGATATATGTTTTGCTTGCTAAGTATGATGGCGGTAAGAGAGCACTGCTTGTCTCTGGTAAATACTTCACATTTTATTCTTCGGAATTTTCATTGAAGGTCAGAGTGAATTCAGGCTCTGTCGGTGCCCTGATGAGTTAGACGTAACGAAACAGAGTGGGACATGACATTATGTCGAGCCATCAATGATGAGGAATGTCGAATGATGGAACAGTTCCCAAAAGTAATATTGCATTTTGCCTGTTACATTTCCTAGGTGTCTCTCGCACAATTATATTGTGTCTACTATTCATGTTTTGGGGAAGACACGAACTCTATTGAAAAAGGTTGTTGTGACAATTTTCAAAAGATCCTATCACAAAAATATCTCAATTGTGAGATATATAGAAGGCGATGGTACTCTCCAAGAGGAACAAAAAATGTCCTGTAATAGTGTGACTGATCTCTAACTCTTTTCCCACAAGGTCAAATTTTAAATATTTTTTTTTGTAAAATTTATTTTACTTAAACTAGCACATACAATAATTTTAGCTATTAAAGCTAGAATGATAATAATATTGGTATTGTTGAAAAGCTGAGTGAATTTACTAAAGGATAATGTAGTAAGAGTGTCAAAAAATTTGGAAAGGCGGCCCAAAAAATTGCATGCAAAATATTTTATGCTAAAATCAAAATTTTTGCAGTGGGGTAAAAATTTGCAAAACAAAAAAAATCAAAGGAAATATGAGATGAGTAAAAGTTGCCCATAACTGGGCAACTTTTCTCTTCAATAGACCTTCATGAATAAACCCAACTCTTCTCAGTGGCGTATTAGAGCCCAATCCTGGGAGGGTAACCTTATAAAAAATTTATGCGACCGGGGGGGGGGGGGAAGATGTTACCAAGCCGTGCGTCCTATATTTACATAAACGATAATTAAAACTTCATGATCCGTTTCTGTTTAATGAATGATTATAATTTTACATTTAAATAAAAACAGTATAAATAATAATTTTATGTTTTTGCAACAGGGGGGGGGAGGGCATAAGACGTATTTACGAATTTTAAAAAATTTAAAAAAGATCTTGCTTCGCTTGCTGGTATCAGTATGAATTTAAGGAAAAGGGTTACTGTTTTGGAGATACCGCAACACGTAGAACCACTAATGGTTTTATTAAACATGGTACCAATTGGACATCTAATGACGCACTCGCTGACGTTCGTTCAATTAATAGTAATACATTGCAACAGAAAAAAATCGTCAACAATTTGAAACAAATTTATAAAAATTAAAAATCGTTTGTTTGCGCACTAGATTATGGTCAATACAATAGATCAATAGTCCAAAAATAAGGCTAACTTCGCTATCTAAATTGAAAAGCATTTAATAATAAAAGGGCTCGCTTTGCTCGCTAGAATTTTTATGTTCATAATGATGCATGGAAATTAGAGGCTCGGTTTGCTGGCTAGATTGCTAAAATATAAAATTATGTTCATCAAAAAGGGCTCGCTTCTCTTGCTAGATTGCTATGAATATACATCCAAGTATATTCAAAAAGACGCGCTCCGCTCGCACAATTGCTAAAATATAGAATAAGGGGTATCAAAAAAGGGCTCGTTTCGCTCGCTAGATTGGTATGAATATATGCGTGCATTTAGAAAAACAGGCTCGCTTCTATAAGTTTAAAAATTATCTATATTAATGGGAAATCGCTTCGCTAGCTGGATTGCGATAAATATATATGCAAAATATAGGCAAAAGGCTCGCTTCGCTTATTATTTTTTTTTTCAATTGCTATAACTACACATGCACAACGTTCACTTCACTCGCAAATTTTTTAATATGCTTAATTTTATTGCAGCCTTTTTCTATAAACTTAGGCATATCCAAAAATTCTGGCACGCTGGTCCGCATGTCAGACGTATTCCCATTGGAATGCATGTTTCCGTGCTTAACAATCACTTGCTTAAGGTTCCGGTTTATGCTTCATTACTTGAGCAGTTATCAAGCACTATTCGTAAATAATTTTTTCTGTATTTTTCAAAGGAAATAAGCGCAATTATCCTGTTGGCTATGCAAAATTATGCCTCTAAAATTGACATTGCATACCATTATTAGCACTATTTTAATGCTTAGTTGGTTTCTTTAAAGTTTTTAGCATTTCCTTTGAAAAATATAGAAAAAAATCGAGTACGGGGTACCTCGGAACTTTTCCTCACCCTTCGGACTCGCTTCGCTCGTCCTCAGAATAGGATAGTTAATAAATGGCCTAGGGTTTTTAAAATTCGGTCTCGCTTCGCTCGTCCTCACAATAGGGTGGTTACCAGTCATTTTTTAACAAAAACACATTTTTCAAAGTAAATGGCGGCTTGATATCACTTCAGTATTTAAGCATATTTTTTCGTTTATTTTTAACAAATAATAATTAATTATTATAAAAAAGCATACAAGAAGGTTAAACTTCGCATAATTCTTAAATGAGAAAAAGTTCCGATTTTTACTCAGTTTTATTAAACTATTGAATTTTTGGGCGAAATTTGTAACCTTGACAAATGTAACAAACTTTTACGTTTAACAAAAGTTTCGCACAAATTAATAATTAAATTCGCTTATAACTTGTTAACTAATTAGTAGATTTTGATCGGAGTTTTTTATATTTGTTCCTACTTTTTTTGCGATTCCAACGACGTGTTATATGTCAAAAACATATGTATACTTTTGGTATTATTAAGCGTAAAAATTTTAAATTTCAAAAGTAAATAATTTCAAAATAGCGGCCAAAATAAAACGAAATTCGAAAGATTTGTTTGTCATATTGAGAGGTATATTTCTGCCAAATTTCAAGTTCATCGGGTCTTTTTCGATTTTTTACGATTTTTTAAAATTTATGCTGACTGAGCAAATAGGGTTAATGGTGACATAAACTTTTGATATTCCGGGCAGTACAACTAGACTCAAAGACTGATTTTTTTTACCAAGTTTCAACTATCTAGCATAAACACAGTGGGAGTTATGCGTGACACAGACACACACACAGACATCAAGCTAAAATCGGTTCAGATGGTCCTAAAAACACCTAAAATTGATAATTCAAGTGAAATCTCGGGTTAACATTTTTTAGGTGAAACCAATACTTTTCCTCTATATACCTTCTGTATAAGAAGGTAATAGGTCATAGGTGTTTTACGATTTTACAAAGGACAGTGGGTAATTAAAATAAATTTAGGGCCCGGAGGGCCCGAAGAAAATTTTAAAGGGTTGATTTAGACCTTAATTTCTTTTCTATTTTGTACTTTTATCCTCACTAAAAGCGATACTTTTCCTCCTCTTTTCTTTTCCTTCCCCTCTTTTTTCCTTTTTCCCTGGATCCTGGGGGGGGTAATTACCCCCATTACCCCCCCCGTAATACCGCCAATGACTCTTCTCATCTAGTACTCATCAGATGTTTTTAACTTATCAGATTAGTACTTGATGAATAAAGTTACACACTGAGTGTACTAGTCTAAATTAGCTAAGAAAATATATAACTTATCTAATGACTAACAAAATTATATCTTACCCTGTCCTGTTTATTAATTGGTTTATCCCTATGCACCAGCTGACTAAAATAAAAATAAGCAGAATCTTCAATTGGCCTGAAGACAAATCTAGCAGCAAGGGAACCCAAATTATTAACTATATCATAAACACCTTGATCAGCAAATGATAAAATAGAGAACATTGTCATTATGTAGCGTTCACCCTCTGTAAGGATTTGTTTCACTAACCCTTGTTTGAAGAAACTCCATGTTAATACACACAATCGCTTGTCCACTAAACTCTCCTTGAAATAAGAAACAAATTATTAAAATTATTGCAGACACAATATAAAACAATTAATAATTTACAATAACAATTTATTATTAGAAGAGGCAAATTGTATGTTTTTTTAAGCTATACCCCAGAAAATTTCATAACAAACATAAGTTTAAATTAAAGTATATAGTGCTCTGGAATGCCAACCTATAAGCATTTATTAAAATTCAGCTATGGTCTTAGGTTCTCCCTATCCATTGCTTTCAAGCTGACAACCTTAACAGCCAAATTTTCTTTAGAAATGTGGCCCTTGAAAACCTTAAATATTTGCTAGAAATGTGATAACTTATTTTTTTATGTAAAAAAAACGTTGGATATACTTTAAAGTATCACACCAATATACTTTTAAACTAAAAGTTTAAAGGCAATTAAATTTTACTAACTGTTCTTAATGACACATGCTAGTTGCTTTTTATTTATTTAAAAACAGAAGTTTGATAGTTATAACCAGTCAAAGTTTATAAATTTAAAAGTCAATATTTTCAAAATGGTTACATATATTTAGAGATGAATATTATTTGGTGGACCCATTTGCCACTTTTGCCATTGACAGGTATATGTTCATCAAATTAAAACTAGATTGATATTTTTTTAATTTTCAAAAACTCAGTCAAATAGTTTTTATTATGATATGGTGTAAAAAATGTATCATCGGGAGAGCAAATTTTAGATCCAAGATTTTTGTGCTAAGTTTCAATTCTCCAGGATGAACACAGTAACACAGACAGCGTGATGAACATCATCCTCGTTACCATAGTAACAGTGCCAAAAACAGATACTAAAATCCCAGCACTTATTTAGTTTAGGTAAAACCTCATGGTCACTTGTGTCTATTTCAGGCCTGTAGCCAGGCAAAACTTGCAGGGCGATGTTTCACTTACCTATAGGAGACTTCCACAGAAAACTACTTCACCAGAGAGGGTGACAATATCCTCCTGGGTTTATATTTTTTACAGGCTACGGGCCTGGTTTATATATCTTGTTATTTATTAATTGTCTCAATTATTAAATTGTGATTTATGAATAATAAAACAAAGGGGTCATCTAATCTACAGAAGTACCAAAATCTCAGTAGGTGAGTAAAAATGTCTCGGTAGATGAATAAAATTATTTTGCTAAAAACAATAACAAAACATTTACCTCCGTTTGTAACGTAGGAAGGAAATCACTCAAGGAATTAAATGGAAAGTCGTCAGATGGAGAAACAGGAGGTTGACATTTCTTCTGAGACATATATCTCTTAAAATAAACAATGTAAGCGGTGCCAAACAACGCCACTGACGTTACTTGCGCCACTGAGAATGCTACAACAGCAGCACTTGGCTTCCATAGTACTAGAACTGTAAATACTACAGTTCTTACCAGAACAGTGACACTATCTACTACCACCTGTAAAAGAGGAAATAAATATTTAAATTTTCAAAACTATTGTATACCTAGTAATTTTCGACAACTTATTGCATGAGATCACTAGGCCACCTGGTGGATGTCATGTCTGTCTTTAAATTTACCGGTGGATTTTAAAAGCATAACCTCTTGGGATTTAATTTGGGGAGCTCCTGCCTAACTCCTCCCCAACAAAATTAGGGGTCACTAATGTCACTCATCTCTCAATTGTGGTGGCAACAATAATTGAAACCTTCCTACATACCATGCTATAAGCCCCAAATAAACAATGTAAACGGAGCCTAACATTTATTTTGTGTAAACCCAAAAGAAGGAAGGGCATTTATTCTTATCACCTCCCTTTATAACAACCACACAGCGCCAGGAAAGCTGCTTCTATATTCTAGGACAGTGTTGTGATGTGATAAACAAGCTCGTTACACGTATGTTTTCGTCCTTATTTATTTTTGTTGAGCATAAGTTTCAAATAATTAGGATTTTATTAGAGTTAAAGTTATAACTAGAATCTAGCATTTCTCATTATCCCTTTTTTATTTTTACAACCCCGGATCTTAAAAATCTTAATTTTTATTCTTATTTTACTACATATGTAGTTCTAATGCCTATACTTATTACATATAAAGTATTAATATTATTTACTTTTCTCTTGGATTTGTCAGGTTTAAGTAAAAAATGTCACAAAAATAGCAGATTTTAAAAATCCCAAAACGTTTTTCTGCAGCTGTGTAAATTGTATAACCTAGATGTATGGTATCAATACTAGATGCTTAACTAGCATCAAGTACAACAATACTTGCCACAGTATTGTGCATAGTACAGACTATACTAGTCCAAAGATGTGTTGTAATATAAATTTAACGACTTGTATATTTTGAGCATAGCGGGACTGATTATAAAAGTTTATAAGTTAGGGGAGGGAATGAGGGAGGGGGCACGAATTTTGAAGTTCACTTGGGGTGCTTAATTACCTACAACAGACTCACTTAAGCCCAACTAACCAATAGATTCTCAGTTGAATTAAAAGACAAATGGTGAGTAAATGTAATCAAACTTAAAGGGTAATTTTTTGTATAAGAATGATCATACTGGAACCTAATAAGAGCCTGATGTGTGGCCCTGACAACGGAGGCAGACATCTTATAAGCCTGTCTAAAAAATTCTATTTACAATATTGTTTTGTTTATACTTTAAAACCGACACAGAATGTTGTATTATATAAATAATACACAAATGAACATATTACCTTGAATCTGACAAAAAGAAATGCCTGTGAAGCCAAGTATAATGGCTCTACAGACATTTCTATGACACAGCTGATACATATCGCCCACACTCCTAGTGTATAATGTGTTGTCACAGATGGGTCGGGTGGTATTAAAACATAGAGCCAAATACCTCCAAATACAAGACATAGTGCTCCACATAGAGGTACTCTGTAACATAGACCCAAAATATAAAGAAGTTGGTTTTTGTGCACTGCAGGTTTATGGATAGAGAAACAATCACATTTTAGCAAGTTTTCAAAGGAAAATGAGCTAATGAGGTTGGGAGGTTGTCTTTTAAAAAGAGAGGATCGCTCCTCAATATATATATATATATATATATATATATATATATATATATATATATATATATATATATATATATATATATATATATATATATATATATATATATATAATATGAGGACAAGGTAAAACAGATCTACAAACAGGGTTATCCAACAGTTTTAGATATTCACTTTCAGTGAGTATTTTTTCCCTAGTGAAGCCAATCTGAATTCAGATAGCACTGGACAAACTGCCACAAAATGGAAATTATCTTCAAGTGCCCCCATATTGCATAGTGCGCATCTATGATCCAACCTACCATATCTGCAGTTTACAGGGAGTAATTATAATATATTTATTATAATAAATTATAATACGTTAATATATAATAATATAATAACGATATTTCGCCTTTATTCAAGCTCACAAGGCATATTCATGTTTCAAAAAATACATTATATACATAGTTGAAAAATAGTACGAAAAACATTGTATTTTGTCGGTACACTGTCTGTGTCATGTTTATTCTTTTGTTTACTGAATCTTTTGGACTGCATTCTATAAGTCTTACTTCAATCGAGTGTTTCAACACAGTAGAGGAACTTTAGATTTTGGGCCCTCCCTCAAAAATTTGTAACAAAATTTGTTTCCGAATAGCACAACTGCAGCAATAGATTGATTTTTCTACAAAGTTTAAATTCTCTAGCAAACACATTACTTTTCCTATATATCTATGGTATGAATGAAGAAAAGTAAAAATTATATGAAAATCATGTTGTTTTACTGGATAAAACTTAATTGATCAAATTATGTGATACAGTGATGAAATATAGTGCTGATATTCTTATAAAGAATTGTACTAATACTGTACTAAATCGGGTACAGGGTAACTCGGTAATTTTCCTCATTACATCGGAAACAGAGAGGATGAGCGTAGCCATCCTCCCTGCTTCGGACTCGCTTCACTCGTCCTCAGAAATACAGTTCGCCTAATTTATACTACATCCTAGACTTTGGATAAACACTTTATTCTGAGGTCGATCGTAGCAACATCAAAATAATATTAACTTAGACTTTTAATAGTCACGACATTCTGAGGACAAACGGAGCAAGTTAGAAGTTGAGAGGGAAAGTGCTCTGTACCCAATTTTTTCAATCAATAATAGTAATAATTATTTAATCATTAGCCTAATTAGTTCTGAAGGTGTACCTAAAATATTCGCGGATTGATAATAATCTCAAGAAATTGTCTAAAACACCGACTAACCAATCATCGGATTATTAAAAAAAATTAAATACTCTTAGGAAATTAAGGCTGTGCTACTTGTTTTATTCTTCAAATTCTCTAAAAAATTGTTATAAATATTTAAAATGTGCCTATGCTATTATAAAAATTGTGCTGATAAGTAAACTGCCATCCAAATAAAAAAGGCAGTAAGTTAGGCCTTTTACTGCCATCCAAATAAAAAAAGCAGTAAGTTAGGCCTTTTACTACCATCCAAATTAAAAAGGCAGTAAGTTAGGCCTTTTACTGCCATCCAAATCAAAAAGGCAGTAAAGTACTACAGTCAATCGTTTAGTTTAAAAATCTTGTCAGGTCAGTTTAGACACCACTGATTCTTAAGAAAAAAAATCCCTACAAGAAGGGAGCGGGAAAAAACTATGTAAACAAATCAGGTTATTTTACCCGTATTTTTTTGTTGATGTTTTTTTTACATTTCTTTTGTTTAGTTTTATTTTAAAACATAATTTTTAAGATTAATTTGAAAGTATTTTTCAAAACGATGCAATCAAAAGAAGAACTACAAACAAAATGAACGATTGCCGGGAAGAAGGGTTTTTCCCTACAGCGGTTATTGTGGTAGGGATTTTTTTCTCTATTTAAGTGAGAGGTTGGCAGCGGCTTCTCTGATTGGTCAATCTCCAAAATACTTATGACCTTGGGGATTTTTAAACTAAACGATAGACTGTAAGTTATACTCTTTTAAGTACTAAGAACTTAGTTATACTCCTTTAAGTTCTTCTCATATACTATATCCTTATAAACCAACCTTTTATTTATACTTTATAGGCAAAATGATTTCCACACCTCATCTGATAATACTATTTGATTTATCACATCAGGTACTTGGCATAGAGTAAATATTCAATCAAATTTGCTCTAAGACCATCCAGTTCCTTTTTATAATTTATCAATGGATCAACAATAAAGCAATACCCAAAATTAGGGACAATTTTGAAAAGATAATGAACTTAAATATAAAATAAACAAAAAAATATTAATAACAATGCTTATATTTAAAAAAAAATACAAAAACAAAATAATAGAAACCCTTTTTTAGAAAATAACTAAGAATTAAATTAATAATCTAAACCCATGTAAAAAATAATTATTATTTTTATAAATTACATGAATATAATACAGCGAGACATTATTGAAAATAATAAAAATGATAAAAAACGTTAACACAATATTTTTACACGAACACAAAATTGACTAGAAATACAATGTCTTGAAATGAATGTTTAAACAAAAATTTTGAAGTCGCCAAAAATAATTAAAAATTAATTTAGTCAAATTTAAAAATTTGTATACCAGAAAAGTTTTACACGTTGGTTTTGATTTTTTTTCTAAAAAAATACAATTTAACAATTACATTTTACAATTTGTTTTATATTTTTGATCATTTTTATTCAATTTTAATTTAGGCAGGTTTGTTAAATTGAGATTTAACCCTAAAATATCAAAAATAACTAACTAGAAACAAGCAATTTTTAGTCTCAAAAAGTAATCTGATCTCTATAATGAGGTATTCTTCATCTATCATATCGAATAAAAAATTATGTTTTTTTTTAACTTTTATTATTATAAATAGCATTTATTGACAAAAAATACACATTTAATATTTTCTTACACTTTTCTTTTAAATATTATATTATTCTACATACATTATTATTTTATAATTTTAATTCATTATATTATTAATATAACGTTATCATAATACTCATTTATATTGATATAAAATTAAAATCATCAAAAAAACCTGCAATATATTACATGTGAAATACAGTTTTTTATTTATTTAAAAAACAAGTAATAGGTAAAAATAAATAAACTTAATAAGATTTTAGCTTCCCACACCACAAATAGAAGCTAAGTTTATTTAAATAACTTTTTGACATTAAAAACACTCTAGAGGCATACATTTTCATCGTTTCATTCTTATAAACTATATCAGTAGTTACATGTTTGTTTAGAAAATTTTCCTCAGAATTGATAATGAAAACATTAGTCGACTTTATGAGTTTTAACAGACTAAATTTATACCTAATATTTTTGAAACATTATAATTTTATATTATGATAATATAATTATTATATTTAAAAAGTATGTGAAGCAAATCAATTCATCTATAAAAAGGTTTTGTTGAAAATAAAAGTATTCAAAATTGATCTCAAAATCTGATGAGATTTTACTTAAACCATTTTTTTTATTTTATCTTTTCTTATCTTATTTTAATATTTAATTTAAATATTTTTTTAATAGAAAATAGAATAAAATCATAAATCCAAAAATATACGAATAAAATCAAGCATCGTCTGCATTTCTAAACTAAAAGCGTTTTATTCACTACGCATTTTCATTAATGAGAAAAATTAAATGTAATTATTCTTCATTATCCATTAGTAAGTAAAATTAAGAATAATCATAACAAATTCTGTAAACCAAGTACAGAATGAGAATGAATTATTCTTAACATAATAAATTAGAACTTCTCACTAACAGGAAGTAAAGGATTTTCATTCAAAGTATAACTTACACGTGAATTGTTATTCGTCTTATTAATGTAAATGGTAATGACTGTGGGAGAGCAGGTCCGTGTTTTTATAATTATGTTAAAATGTTAAAGTATCAATGTGGGAGTGTATTGGAACTTAATAATAACACCTTAAAATCTAAATGAATTTATCAAATAAGTTATAGATGAATTGATTGAATTTGCAATTAACAAAAAATTTTATCACATAATATGTCAGAATAAATAAGTGAAATAATAATAATATAAATAATTATCAATAACTAATCTATATATTTAAACAATTTTAATTAAAAAAATATACATAATAAAGGAAAGAGGATGGGGTTACCAGAAATGTGACAGGATTCCTCTAGGAGGCGGAATCTTTTTATCTTTAATAACATCTTCCAGAAAAGTTTTTAGCCTTTCGACAGGCCCCCCTCGCCCTTTTTCAGTAACTTTATATATTTTACACAAATAATCAGTACAAATCAAATACAGAAGCTTTTGGAAATTAAAACCATAACTAGAGAGGAGACTATGACCAGAGACTTCTAGAACATCTAATAGTATCGTTGCACTGACATCTGACAGTGGATCCAAGGAAATGAAATTAGTCAACCAAACCCAGAGTTCGGATACACCGAGTGGAGGACATAAGGAGGAATCAGAACGACGTTTATGGGCAATTAATACAGCACTGTAAAGTTGAGCGACACCACTCATGCGTTTTAAGAACTTATCAGTTTCTTCTCTCTCCCTGTTGTCATAATTAAAGCCTAATCTTTTGTTATACTCTATATCGGATTCAGTAGGTGAAGGTTTAAGATCAAGAGGTACTAAATAAGGGCAGATTCTAAAGAAGAAAGCTTGGATGTAAACAGACAGGACAGGATATCTCATGATAAGAGCTAGTACAACGGTGGCAATGGCATGTCCAGTTTCGGGATGAGAGGAAACAACATCTTCTCCAGCTTTAACAACTTTCCTAGCAAGTAAAACTTCACAATATCTTATTCCCATGGGATGATCCTTGGCACTAAATCTTCTATTCATGACTGGCACGGACTTTCCATCCAATAGATCAGTAAGTTTATCAAGTTTATCCTTAAGATGTTGAGCACTGGTAGGTGATATAGCATTAACAGGTACATTAACAGCCCTCTGACAGTCTTTTCTAAAGTTTTTATACTTATCATCGTTAAGGAAAGGTTCTAAACTTTCTTCAGCCTTCGTGAGAACATTTAGGACATAATTACAATATTTTAATCTCTCTAATCGTCTTTTATTTGTCTCGGTAGATGAGCTAGAGATAAAGCCCTCCTTTTTCTCCATTCCGCTTTTCACATTTGCCTCCATAACCTCAACAGGTTGTTTTTTACTATTTTCTTCATTTTTTCTTAGAGCTTCCAATAATTTAGCATTTGCTTCTTCTTCAAGTCGTTTAGTGTTTTCGTAATCTTCATTCCTCAGATTAATCCTATAATAGAGATCAAGTAGAAAAGAAAACAATGTATTGCATTCATCAACATCAGCCTGTGAAATGTTACCACATTTGCTTTTGGAAATAACATCTGTAAGCCTAACATTATTTTTCTTAAGTGTATCGAAATCAGAATGAAATTCGCTAACTAAAGAAACACTACTAGATTGAAGAAGTTGTAGCATCTCATTATACTTAGCATTATATGATTTTTGTGTACTACTGATGGTCTCTATAAGAGCTCTTTTTCTCGCCACAAGTTCCATTTCCTTAATCTTCTGCTCAGCAGAGGAGTCAGACTGAATCTTGGAATTCAAGTAAGCTGATTTTTTAACAGACTCAATCTTTTTAGCTTTGGCTAAGACAGCTTCTAAATCTTTGTTGAAATCTCTTTCAACCTTAAGTTGTTTTTCCCTAATTTTTTGAAACCAGTTCATCTCGGTGAGTTCTTGCTCCACCTCCTTCTCTTCGGCTTCTCTAGCCAACAAATCTTCAACCTGTTGATCATGCTCCTCCATCTTCTTTCGAACTTCATCAAATTCATTTCTTATTTCATCAGTAATAGTTTTCTCCACTTGGGTTATCATTTTCTTCAAAGAAAGTCTCTCCATTTCAGAGCAGAGTTCAGACATTTCAGGATAAGAGGGACCAGCACTCTTATCATCTTTAATCTGCACATTTTCAACATTGAGTGGAAATCCAGAAGTCAATTTTTTAGGAGGCTTTTTGGGACTTTCCAAACCTTTAGAAATAAATTTTACAGTTGATTTAGGCTTATCTTTATAAGGAGTAGAGTGAGATTTTGGAATTAAATTTAATTTTTCATTAGGAGAAGAGATAATTATACCGTTAGCTTCTTCTAGAGAAAGATAAAGCTCACTTGTTTCAGATTCAATTGAAACTGAAAGATAACTATCATTATTCTTAACAGGGGAACGAATTTCAGTAAATTTAACAGTATTAGTGATTGTGTCAGGACTGTGAGAGATGGGAGGTCCAATAGTGACATCGACTGCTCCACCAGCAGTCCAGAAGAGTCCGGCAGCTTTACTCATAGCTCCGTGTATGAGTCTCTTCCATCCGGCTTTGTCATCGCCAGGTAGGCTCCCGTGTTTCCTCTCATACTTCTCAAGTACTTGAATAACAGACATTTTCCCTTTCTCAATAACACTCTACACAACAACTGAAAACAAAAACAACAGAAGAATGAAAAATGGAGTAATCAGATAATTAACTAACATATCACCCAACTCAAAAACAATCATTTAAAAGTACTGTCACAACAAAAATAATCATTTCAACAAAAAACATTTTCTATTGGAACTGAAAAGTTTTAGAATAAAAATTTATTACAGAAAAAAGTACCAAAACCATAAAATTATATATATAAAAAAAACATTTCTTCTTCAAAGTAATTGTTTAATTTATCTTAAAAATGGTAGGCAAGAGCAAAAACAACAGACAAAAAAACACACAACAAAGATACAGAAAATCAACTAATTTATAGGACATGAGATCAAAGACAGAACTACAAAAATTCTTTTAAACAATAAAAAAATAATGCTATTTAACAAAAATTACATTAAAAAGAATAAAACAATTTACATTAAATATTACAAATTTAAATTATTAGACTAGATTAGATGTGTTTAAGTAAGAAAAATGTTTGGAAACACATAACTTCATTAAAAGACGTTTCAAATGATCTACCTACAAGAATAAAGATGCAAACCTAACATGGAAATAAGTGTCAACTAAGAAATAAAATATCACCTTCACTTATAAAATTTGATTGTTAAAGTCAATTGAACTGGAATAATGGACTTCACATTAACTAGAATCTCATAACACCTCAAAGTATAAAAGGAAGAATTGATCATTGCTGCCACAATAGTATTTTCATAAAGTTTAAACAAAATGTTTTTACTTTTCCTCATTTATATCAAAGGTATATATTGTGTTGGCAAAAAAAATCTGAAACCATTGTTACATGAATTATCCGTCGCAGGTGATTTTAAGGCCTCCTCAGTGATTTTTATAAAGTTGTCTCAATGTGTGTCTGTAATCCTTGTAGCTCCCAGTGTATTTATAAAAGAGAGTTAAACCTTTATAAAGAAAAACAGTCTATTGCTGCAGTTGTGCTATCGGGAAAATGAATTTTTATGACGTCATCAACCCGCAATAATAATATATATCGTAAAAAAAATTCAAAAAGCAATCAGCAAAAAAAAATTGAAACATCATTAAACGCATAAAAATGTTGTAATGGATTGAGATTTGACACGCATGTAGCTATGTATAAGACTAATATATGTGCCAAGTTTCATCTCATTATCAGCATTAGTTCAATTTTTATCAAATGACTTGTGTACGCTTTTTTTTTTAATTGTAAAAATCAGAAAATAATCCAAATGAGTTGAAATTTGGTACAAATGTACCTGTACAATATAAATAAGTACACCTAGTTCGTTTCAATAGGACAAGTATATCCATGATTTTTGTTGGATCATAAAAGTTAAGCTTCATCGAGCATGGTCAGTGCCTAGATGGGTGACCACAGGGAACGAAACAGTTGAATTACTGTCAGAGGACGAGTGAAGCGAGTCGGAAGACATGTTGCAGTATAAATTTAATGACTTTTATACCTTGAGAACGAGTGAAGCTATAGTTAGCTATAGCTATAGATAAATATTTTTAGATCACTATAGATCATTATAACATTTTTTTAAACAAGTTTAAAAAAATGCTTGAACTTCTCAACACATTCTGTTGAGTCATCAAAACCAGGTAAGGATGAAAACACACAATACGTGAGTAAAGTCACATGTTAAATTTTATTTCACTATAAATACTAATGTACCTCTGGTGGAGAAAAACAGATCTACAGTTTAATATTGGCTTCAATTTTGAAGTTATAAATTTTGAAATTTTAATTGGGAAATACTATGTAAGTTAAAAAAAAATCTAAGTAAACGCTCTACATATTTTTATAAAGTCTATAACAATAAGAAGATTCTAAGAAGTTTGGAAGGCTAAAGTTTGTTTACGTCTGTCATTATATGACATTTTACTTTAAACTTCTTGTAAATACTCCTTAGCCAAAATTGCTGATCCAATGTAAATTAAACAGCAAGTCTTATCAGAGGAAGAACTGGTAAGCTTATGGGGTTAATTAACCATTGCGTATCAAAATAGTATTTTAAAAATCATAGGTAAGGTAATGGTTTTGGGTGCAGGTTAGAGGTTATCCACAATTAAGGTGTTTAAGCCCAGCCATGTTTTCATCTCGACGCCGATGTACTTGTTTAGATAACACGTTTTAACATACACTGATTGGAGTCTTATATTTCTTTACTTTTTAGCAAACTGAGCTCCAAAGCTTTTTTACAAATTAATAAATAGGCTTTTAGAAATTCGCTGTTGGATATGAATATCAATCAGCAAATATCAACGGTAGCTGATTCCTTCTTTTGTAGTAAATATACCTTCTCATACTTTCTTTTAATGTTTATATCTACTGTTGGTCTAAAGAGGTTTCTATAATAACTTAGTATCCAAGTGATTTCAGCATTTTCAGTGTTACTACTGGATGAAAGTAAACAATACTACAATTTAATTTTTTTTGTATTTATTTATTATGCCTTCATAGGTTGTCCAACATACTTTATTATGAGTTCTACTTATTTTATCAGCTCAGTGACAATTTCTTCTGTTATGGAATCACCAATCAATTTAATATCATAAGCAAAGTTTAAATTAAAATATAATTCTCCTTTTTATTCACTTAATTTTTCTAAAGGCTTACTCATAAATTAAAGTAAACAATTTATAGTACATGAAAGTGTAAAAATTAAACTAAGAGCCACTCATGTAAAAATTGTGAGAGCTTATAAGAAGAAATTTTATGACTTTGTAAAATTTGGAAATAAGAAGAGCCTTTATAAAGGACTCAGTGAATGGCCTGAATGATAAGAGTGATGGAGGGCTATCAGTGATCATCCAATTCCAAGCCTATCATACCCAGTCTTTGAATAGTCTCTTAAACGTCTGCACTTAACTCACCAGTAGTTCGTTTTAATTAATCAATTTAATTTCCTTTGTTCAACGTTTATTCTTATTTGTTCCCCTTATCTTTTGACTTTTATTATTCTATTAGGTTGTATGTGTTGTTATTTCTTAGTAACTTGTTTTTTAGACACTGTTGATGGCATTATTGCCCAAAGCCGGCTCTGCTTATTTTTTAATAAATTCTTTGGTGGAGAGACGTATTGATTTTTGCATGTTAAGACGTTTTATATTTGTAAGGTTGGTACAGAGGGTAGTCTCATATCTGACTTTAGCAAGGTATTTTTGATCACATGATTAAGAAACATTATTTATTTTCTAAACTAAAATATTTTAAGGTAAGTAAATCAGTCTAATAATCCAACTCTTCACCTGATGCTGTTATAGTATCTACAAAAATTCAACCAATATTGTTTCGTTTTTATTTTAGTTAATTTTAAGTAAGTGTAGGTTTCTCAAGATTATATTTTAAATTTCTAAAAAAACTTAAACTTTCTTCCCTGCTTAAAAGCTCAACAAAGCCAGAAATGAGTGGCATTAAATATCTAGAAGTTCCATGGGAACTCCCAACTTCCTTTCTCGACTTAAATTTTTAAAAAACTATAAAAAAAGAGGCAATTGATATCTAGAACTTTTAAAGGAACTAAGACTTATTTTCTTTACTTAAAAGTCCACTAAAACTAGAAATGAATGTAGGCTCCTGCAATTGATATCTAGAAATTCTAAGGGAACTTTAACTTCCTTCCCTCGCACAAAAGTTTAATTAAACTATAGTTGAATTTAAAATTAATTATAATATCTTAAAATGAAAGATGGCTGAAACATTTTTTTGGGGCTCTCAGGGGCTCTGTGTAACCTCCTCTTTGTAACTTGTAGACCACCCATCGATATTAAATTAGCTGTTGTAGGGCAACTTTTATATAAAAAAAATAATGAGAGAAATGAATAAGAAAACGCACTTAAGATAATAATTTATTTACATAATATTGCAGCTAAACTTAAATTTGTATTTTATAAAATCACTCAAATTCAATTATTTTCTTTCATCATCAGGTCTTAGTAATTTAATTTACTAAGATTGATTTAATTAGTAATTAAATCAATTAATTACAATGTGTTCTTGGCATAGAACATAAAATACAATAACAAAGATTTTTTCTTAAGGAGCAAGAAGGAAAACAAGTCTAATTAATTCATTAAGATTAATTAGACTTGATCCAATAGGTAAAGGAAATTCCACTTATTTGGCACACTCAAATCATAAAAATTAAAACTCTTCAAAATAATTATTCAACCTGAGAACATAAGGTGCAGAATTCACCCTCTTTAATACTAATATAATAATAATGAATAAATAAATAAACCTAAATGAAACTTGCCATTTGGTAATTTATAAACGAAAACAATAATTTTCCATTGAATAAGAAATTCATGCAAAATATTTTAGAGCAAAAGTTACAATAAATACAGTCCCTATTTCTGTAGAGATGTAGAGTAAAACATACCAACATTCCATTACCAAATGTTTTCCAAAATAAATTCCCTATAAGAATCTAGATTTATTAGATGCATACAGGTCTGCCAGCTGGGCGAACTTACTTTGGAATAACTGTTTCCTTGCTCAGCTTTTTAGTTCTTACTCAAGTCGAAGTGGTACAGTTCTAACTATGAAGACAAGTGTGAACAGAAAGTCTGAGAGAGAACTATAATACGACACACGGAACTAATAGACCGTCCCAGCTCTTTCCCCCTCCACTTTATGCCGACCTCGGAATAAAAAAATACCTTTTTCGTAAATAAAATCATAAAAAGGCAACACTGGTTGTAAATATTTGTAACCTCGCGTCGCTTTTATTTCCCTCATTGTGCATATTTTTCTGTTCGAGTTCGTTTCGTTCCATTCCAATCTGTTTAATTCATCCAATTATTGCAGAGTTGTAATATGATTTGAGTGCCTATATTTGACGCATGGACATTGATGTATTCTTCAAGCATTTCTTGCTATTAGAGTACAGCGCAGGGTCTGGGGTCTGTCAACCAAAAGACAGCTTTTTTTTTCGAAAATGCCAATGTCTTTCAATAGATGACATTCTTGACTTTTTTAAGTCATGAATGCATATTGTGTCATATTATTTTTATAATATGAAACAATACGCATTCAATTATACAAATATAACACAAAAAAAGCAGTTTATTTTGGAAAAAAGTAATTATAGCTGACGATTTATTAAAATCGTCAAACTTTTATCATAGAACTATTATGATCCATTGCATTACATAATCAAAAACTTTAACTTCACTTAATTCATACTTCCCGAACAAATTTAATGCAACACAGGTAAATTTATAAGACACAACGATATTCCTACTTAAAAAGTAAATAAATAAATTTTTAAAAATAAAAAAATACGATATCAAATAAAAACAAATCACAAAATTCAAAACATAACCTGACTTTCAGTGTTGCCAGAGTAGGGATTTTTTTTGTTACTATAGAGGAAGGAATTTTTTTATTTAAAAATGAGGGTTGAAAGCATTGAGATTTTGGCGGGGTGTCAATTGATTTTAGCCGTGTGTCGTACTATAGATTAGTGAGCAAGACAGCGAAAATTCTAAAGAAAATTTGTCCTACTTGCACACCTCCACACCAGACATTTTTTCCTTTATAAACTTAAATAGAATACTTAAGTTTATAACTGATTATTCATCTAAGATTTTGATAAGAGAGCCCTGCCTCCCAGTACTTTGAGTCCTTTTTTATCAAAGTGACTAATACTATTAGAGGGAGTACGGAACCCGATTTACACAGTGATAAGGGGTCTGGAAGTGAGACAGTTTCCATAGGTGCCGTAACTGTACTTACCCCTACTATAGTCTCCCAAGAGAGAGACTAGATACTCCTCCACCCCTCTACAACCCCTTTTAAGGCACACACTCTACAAACGGTGGACATTTTTCAGTGATAGCACATTAAACCACTTTATTCAACACAGACAATTAAAGAATACATGCAATACATAATAATTAAAACTTAGTTTAAATTCATTTACTTGATTTAAAACAAAATATTCGAAAAATAATGTAATATTTACGTGAAAATGTAATAATTATGAAAAATAAAAAAATGATGTCACCAATGTACTGTTACGGCACCTAGCTACCCAAGGAACGATAAGAACTGTTATATCCTCCCTCTAATAGTATTAGTCTCTTTGTTTTGTATAAATTGTGGTTATATATCATGATTTTCTACATCATTTTTTGTTACTCATAATCATAGAGATATTATTACTAGAGAGGCCCTATAGATTACATTTTGAAACATTGAAAAAGTAACCTGACTACCTTCCTTATAAATGCAATCAAATAATCAGTACACCATTTTACTAACTTATATATTATAACGTTAATAATACAAATCAAAATACAAGCAATGTGCGGGAAGCTGAAAACGATTAATTTATTATAACCTTAACTCACTCTTGGAGGAGGTTTCAATAGGGTTACACAGAGCCCCAAAAAGATGTTTAAGGTTTCTTAATATAATGATATAGACTATGCCCCCTCTAGTATATCTCTATCCTCATAATAGTAAAATCAATCCGGACTTGTTTTATTTGATTCAGAGCTCCAAAAAACATTGAAAACAACTAACTCTAAACTTTGGTTTACCAACTAAGTCTTTCTGGTTATTTACAATGTATTTATAGTTAACAATTTTATTCGATTTAGCCTCGCACAAAATATAATTAAAGACCTTCTTTCTGGCAAATCATTATTTAATTTATTTTTACCATTTTACTGACCCTAAGCAAACCAGGCCAATGAAGTCACAACAGATAGAGTTCTTATCCTTCTAAAGATTTATTTTTGCACCATGTTTCTTTAAAAAATAATAATGCGTCTAAGGTGGCGGGTTTACAAGTCATACGAAACCTCCTTTTCATGATCCCTGACAATTGTCAGTCAATTCATAAACAAATATTCCCAAGGAAATTAGCTAAAAGGAGCGGAATACTTTACGGAAATTTTTTTCCGAAGAGCGGAATTGTTCTATTAAATTTTTATTTGGATAAAACTTAATAGCAATTATTAAAAAAAAAACTTTAATAAAGAAAACGTGTTTTTCTTTTACTCGATAATATTTTAAGTCCTTTTAATCTTTAGATGTGCAGGCCAGTATAAACCAGAATAAAAAATATTTTTCTTGCAATGAATAATTAATAAATAAATAAAGCTAGTAGTTTGAAGATATTAGTGGTCCTCTGAAATCAAAATTATAAAAAAATAGTGTATCACTTTAAATACACCTAAAATAATGATAATCTCTAAATTAGTAATTTTTATAAGTATTGATTAATTAATCCTTTATTTTTACATTCATAGATTATAAATATTTTTTTATTAGCTATTTATTTTTTATTCATACTATGTATTTATTTTTCCCATTTATATTGTAGGTATAAGGGAAAATATGGCGTGTGCGAAAAAATCCGAGACCAGGATTTCATCTGAATTATCTGTTCCAGGTGTTGTTCAAATTGAACTCATTTAATTTTGACATTGTGTAAAAATGATATTGTTTTATATGGAAGATAACTGGATCTAGCAACTAGTTATGTACTGGTTCTACCAACTAGTTACGTACTGGTTCTACTAACTAGTTGGTCACAATTAGTGAACTTTTTGTAATAAAATAACCTCAAGATGTTGAACATTACCGAGCAATAGCTTGTACGATTAAATAATAAATACAAACTTTTACTTCATGATCTGTTTCTGTGTTTTACACTAGTAATAAAATATCAGTAGAAAAGATTTTTTAAAATGTTTTCTTTAGCTTTAATTCCTTTTTTAAATTGCTCACGACATTAATTACAAATAAATAAATAAAACAATATCTTTATTTAATAAAATTTAAGATGATGCATTGTTATACTTAATTAGGCGAAGAATATTTTAAAATTTAAAATAAAGATAAATACAAAATAATACAAATAACTGTCTTTTAAATTGCATTGTCTAGCTGAAGCTGTATTGAAGAAGTATACTTAATAAGCATTGCAAAACACATTGTGAAGAATATATAAATTGTATTAATGGTAATGAAGGAGAGATAAGAACCACATGTTTAATAATCTAGCAACTACAGTCTATCGTTTAGTTTAAAAATCTTGACAGGTCAGTTTAGACACCTCTGATTCTTAAGAAAAAAAATCCCTGCAAGAAGGGAGCGGGAAAAAACTATGTAAACAAATCAGGTTATTTTATCCGTATTTTCTTGGCGATGTTTTTTTTTACATTTCTTTTGAGTAGTTTTATTTTAAAATATCATTTTAAGAATAATTTGAAAGTAGTTTTCAAAACAATGTAAACAAAAGAAAAACCAGAAACAAAGTGAACGATTGCTGGGAAGGTTTTTTCCCTACAGCAGTTATGTTGGTAGGGATTGTTTTCTCTTTATAAGTGAGAGGTTGGCAGCGGCTTCTCTGATTGGTCAATCCCAAAATATTTATGACCTTGGGGATTTTTAAACTGAACGATAGACTGTATGTCTCTAGAATACTTTTTATTAACCCACTGGAAAGAGAAAGCTGTGGCCAGGTAATCCAAAATAAGAATCATGGACCATAGCTGGCTTATCATTAAGTTTGCTCGCTACTCCAGTGTACACACTAACTTAGAGTAAGAACTATGTTCGGGCACGTCCTCGATCCTACTCCAAACAGCCCTACAGTGAGTTTCTTAACAAATCTCGAGCAAGAAGAATTTTATTCTAAACTGCATTTATTGCTTCTTCAAAAAGACCGAGTAAAATAAAGATCTGGAGGGAAATCACTCTTATCAAATTTGATAACAATAATTTATGAGTTATCAATGCATTTTAACAAAATTAAATAATTATATAACTCTACTTGCTATTTTAAATAAATAAAACAAATAGTGGCAATTTTTGGAATTTAAATTGTTTTGCGCTCGTTAACTATTTATTCAAATTCTAATTAAAAAATTCATAATTTGAACAAAAAGTAGGGTAAACAAAACTTGATTTTTCACTAAAACTCAAACAGGTATAGTAAAAAATCTATAGTAAAGTATATCAGTATATTTTTACTAAGATTACAATAAAATGGTAATACTTCCTGAGTAAAACTAACTCTGTATTTTCACAACCTAAGTAGATTATTATATTGATATTGTCACAGAAATATTTTTTATATAATTTATAAATAATAAAGATACAAAAAATGCAAATAGGCCCATCAATAAATCTGAATGATAGATTATACAATATCAATATTCAAAAACAAACCACCAAAAAATTTTTAAAAGTATTTTGAATCCCAAAAACAAAAAATTGAAAATATTAAATTTAGTGAATCTAAGCCATTTCATTAGCAAAATATATATATATTAGCGAATTTTCATAATGAAAATGACGCTTATGAGGTTGTTCGGATGACGGAAGTTGAGGGTGGGAGTGAGTGGAATCGGTTCCTATTGGCTTCCTGATAACAAAAATAATGTCCGAAAAAAGTTATATAATATATGTATATTTATATATATTATATATATATATATATATATATATATATATATATATATATATATATATATATAATATATATATATATATATATATATATATATATATATATATATATATATATATATATATATATGTATGTAAGAGTTTCTACCCTTTCGTATGGCGAACGATAACTCTCGAAGGCGTTCTCAAATTGAAACGAAACTTTGCAAATCGCGAGATGTTGAGGAGGTTACGAGGCCTATTGTTTATTTATACATTATGACGTCATCAACCAAAGTTATGACGTCATGAAAAAAAAAATTTTTTGAAACTTGAAATGGCTTTAAAACAAGGTATCTAGTATTTAGGTAGACGGCTAGCTGAATCGATTAAGACCAATTTCAGCTCAATCGAACCATCACAAATGGCGCAATTGGTATACATATATATATAATCTTGTATATATATATATGTATAGGTCAAAGACTCGTACGATATCTGTTGGGTTCAGTAGTGTTAGAGGGTGGGGATATAGTATAAAAGAGATACCTCTACCTCTTGCTCCATCCTGGTAAGCCTACTGTCCCAGAGAGACAGGGCAAAAATGGCTTCCACTGAACCACGCCGAGCTAAGCAGACTTGTAAAGAGGAAGAACATCGAAGTAGTCTTTATATGGTCGAAGTTATTCTAAAACGAATGCGACCAGTTTCAGCTCAATCAGACAATCCTAAGTGACGCAAACGGTATTTTTATTTTAAATAATCATGAATATATTTTTTTCAACCTTACAAATTTACTCAAATAAACAATTTGTTTACAAAAAAAAAATTTGACATTTTTCTTTAAATTCTATAAACAATCATAAATGTAAGTAAGAGTTGAAGTTGTCTTTATTTGGTCGAAGTCATTCTAAAACCATTGCGACCGGTTTCAGCTCAATCTGACAATCTTTAGTGACGGAAATGGTATTTTTATTTAAAAACAAAAATCATGAATAATATATTTTTGTTTATAATGCTTTTTAATTTTAATATTATAGCATACTATTAATAATAGAGTATTAATAAAATCTCAATTAGTAAAATCAAGTTTGTGAGAAAGCAACTCAGGCCTGTGTGGAGAGGCTGTGAAAATTCGCTAGATACATGGCAAAATGCCATGTAACAAGAACAATAATGAAACAACACATAATACAAAACAACAACAATGTGGCCGCAAAGCGCCACAGGGAGGCCCCGGCCGCGAAGCGGCCCGGTGGGCCGACGCCGAGGAGCGGACGAGGCGCGAAGCGCCGAGGCCGCGTAGCGGCTACGGCCGAAGGCCCGTATATATATATATATATATATATATATATATATATATATATATAAATATATAATATATATATATATATATATATATTATATATATATATATATATATATATATATATATATATTATATATATGTATATATTTCCAGCGTATTTTTGTAAACACACTATCTTTGGAACGGATAAATAACTTGGTACATAAATAACCATGGGTAGGACATGGTCCCTATTGAAAACCAGGTTATTGTGACGTCATTAACCCAGTGTCCTGAGTGAGCAAAATTTTCAAAAAATTGAATAAATTTATATTTATTATTTTCCATATAGAAAATGTGTTAAATATTAGCTGAGCTTCGAATGAGTGCAATGTATTGTATTGTATGTAATGCTGTGCAGTGTATTGTATAATCCATGGGATAAATATTTGCATTTCCTTTAAAAAAAAATCTGCCTCTGTGGCCGTATAGGCACTCGATTTCGGGTGCCTCTGGGGTTCGCAGCCCAGGCTATGATTTAAGATTTTATGAATAGTATTTGTATTAAAAAAAAAAAAGATTTCGCCAACTTTAATTAATTCTTAGAGTGTAGTAGATGCAACCCACCTGAGGTTGTTCCTGATGGTAAATACCCAGATGGGACGACGAAAGGCCCTAAAACGGGCATTTTATTTTTTTAATTTTCCTTTAAAAAATTAAATAAGTTGTGATGCTACTGCTCAAGTTATTAAAATATACATGGAAAAATTAAGCAAAAATTGGATTGACAAGCATAAAAGCGGGGATTTAAAAGAAAATTAGCCTGGCTTGCGGACTTCCTCGCCAGAATTATTTTAGGCTTAAATAAATATAAGTGACTTTAACTGCAGCACTACCAACGTAACTTTAAATAAGAATAACTCCAGCAACTTAAACTCTAGACAACTTAACAAAGATTATTTGTAGGCTACCTAGTGGGGAATTTTTGCCTTCACGTCAAAAATCATTTATTAAACAGCCTATCCTTTACAATCGAATTTTAATACAAGAACATAAAATTTTGCCTTAAATATTAAACAAAAATTAAATGAATTAACTTTTTGTCGAATCCCACAAATATGTACGGCATTGTTTTTTTTAAATAAAAGCCCTATCCCAGTCAGTGCTGCCAATTTCTAGAATTTACTACAGCTGCCTATTATAACTGGGTAAATAATATAAATTTTTAGAGGAACTACAGATGATTTCACATTATATTTGGAGACAGTAAATAATACTTAATTATTGCATAGAATTCAAGTCTAAATATATACAATGGTATTTTACAATAAATTTTAGTAAATTTTCACCACAAAATAGCACTTATATGGTTGTTCAAAGATATTGTTTGTTCAAGGATGAGAGGGAATCGATTCCGTTTGGCTTGCAACGTATACCAAGAGTATATGTCTCATTTTATTTTTTGTAATCTTAAAAATAATTAATCATAATAATACATTTTTTGTACTTATAGAAACGTCACAAATATTTTTTTTATACTTCATCACACACATTATTTTATATTTTTTCAGTATTTTTAACTTAAATAATTTAACAAAATTAAGGTTATATTTTGTTGAAATTATTCAAAAAAATTGAGGTTTTTAATAAAACCTGTTTTTACTATCAGTAAGTGAAGAAGGTCAGACAAGATAAATATTTTTAAGTTAACATAGTTGGTAAGATAAGAGAACGTTTTATTGTAAAAATGGAGTCGTCCTCAAGAAAACTAATTACAAAGCAAACAAAAATAAATTGGTTTATAAATAACACTTTCTATTAAATTACAATAATTTATACGCTTATTACCATGGATTTTTTATAACTATAAAACTTCAAAAAGGCATTTAGTTGTTCCTATATAAAATTTACATATAATGTAAATAAATACTTTAATAAACATATTATTAAATTATAAATAAGCATCAATAATAGTGGTAATTACTACATTCTCAACAAATACATTAAATATAAGATTAAATGTTAAAAAACCTACAATAAGGCATAGAAATGAAAAAGTATAATTGATCATAATTTTAGAATAAGAAACTGATTTATTTAAATAACCAACAATATAATAAAAAAAAATCAACAAAATTTACTAATTAGATAAATAAATTAATAAATCAAATATAAATGAAATAATTCTAACTAATTAGTTTAAGGAATGTGGACAATTGAGGTTATAATTTTACAGTTTAATAAAATAATTTGGATAAACAAACAAAATATAAACAAAGACTAGTCACTAAAGGATACAAAGAAAAAGGATTCGTCAAGAGAGATGGAGACAGACTATTTAAGTATTCACCAGTGTTTCCTCCGAGATTTTCTCCGTCGCATCTGCTGAGGAGAAACAGGGCCAGGAGGTAATAAAACCTGCTGTCAGTCTTTCGCTTTCTTTTTTCCTCCTGGAGACGACTTGTGTAATCTTCTATGGTAATTCTGAGCAAAAGAATTTATAATAGAAACTATGAAATAAGCCACCATCAATGTAACGAAAAGATCAAAAACAAAAGCTATCGGGTTCTTGGAATGAGAATGTGAACTCGCATTAGAATGAAGTTTCTCTCTCTGCATTTGTAAAAGTCTGTCGAGTAAACCCTGAAGCTGTTCTCCGAATTTCGGTACAGAACTCAACCAAACTGTTAAATGAGAAATTAAACTATCACTAAAAGCAACGATGACAAAAACTGATTGTATTAACATTTTAATAACAGCCTTGCCAATAAGTGTTGCACCGAAGAAAGTCCAGAAAGGAACGAGGAAGTGGCCGCAAGTAATACCAGCCAGGTCGAACAAAGGATTAGGCACTGACGCACAAACAAGAATACCAAAAAACCCAACTTTGGCGACAAGTCTTTCAACTAATAACTTAGTCTTATCGAAAACATCTAATGTATCAGGTCTCTGCTCCATCTTCATATGCAACTCAATGAATTCCTTTAATTCTTCTTCTTCTTCATTATCGACAGTTGAGAGACGAGCTGCTCTGGCCATAAAGTATGGAGGTAATTCACCCAAAGCAGTTCCTGCACCCCACATGATAGCCTCAATACTGACTTTCCTCATAATATTCCAAATAGAAACTGACCATAAAGGGTCTATTTCATCTGGACACACGATGTCATCGGGATAAGGAGGAGAAGGGAAGTTTAAACCACCACATTCGTAGGCAGCATGAGTCACTGATGCTATATGAGGTCCTAAATACAATATAAATGTATGCAGACCAGTCCCTAAACCTATAGATGATAATACTCCTAACCCCATCCAATATAGAGCCCACCATAGTTTAGCACCTCCTGCCAATACTATCTGTCTACTCCTCTCTTGACTTGATACTAAAATACTTATGACTACTATTAGAGCAATTCCTGCTCCTAGAAATTCTTTATACTTTGCTATACTTTTAACTAATGAGCCTAATTTTATTTTGAGTTCTTTAAAAAAGTATGCTATAGTTTTAACAGGTTTCCTCCATAGAACCAGACTTTCTCTCTCCGCTCGGTTACTCGTATCTCTTTTAGAGTTTCCTCCTCCTTCTGATTTTTTCACCATTTTTATTACAAGTTTCTTTATCCGTTACAACCTTTTTAACACCTGTAATAAAAAAAAAACAAAAAAACTTACTTCTGAGTACAAACAAACAGTAGATAAATAAAGCAAACTGCATACATTTAAGACTAATTACTACCTTTGTATCATGTTTATCAATATCAGCATCGATAAACATGATACAAAACTAATTTATTATTATTAGAGAGTTAATTTTGTATTATTTGGGTAATACAAATTTAATCATTCAACAATGTGCACAATTTGCATACCTATAAAAAAATAATTCTTCAATACTCTAAATAATATTTAACAACTCAATAAAATCAAAAATAGACTGAATAAGTAAAAAAATGACAGGGTTTGAAATCAAAATAATCGCAGATTAGATAATATATGTAAATTTTTGAACAAACAAACCAACCTCAAACAATTAAAAAAACCATAATGCCATTCTAAAGAAAGGTGCATTCTTAAATCACACACAAGCTATGCCAAAGTTTACACTACAAAATTAAAATCAATTTTAATTAAAATAAAAGGGAAACAATCATAATTTCAATCCAATATCACAACAAACAGTCAGTCAAATAAACAATATTATAAGGGAACAGGAGTGGTCAACAACACTCTTCCCACCTCAAAATGTAAACCTCGAGAACCGATTATTATTACGATAAAAAATACTTTAAAACCCAATACAGTGTGCAAAGATTAGAAACAAAGAACTCGTGAACCCTTTTCACTTCAATTTTGAGATTTAAGATAAAAATATTTAACATTAGAATGATATCATAAACAAAAAGTTAGGGAACCTTTAAACAAAATCTGAGTTGTTTCATTAAAATGTCTATTTTTTAACGTTTTGAGGTCAAGGTCCTGACTATTGAGTTAACTAGAATAAGCTACCAAACTGATAAACTGAAACAAGAGAATTTAAAACAAGTCATAATCTAATACCGGCATTAACCTTAATTTCTGACTCTGTCATTTTAAAACTCTTCATATTCAGATAAAAAGAATGTAATAAAATAATCAACTAATACTGCAAACATACCTACCTTCTTTTACATAACAATTTATTTAATTTAAAGAAACACTTATTCTTGACTCTTTTTAACACTTACAATAAATTCTTTAAAAAAATGTATATTTACTCAAGATAAAATTTTGAAAATGAAAAACAAACAGTACTAATATCGTAACAAAATAAGGAATAAAAATTAAACAAGATTGTCCCTTTTAGTTAAATTTATATTATGTTTTGTTTTATGTCTAATACAAATCGAAAGCAATAAATTATACTTTAGAAGTAATTAGCTTATCAATAATTGGGATAAAACTAAATTATGTTCAAAATCAAATTCCTCTTCTGGTTTTTCTTTGTAATCAAAAACAATTAAATTAAATGATAAAATCTTAAAACAATATCGCCTCTGATTGAAACAATGCAACATAAGTACATATCACAATTATTAAAAAAAACAATTAATGTAAATGATCAATAGCCTTTATGAAAATTATAAAATGTCACCAAGTTCAAAAAATCTCATACAAGAGATGAATAAAATGTATAAGAACATACAGATTTTAAACTATAAAATAAATCTATTTGAAATTATATTTATAACTTTAAAATAAAACACTTAAGAATAACATAAATAACTCTAAACAAGAACAATATATTATAATAAATCACGAGGAAAATACACACAATGAATAGAGGTAAATAGACCTCAACACTACGTTAGCTTCAAATATTTACTCAGAAAACAATTAAAATAGATAAATTATGTGTACTGAGTCAAACATAATAGTGTACCTAGGTTACAAATCCCCGTGACCTTCCTCATTTAAACCCAGACTAAATCATGGATTTTCAAACATTTAGCATAAAAGAGGGTAGACAAAAGAATGATTAATTTTATATCAAACAAAAAGATAATTTATAATGTACACACATGTTACAAAAAGACAAAATTAGAATATAGTTCCCCTCTTTCTCTAAGAACACAAGGGAGGAGTGAGATTACATGCTGGAAGGACAGAATAAATTACATTTAAAAAACTAATTTTTAAATATTAAATGCCAAATTAAATTCAGATTTAAAATCAACTATAATGATATCAAGAGGGGCTAAAAAAATTTAGATTAATAACTAAAATAAACTTAAGGATAAAGAAACTTAAGGTTTAATTGATAATAATTCAACCAAAATAACTATTAAATTATGAAAAGAAGAAACAATCAAATTTAAGTGGATACGATTTAATAACAAGAAATAAAATATTAAATAAATGCAGTAAACAGTTTTTCTAATAATGTTTTAATTTGGAAATTATAAACACTTTTGAAGATAACAAATAAAATAGCTTCACCTAAATTTGAATTGGATATTTTCTTTTTAAATTGGTTTAAAAAAATAGACAAAACAATATCGGGAAACCAAATAGAATAACTGGAGAAAAAAATGAAACTTCTTTTAACTTATATTAAGTGATAATATCAATATTGTTCAGCTTGTGGAGTAAAATAAACACAAATATACATAACATAGATAATGATTAAAAATAATTAAATTTAGATTAATTAAGAGGCAAATATATTTGCATAAATATTAAACGTAAATATAATTAAAACATTTTATTTTATTTTCTGTTTTATTATAGTTTGCAAGGAAAAAATTATTTTTGCAATGAAGACATTGAACAAATAGTTCAAATTAATAATTATTTAAAACTTATGAAATGAAACTATAGCAAATTGATTTCTGAGCAATATCAGTATAATTTAATTTTTAAAATAATTGATGAATGTTTAAAATAAATCATGTTCAAATTTAACAACGAACTTACAAACAACATCAGAACATAATAAGTCAAGAAATAAGTTTATACACAGTTTTGTAAAAAAAACACAAAGTTATCAATATGTTTGCACTATTAGTTGATTATTTAAAAATATATACATATATTTACAATAGAGTCGAATAATAATTTTTGATAGCGGGTGACATTTGAGTTTTTGTTAAGATACAAAAAGGGAAGATATAGAATAGAAAAATAAATAGTAGAAATAAAAAAAGTATTTACAATTCTCAGTCATAGAAGAAATTTAATTCAACTGAAAATCTTTATTTAAACCACATACTGACTACTCTTTAATATTTGAAAGATTTTAATATTAAAAATATTTAATTAATAATTTGTTTCCTATTCCAAAATTAATTAAATAATAATAATACTAAAGAGCAAAAGTACAATCAAAACCGATTTTACAGTTGCTTAATTAGATATACGAATTAACATTTAGAAATAGACTAATGAACAATTGTTATTTAAGTAAGAATCAACTAAAATTTAATCCATAAGATTTTAAGATCTATTAATTATTATTTTTTACATCTGGTAAAAAGCAAAGACTAATGAGCAATTGTTATTTAAGTAAGAATCAACTAAAATTTAATCCATAAGATTTTAAGATATCTATTAATTATTATTTTTTACATCTGGTAAAAAGCAAAACAAATAGATTTAATTAGTCTGATCAAAAAATATGAATACGAAATGTGGATAAAAGATTAGAGAAATAATACCAACACGCATTATGGGACTTAGTAGAGAATAATAATGCTCTAAAAACGACTGTAATTGATAGAAAAACGAGTTACTTGTACATCAAATAAAATTCCAAATTTTAAATTAATTGAAAAAATGTAATAAAAAAGCAAGGTCAACTCGTTGGTGCAATATTAGTAAGAACAAATAACCACACAGTCATTTTAAAATGAATCTCGCTAAAAATGCATCCAAATGACATTGACTCTTTGTAAGAATACATCAAGTCATTTAAAATAATGAAAACCAAGGGCATTAGCTTTATTGCATTGCAGGTATAACAAAATATGTTTTACTTAAAAACTAGGGGTAATTTAACTAATAAATATATTTTAGTGAAAATGGTAATTTGTTAAGTTTGTAAATGTTATGTTCTTATAGTTCTATAAAAATGATAAAAATCTATCTCATGAGTAAAGAGAGGGAATATTATTGTATTAAAAACAGACAGGAATAAAAAAACAATTATTTAAACAACAAAGCCAAAGTTCAAATCAAACTCAATACATTATGACATTTCATTAAAAAATGATTTCTGTAAGGTAAGTGCATGACTAAAATAGATGTTACCCACAAATAAATAAACAATTATACTGATTTAAAATAAAATAATAGTTTAAATATTTCAATTTAAGGACATTTTGTAAAGGAGGGAAAACAGATTAACATGAAGACCAATAGTAATCAGAGAATTACAAAAACAAAACAAACAAATAAGACAATCTTAAAAGTCAAGTGAGGTTGTTTTGGAGGAAAGAGAATGAAGTCCTCAAAATCATATAATTTTAGAATAATTTATAAATAATTTAATTTCATTGTTATTTCTGATTTTTCTTTTTTATTGATCAATGAAGAATTTTAAAACAAAATGAAAATTACTATGTCATTCCTGGTATTATTGATAACATTTTGCCAACTTCACCGCAAGAAACAAGTTTTCTTTTAAATGCTTTTAAAAGTTGTAAAGGGTTTTCTAATTACTTTTCCTCATTTATAACCAAGGTGTATTGCAAATTTATTGAGATGGTACTAAAAATCCAAAAAAACCGGGGGTTTCACCAAAATTATCGTTCCAGGTGTTTTAATGACCTCCTGAGTGGTTTTTACAAAATCGTCTCATACTAGAAAATGTATTCATACTAGTTTTTTTGTATTTCTGAAAATCCATCTTTCGTCTTAATTTCTAAATGAGTTAAATTGTATATTAATCATAGTGTATAAGTACTAACTCACTAAATTCAATATTTAATTGTACTGTTTACAAGGACCTGTTTATACAGAATTGTAGATGTATCTTATTTCTTGTTTTAAAGTGTCAATTTAACCCCAATACTTGTAATGTTTTGCTTGACTAAATAAATGTTTTTTTAAAACTTATTATAAGTATTAATAATAATTTAATAATTTATATAAGTAGGGTTTTCAAGTTCATATGTTATTAAGACATTTTAACTGCTTTAAAAATAAACCAATTAAAACTATCAGTAATAAGAACCTGAATATATTAATTGAAAAACCGAAATCATTTAAGTATTTATTCCGGAAATATTTAAAATTGTCACTACAACTAGTTTTAAACGCATTTATAACAAATAAAGAATTTATAATAGATAAATGAAAGATTAAACCATTTCTCATGCTAATCGACTAATTAAAGATTTGTCCATAGGTAGAATTACAGTGTACAATACGTTAACGAGTATTAAATAGGTTTATCAAAGGGACAATGAAAAAAGGTATGCAATAGGTTATGTAAATAGGTCAACATTTTAAAATTAACTAAGACACCCTTTTGTTTTACAGTCATTGGCACAGTCAACCTTAAAACTATTGCTACAAATCTCAAAAACAATAAGGTCCAAAGACACAACCTGCATGGTTACACTGTCAGAGGGTATCGGAGGACAATCCCGCTTTAAACTTACATAGTTTCTAAAGTGCAGTTTTTGCCTTGTTTATATGCCACACATTATATACCTAAATAATGTTCTCCTTAAACTTTCGGTCCCATTTTCATTTACTGAAAGGTTTTTATTTTAACAGTTAAGGGTTAGATTACTTTTAGAATGTTATAAAAACTTATTATTTGTTCTTAAGAACACTAGAAACTCAAATATTCTCTCCATGTTTAGATTGGTTTAGCTCCTTGACAAGTATCATCAATTCAAGTTCCATATTTTCTCCTTGTTTGATGTTTTAACAAGAAATGACATCATAGAGGTATGATGAAAAAAAAAAATTTAGTGTGTAATAGTTATTAGAACCACGGGATAATCCCGATTTGTAGTATTAAGTAATTTTTATAATGAATTTTTGGATATACTTTATAATATTTACTATAATAAATGGTTTATTTATTTATTTATAGTTATTAGAGTGCCGTTTTAATGTGATATATTTTAATTTGATCAATTTTATAATTGTAAATATGAAATAATAAAATGTTTGCCTTTGATTTGCCATTAGTAGCGTACTGTATGAGGTATCTGCTAAAACGATTTACTAGTCTGATTGCTTTTACTAGAACAATTCTTTATAACCACTTAAATAAAAACTAACCACTTGAAAATAAGAAGAAGTTTTATATTTTTGAAAAAATTATCCTTGGTTAATATTTAATACACTTGAGTTTAAAAAAATATATATTTAAATTGTCAAACCACAATACATAAAAAAGAAAAACTGACCGGTTTCGACTATTACTTAGTCATCTTCAGAGTACTTTTTATAAACTCGGTTTATGAAAAGTATATATAGAAAAAGTACTCTGAAGATGACTAAGTAATAGTCGAAACCGGTCAGTTTTTCTTTTTTATGTATTGTGGTTTGACAATTTAAATATATATTTTTTTTTAAACTCAAGTGTATTAAATATTAACCATGTTTAACATATACCACAAAATCTCTGTCAAAACAACTAATAAAAATTATCCTCAATACACATTTTAACAACTGTACTCTGAAGTACAGTAGTGAAAGGGTTTTCACTTATATCAATGTCATCTCTCGTTTACAAAACATCAAACAATTAAAACGTAAACAAATAACAGATTTTCTAAATATCATAGAGTGTGCAACTGAAATAAATGAAACATGTCAACAAACTATACCAAACTAAACAGAGAGGACATGTTTGATAACAGGTGTTCTTCTCAAGAACAATAAACAACTAAGAGGCCTATTTTTAGCAATTATATGTCTTGCGCCTAGACCGCAACCTAAGTCAGATGTTGTCTCTCTCTTAAAAATAAATTATTACATTCAGTTCTAAATTAAAACCCGTACCTAGTTAACAATAAATATGAAGGATAATTAGCACATATAAAATAGAACAAGGTAACTTGAAAATAAACAGTTAACAATATATTTTAAACTAACACTAATTTAACACATCACTGAGATATAAATTTCATTGTTCTTTCATCATGCAAATACACAGGAAAACTAGTATAGATTGTTTTAAGAGTCAGGTGATAACTAAGATATACTTTAAGATAATCAAAAACATTATTATAAAATAAACTAGTGACGAAATAAAAAAATCCAGTCAGCAGTTATGCAATAACAAACCTAAACTGTATAGCGAATCAAAACACAACAATCATAATAAATAAGGAAGTGAATTGTAAAGAAACACTACTTACGTCAACCAAAGTAGATTGATCACTTGGGGCCAGTTATGTTCAGTTGTTTTTGATAAACAGGCTCGTCTAAATGCTTCTCGACTCAAAAACAGTATAGTTGACTCTAGAAGTAATAGACGAACATTCATAACACCAATAACGGCCTGGGATATATTACGAAGCACGAACGCATTGAGAAGGAATGTAATTACACGAAAACCAATCTGAAAAAAGACAAACACCGGTATTTACAGCTTGATATATCATTCAGGACTACGGTATACAAACCGCAAAATCAATAACTTAGTAACGCAAGGACTCAATACAAAAGGTTTATTTGTATATTACCTGATGAATAATATTAAAAGTTGCATTCTCTAAGCTGCTCTTCAGAAAATTTTTTCCCATATTTTAATTAAAAAGAAGAGAAAGCTCGATGGGACATGGTACAGATAACAAGCTCCAACGGGCTTCGCTCATTCCAACATAAAATAATTCGAATAAGAGGTTATAAAATAATTTCTATAACACGAGTTCTACACGATACAAATTAAAAGTAAAATAGCTAAATTTAGACTTCCTCTTCACTAATTACAAATAGAACTAAAGGTGATTTAATTATTGTAACAATATGAACGGCCAAAAAAAACTTAACCTAAAATCACCTGGCTTGACTCGGTTACCACACCGACAAACGACAAATCATCCGATAAAAATGACCAATCATAAATCATCATTTGTTAAATTTTCTCTTTTCATGCATAAAAAGATAAAAAAATATTTGAAAGGAAATTAAAAATTTAAAGGGTAGTAAAGCGATTAAAGTTAAATACTTTAAATCATTACTTTTTTCAAAAAGAAGCTAAATTAAATTCAAAAATGAGCTATAGATCTTTGTAAAGATCTACCTTTTCCATATTTTTATTTTGTGAGTTGGTAATAACTTATTACGTGAAGTTTTCAAACGTACAGGTTTTAAATTTGAAATTATGCCATAAGTATGCTAATGTGGTCATTTTTCAAGTTAAAGATATGTAAAGTGTATTTATGAAATTATGATGAAATTAGAAAAGGCAGTATTTTTATTATTATCCAATGGAACAGCAAGAAATTGGTTCAAAGGGAGAGAAGGCATCGTCTGATGTCACCCGGCAGATTTCATTGACTACTGCTTTTATTGTATGTGCTCATGATCATTTCATTCAAATTTACTTTCCGTTTTGTATATTTGATCTCTTATTTTAAAGTTCATTTATTGAAAAAGAATTATAGAATATTAGGTAAAAATTTAGTGATTCAACCAACGCCTGTAGACTGTTATGTCAACATTATCGGTTTGTCTTTTAATTCAACTAAGATTCCACCGGTTGATTGAACCTTGGTGGGTCTGTGGTTGGTTAAAGGGAAGGAGAAAAGACGGAAAGTCCCTCTAAAAGGCAGGGCTTGAAGCATAGTAAGTGACAAGGTTTCGATATGGTTGTCACCCCAGATCCACCTCAACAGAGAGGTGAGTGAAATCAGTGAAGTCACCAAGTTCCTGCCATTTTTGTTGGGGAGGAGCCAGACCAGACAGACATGAAATTCACAGTATGACGTAATTCCACCCACTTGTAAGCTTTAGGTGAATTATAAGGCAAGCTGTAAATGACATTTACAGCTTGAGGGTATATATAGTGGAATAGAATCAACTAGTGAGTTTACTCTCGGTTGTCGAAATGTGTGCTGTATCAAGAAAATGAATTGTTCAGACCTTAACACAAATGTCAAGTTAAGGTCATTGATGAAGGTTATTTTCTGTGACTGAGTGAGTGTGACAAAAATTCATGCAAAACATTATTTTTTTAGGGGCTCAAATAAAATAACACAGAAGGTTTGTTCACACTATCGTTTCATAAAAATCCAAAAGCAATAAGCATTCATAAGTATTGCATCATAGTCTTTAGAGCTTAGGCAATAGCATTAATTAACTTGAAGACTATTTAACTTGTATGTTTAATAATATTTTTTTATAGGCAGGAGCTGCTGCAGGCTTGTCTGTTGACATTGGACTATTTCCGCTAGATACACTCAAAACAAGGTTACAAAGCTCAAAAGGATTTTGGGGCAGTGGAGGATTCAGAGGGATTTACCAAGGCATAGGGCCTGTTATTCTTGCTTCAGCTCCAACGGGTACAATCTTATCTCCTTTTTTTATGTCTCCTATCACTCCTTTTTTTCTTGGTTGATATGGTATTATCAATATTAGAAAATCGAGTGTGGTGTACCTCAGATCTTTTTCTTGCCACATCAAATTTTTTAATGTTTATCAATTTATATTGGTGAGCGTTGATTAAACCCTAATCTGTGACCTGAAGATTGATTTTCGTACCAAGTTTCAACTCTAATAAATGTACTAGGAGCTACGATGGTAACAAACACATGCATACACTCATAATGATAGCAAACTTTGTGAAAACCACTCAGGAAGTCTTAGTAGTAATCCTTTCTATTTTCCTACGAATAAATAAGGGAAAGTAGAAACAAAGTTCCATAGTTTTTCTTTACTTATGCTTTAGAATGCTATTTAGCTATTATTGTGGTTTTGATTTCTTGTTTTAGCTGCAGTATTTTTTGCAACTTATAATTCGTTTAAAAATTTTGCTCAACCCTATGTAACTCCTTTTGAAGAACCAGCTGTTCATTTAGCCGGAGCTGTTGTTGCTGAAGTGGTACGTTTTTTTTTTTAAAAAAACTAAATGACTACGATGACTACTTCTTTAGCTTTAAAATACTATTAAGCAATAAATTATTACCCTTACCTTACTCTTCATAGCATTCTAAAATAATGCTAATAATCTATTATTAAACAATAATGTTTTCTTTAGAATTATCAAACTTCATGTCCATATAATTGTTCTTTAAACTTGAAATCTGTTTTGTATTCATTTTTTTTATTTGTTTTTTCTCTATAATGAATTTAGATGAATTTTTAGGTGTCTTGTATTGTTAGAGTTCCCAGCGAGGTGGTTAAACAAAGAAGACAAGCTTGCTGTAATGAAAACACTGGTGAAAAAATTGTGAGATCTATTTTAAAACGTGAAGGTTTCTTTGGATTTTATAGAGGGTTCTTCTCTACTATTCTCAGAGACATTCCGTATGCTGGGATACAGTTTCCTTTGTGGGAATGGTTAAAAGTCGAGCTAGCCCTATATAAGAATAGTGATGTCATTACTCCTAAGGAAGGAGCGCTCTGTGGAGCTGTCGCTGGTAATATTATGTTTATTTTATTACATGAATTGTCGCCTATTTCCTTTGAGAAAAATTGGTTAGTAGGATACGCATCATGGCGAGAGTTGAACTTCGGATTATGGCCGTTTCAGAGTTCCCTTGCCACAAAAAATATGTTTATGTTTTGCGAAACTATATACAGTATGTCTACGAATTGAGTTGCACATACGTGTAAATGACAAAAAAAAGTTACTCTTCAAAAAAATTTTGCTCACTTTAAAATGAACATTTATAGCAATAAAAAATTTGTTCCATGAGCCTTGTACCCAACAAGTAAACTTTTTCATAAAGAGCCCCAGAGAGAACTAGGTGTAATTTTGATAATTTAACAAAATGTTATTCTTTACAAAAATTTCGTCTTTATAAGGCTTAAATTTGTCTTTATAAGGACAATTATTTCCCCTCTCCCCCCTCCATCCATATTGGTCTTTATTTAAAACAATAGAAAAATATTTTTGTTATGAAATGTATTAATAATTTACTAAATTAGTATGTAAAAACATTTTTTTTTTATTTTCTAAATTTTTCAATAAAACGGGCTACTGCAAAGATGGAAGGCTAAAATATTGTAATTATATTTTTCAAAATTTTATTTCATAATTTGTTTTTATGTAAGAAATAAATAAGTTTATGAAGAATAACATTTTTCAGAAAATTAAATTTTAACCTACTTTACTCTTGATGGTTTTTTAAAAAAATAGTACTTATATAAGGTTCAAGTGTAGAGTAATATAAGGTTCAAGCATAGAGTAATATAAGGTTCAAGCATAGAGTAATATAAGGCTCAAGCATAAAGTAATATAAGGTTCAAGCATAGAGTAATATAAGGTAATAGAGTAATATAATATATTACTCTAGGTTCAAGCATAGAGTAATATATGGTTCAAGCATAGAGTAATATATGGTTCAAGCATAGAGTAATATAAGGTTCAAGCATAGAGTAATATGAGGTTCAAGCATAGAGTCATAGAGTTAAAACTAATCAGTGGGTTCAAGGTACAAAATGTTAAATTAAAATTAAGAAAAATATTAGTTTTACATCAAATAAAAACTTTTTTGGAGAGGGACTTTTTTTCAAAAAACAAAATTTTTTGGCCACTTCACATTTGCCCAACTCAGTTCGTGGACAATACCAAAAATCCTGTAAGAGAGAAATTGTCTAACAATCGAGTTTATAAAGATAAGTCACTCTTAATAAAAACTTTCTTTTTTCAAAGTAAGATTTTACTCAGATTAACTTTAATATCTTGTAACACGTCCCCAAAAAGTACAATTTTCTTCTTACAGTGCCATTTTAGGTTATCAGTGATCCATAGCTAAAAGCAGTTTTGAATTGATTCAGTATATCAGCAATCTTAAAATATGACACCTTGTTAATAAATAAAATAAAAAAAAAACACCTATAAAAAATATAATAAAACACTCCTTCTAATTTATAATCTTGATGGCATCACTGTGTCGGGTTTTTAACTAACTAGGCTTTGTCAATCCCTCAACATCTTGCTAAATGCATAATTTCCTTTTTTAATTACAAAAAGTGAAAGTGAACATAGAACAAAATGAGATCTTTGCTAAGGAAAACCTTAGAATAATACTACACATATAAGGAGCACAGGACCGTAAACACAATGTGACTCCACTGATAACACGAAAGCCCGTTGACTGGTGCACTTAAGTAGGGGTACCACCCTAACAACAAAACATTATTTTAAAATATGTGTCATAAATATCTATTAATGAAGAAATGTCGTAAAGAACAAATATAATAACTTAAAACACTTGCTGAGTATTTAATAAAACCGGTCTTAGATGGCAAAAGGGTGGCGGAATACAAGAATCTACATTTAGTTGACGAGGACTACTTTTAATATAATTTTAATAAATATGTTAAACTACAATTTAAAATGCTTTAAATATTGTAATGCACCGATATTTATATTAGTATTTTATAAATAATCAATCATTAATTAATAATAAAACATTCAGCAACCGGAAGTATTGGCAACTTTTTTTTAGACAATTGTTTATTGTTAGGGTGGCAGAATTACTTAAGGCCACCAGTGAACCACCTTTTGTGTTATCAGTAGTGCTCTTTCTATATATAGTATTATTCTAAGGGAAAAACTGACTTTGAATTCAGTGGTTCTGCTAATGATATCTTCATTTATAGCAGAACCAGCTTTTACACATCAAGTGTTACCTTTACTAATTTTTTACTGGTTTTATTCTAGATTTTTCTAAGGAAATATGTAATTTAATATTGCCCACACAAATATTAAAAATAGTTATTTCATTCAAAACCCTACAATATATATATATATATAATATATATAATATATATATATATATATATATAATATATATATATATATATAATATATATATATATATATATATATATATATATATATATATATATATATTTGTGTGTGTTTAGTTTCAGAGTTTGTAAATATCATTGAAAGGTAATCTATCAATATTTTTAAATCAAACATTGTACAAAAGTCAACCTTTAGAAGAACTTTTGAAAACCTTTTGCGGGGATTATTTAAAAAATTGTTAATTATGACTTCTTAATTATAATTACTAAAGGTTTAGTTCTCTTTTCTTCTTGAAAAAAACTCATGGAAATTTTAGTTTTGCCTCAGATACTACTTTAGAGTGATGATTATTAATTCTGTCCTTTTCAGGCGCAGTAGCTGGTGCTCTTACAACCCCTCTGGATGTTATAAAGACAAGACTTATGTTGTATGATATAACAACTAGTAAAAGAAAGAAACCACCTAGCTTTGAAAAAATAGCTAATGTTATATATAAAGAGAAGGGGATCAGAGGGTATGTTCATTATAATCAAACTTAACTATTTAGCCTGTGGAATATTTAAATTTTTAATGAGCTAAGAATTTAATTTCTTGTCGTCTTCAACTGAAAAATATTGTTTTCAGATGCATTTAAATATCTTATGTTTATTTATATTTGTTACATTTACTTCTTACTGACAATGCCAGTCGAAAAAAAAGAATATTACCAATTCTATATATTTATTTACGTATTTAATGGCTTTCTCATAACTGTTTTTCTTTTAATTATCTCTGGCACTGATGATGGCTTAAAAGAACTTTGAATTATTAAAAAATGGTAATAGTGCTATGTACAAAATTATATTAAAAAATTTGATACGGGTTACCTACGTACTAAATTTCAACTCAATGGAATTATTTTTTACAATTTAAAAAATGTATTATACGTATTATAACGTATTACTTTTCAATTTTTCACATTTTTTAAAAAATCTATACAAGTCGTTTAATAAAAATTGAACTAATGCTAATTATGAAGCGAAACTTGGCACAGATTTTGTTCTTATATATGACTATATAGGCGCCTAATCTCAAACCCATCGAGATGTTATTCCACTTTTTATGAATTTCCCTTAACTTTTAACCGAGTTATTATTTTAGGTTAATGATGACTTTTCATGATATTACAACAAGACCTAAAGAATGTCTTTTGTGCCCAGATTCAACTCTCTAGCATAAATTCGCTGGGGAATATGATGATAACAGGCAGACAACTTTGTGAAAACTACTTAGAAGGTCTTAAAAGCACTTGAAAGAGATAATTCAGGGGAAATACTGGTTCCAATGACCATTCTAGAAGTCTTTAAACACCTAAAACTAATAATTCTGAAAAAATAATTCAGTTTACATGATAAGGAAAAGTAAATTACAGTCTATCGTTTAGTTTAAAAATCCCTAAGGTCATAAGTATTTTGGGGATTGACCAATCAGAGAAGCCACTGCCAACCTCTCACTTAAAAAGAGAAAAAAAATCCCTACCACAATAACCGCTGTAGGGAAAAAACCTTCTTCTCGGCAATCGTTCACTTTGTTTGTGGTTCTTCTTATGATTACATCGTTTTGGAAACTGCTTTGAAATTAATCTTAAAAATGAAAATTTAAAATAAAACTTCATAAAATAAATGTAAAACAACATCGCCAAGAAAATACAGGTAAAATAACCTGATTTGTTTACATAGTTTTTTCCCGCTCCCTTCTTGCAGGGATTTTTTTTTCTTAAGAATCAGTGGTGTCTAAACTGATCTGTCAAGATTTTTAAAATAAACGATAGACTGTAGTGCATAGAGGAAGTGCTGTAGTGTTAAATTTTTGTGATTGTTTCAGATTTTTTTCTGGTTTTACACCACGTGTAGTTTGGATTGGAGTAGGAGGCTGCATATTTTTTGGTGTCTATGAAGAATTTGTTCTTTATTTGGAACCTCCTCCCCCACCTCCTCCTCCTGCAAAAGATTGGTGGGAAAAAATATTTTTCTGGTGATTTTTGCCTTCCAATCTTCCCTGATTGCTTATGATACCCAATTCCTTTGGAGTCAAGATAAAAAGTTTATCTTTACTTATTCTATCTTATAATTGTCAACCAATTTTTTGGATAAAAGTAGTATGAGAGTCTTAGTTAAAAATGTGAAACTCATTTTGTAAAATGTTGTTTACTTTAATTTAAATGTGAAATACTATATTAGACCCACTAATCAAAAACTAGTCAGAATTAATAATTAGCAAAAGTTTCGGTCAGTATATAAACATTTTTGTATTAAAATAAAGTTATTAAATTTTAGTTCTGTTTTATACTACTTTAATCTTAAAATAATACTATAGTAGTGCACACGGTAATGATCAGTTGACAGTGTGGGAAAATAGCAATGAAGCAATCAGGTTGGTCTAAATGAAATTTTGTGCATGGTTTAACTTGTAGGACTAAACTCATTGGCCCTCTCGCATTATTTTCCCATACTGTCAACTAATTATAACCACGAGTTATACTATAGCATAGCAGGAGAATAGGACCATAACACAATGGAATTTTACAGATAACATGAAAGCCAGTTCAATGGTGGTCTTAAGTAGGGGTATTACCTGCAGAACGTTTTTTTTTTGTTTTTATGTTGCCATCCTTATATAATTGACATCATAGCCTTCAATTTTTTTCTTGTGTTCTGTGATATAATAATAAAGTATTATATATTTACTTATTTAAATATTTTCCTTACTTAAACATGTAAAAGAAAACAATTGTGTGTAAACACTTAAATAATACATAAAGTAATCCCTCTGCTAATGATTTGTATTATTTTAATTGTAAACCCAATGTTAAGCACATGATAATGTGCATATAACATATTTATTTATAAACCATTAAAATACTATTCATCATTCTTAAAAAATATAATTAACCATTTTGTACATTTCTGATTATTAAGTAAGTAAATAATTTAATAATTTAATTTAATACTTCAACAACTGGTATTCATGTCAACTTTGTTAAAAAGATTGTTACTTTGTTTTGTTGGCAGCATTAGTTAAGACCGCCAGTCAAATGGCTTTTATGTAATCAGTAGTGCTCTTTCTGTGTATAGTATTATAAAAGGAATGAAGAAAAGAATCACTCCACTAAATCGTAATTTATTTAAAGCGCTTTCAACTTAACATGAGGCCATCATCAGTGCTAGAGATAATTAAAAGAAAAACAATTATGAGAAAGAAATTAAATGCATGAAAAAAATTAGATAGAATTGGTAATATTCTTTTTGTAAAAAAAAGAATGATGTCGGTGGCACTGGTCAGTGAGTTGAAAACGATGATTACAGTAAGTTGTGATACACTGTCTATCACTACTTACCAACCATGCCAGTCGAAAACAAAGAAAAAGAATATTACCAATTCTATCTATTTTTACGTATTTAATGTCTTTCTCATAACTGTTTTTCTTTTAATTATCTCTGGCACTTATGATGGCCTTAAAAGCACTTTGAATAAATTAATAATTTTGTGGATAGACTATTTTCTTTGTTCCTTTCATTATGAACATCCTCATTGGTGCTCATTCTAAATCACCTATTTTTAGTATTATTTATTATTGTATTTGATTGATACATGTATTACTTTGAATCAAATTTTTCTCTTATATTATTCTCTTAGTTTTACTTTAAGTGCCGAAATTAGTCTGCTATTTTAGTAAGAATCATTTTGTAAGAGACTTAATAAAGTCTGTAGTGTGCAGTATTCAAGTTAAACTTTTATTAATATATTCATATTTTATTCAATAAACCAATAAATACAGTAGACACTGGTCATTGGAATCATAGAAATGGTTATCAACAGCTTAGTGTGATCATTTTGGCTGAGAACCGCCCTATTAACAGCTTAGTGTGATCATTTTAGCTGAGAACCGCCCTATTAACAGCTAAGTGTGATCATTTTAGCTGAGAACCGCCCTATTAGCAGCTTAGTGTGATCATTTTGGCTGAGAACTGCCCTATTAACAGCTTAGTGTGATCATTTTGGCTGAGAACCGCCTATTAAGCATTTTGGATCATTTGGCTAGAACCGCCCTATTAGCAGCTTAGTGTGATCATTTTGGCTGAGAACTGCCCTATTAGCAGCTTAGTGTGATCACTTTGGCTAAGAACCGCTTTATTGTATACTAAAATATACACAAATGATTGTTTTTTGTAATCATGAATTCAGTTTTTGTAATTACTTATGCTGACAAACATATTTTTTTATTTGGGGGGAAAAATTAATTAATAGAATTTCACAATAAGATAAGTAACATGGAGATATTATTACTTGAGAGGCCCTATAGGTAAAATTTTGAAACAAAGAAAATGTAACTTAAGCCCATTTGTTTATAAATTATAATAAATTATAAACAAACTTTTACTGACTAAGTTTTCAGACATAAAAAGACTCATTATATCTTTCTGACTTTTATCTCCATCAGCCCGCAGAACCTTAAATTTTTCCGAGACAACGGAAACGTGGATCCAGACTTGTCTCAGATAAAATAGACACCAACCCCGTATTTGCGTATTAGCACCCAAGCAAACCACAAAAGACCCTGGCTGCTTTAACTAGCCTTGAATTCAAGACCTAGTGTACGTTACGAGGGATAACCTCATATTAAGGCCACCCCCGGCTGGATTTGAACCCTCTTCCTCCAGGTCGAAAGGCGAGTGCTCAACTTTTGAGATAGATACCGGTAGCCCTAAAGTTAATATATTTTTTGTTTATCGTTATCGTTCATGTATTGCTATAAAAATTATATTATCCTAATGTGATCATATTAAGCGCTGTCCACTGTATTTAATATGCTCTGCATGTAGTTAGTTGAAACTTACTCTAATAAGCTGAAATGAAATTTTATTTTTAGTTTATTTAATTTCATAATTGTTTTTATGAATGTCTTTTCTTTATGACTTATCTAATTATAACATTGTTACTTCCTAAGACAATATTTTATTTTAAAATATTTGTATACTTTGTATCAAAGTACTGTATTTTTTATTTTTAAATTTGCTATATCTGGTAAAAGTGTTATGTTTTATTTATTCAGTTAAAATTTAATAGTCTATATACTGTTTATATTTAGCAGTTGTCTTCATTTTTTCTTATCACTGACTTTCTATTTATTCCTGACTTCCTTAATCACCAGTAATAGAAACATTTGTTCATAACATTAAGAGACATCTGTCTCCTCTGTTATGAACTAAATCGTTAAAAGAAAATCTGCCAAACATTTACGAAGATGTTTTAATAAATTATTCTATATAAGTCTCTGATATATCCCCTGCTTCTTTTATGGGACCTGCCTCATGAGAATACATGATTCTCTATTGAAAATACAGTCAAAAATATATTAACTAAACTAAACATCTTTTAGTTACTATTTAATACTAAAACTAAATTCTTTTATTTTTAACACATTGGTGGACACAGTAAATATTCCTATTCCTACCTGGGAAAATTAACTTCTGTATGTCATAGGTGCATATAAACTATAAGGACTTGATACAACATGACCATGGAAAAATATCATTTTTTGACAAAAGCTTACTCTTGATAAAAACTTTTGCTTGTTTAAGAATGAACATTTATCACATAAAAAAATTGTGCCATGACCCTTGTACCCAAAAAGTACACATTTTCATAGAGTGGCCAAGTAAGAACTATGTTTAATTTTAATTAAACTAAATGTTATTCTTTATATAATTCCCCCTTTCAATAGTAATTGAAATGTGTGATTAAAGTACCATAATATATTATTTCCGCTCGGTCCCTCAATATTGACCCCATAAAAAATAGAAAATATAATTTTGCAATGAAATGTATCAATAATTTGTTTACTTCAATTGTAAATACATTTTATTTATTATTTTGGGACTAAATTAGAAGGGGCTATAGGGGAGGGGGGGGGCTAAAATATTATTTTTTATTTTAAAAACTCGTTTTAATATATATTAAGAATAAAATGTTTGTAACGAATAACATTTTTTCAGAAAATTAATTTTTTACCTACTACTTTACTCTTGTGGGTTTTAAAAATAATGGTACTTGCATGATTCAGAGTATAAAATGTTAAATTAAAACTAAGAAAAATCTTAGTTTTATGTAATATAAAATCTTCTATGAAGATTGACTTTTTATTGAAAAACGAATTCTTTTGGCCACCTTAAATAAATTTTTATTTATTTATCACCATACAAAAAATTACAAAAGTATAAGTAGATGTAAATTATACAAAATATAAGTAAATTAAATCGAGAAATGGCAGGTGCAGCCCTATATAAGCTGATGCTCGTGTACAGGGGTGGTCGTGTTTGGCCAAACCATTTGTAATATTGATATGAAAAAAAAACTTAAAATAAAAAGTTGCTACTTCAAGCCACTGCAAGCAAGATCAAAATTATGAATATTAAAAAAAGGAAAATAAATTATAATTACAGATAAAGCACTAAGACAAGAACACTAAACAACTCAGACACACTCGCAAACATATATACATATATGTTAAATAATAATAAAATAATCCTTTATTGCTAATAAATACAATTACAGTACTCAAGCATATGGTACAATTTTCATTTTAAATTACAAATATATATATATACTATTTCTAAGTATCATGGTACTTCTCATGTATATTCACATATTTAAAAAAATAAAATAATTAACTTAAAAAATATAAAATCATGGAGCAAACATTTTGTGGTTGTACAGTGGAGAAAGTGATGTTAAATGGTCATACCTTATGATAAATGTCCATTCTAAAACAAATAAAAGTTTTTATGTAAAATAAAAAATAGTCTCTCCACAAAAAACATTAATTTATTCAAAGCGCTTTCAATCTAACATGAGGCCATCAACAGTGCGTGTACAAATAAGTATAATAATAAAAATTAAAAACAGTTAAAGGTTAAAATTATAAAAAGCAAGTTACAAAACAGTAAAAACCAATAAGGTAAACAATAATGTAAGTAAAATGAAGTAACCAGAGCTATGAGAACGACATTAAATATTTAGACTTGGTAATATTCTTTTTCGACTTGACAATGTCGGTGAGTCGTGATTGACTGGTTGTATGGTGGGCGGTACCTTCAGGAGAACCAGTAGAAGGGGATGATCATTTACGTTCAATTTAAGTTCTCCCACTGCTTCCTGACTTCTTAGAGTCTACAATTTCTCTCAGAAGTGTAGTTTACACCCTATTGTAGTAAAATGAAGGAACCGCCCTTGATACAGACCATTCTTATGGCCTACAGCATTGATATGGTCATATAACCTGCTACCTGTACTCTGAAATACGGGTACTTATGCTCCTTCCTAATTCGAACTTAACAACACCTCGTTGAACCATGTATGTATACCTCTCTTTGACCAAGTTGCCTTTCTTTCTTGAAAACTTCTTATATTTTATGGTTAAAAAGACAGAGGCCTCTAGCTCTCTGTAATGTAGGCGCTTTGTATGACAACTAAGCTGCTCAGTGGCCCTGTTAGACTCGGCAGGGTCCACTGACTAGGTGATAGGTTAACCACGACCTTCCACCCATGGAGCCCAATATGTGTCATAGAGGTTATATATATATATATATATATAATATATAATATATATATATATATATATATATGTCATTTGCGTGTTTTAAGAGCTGAACAGTTTCTATCATTTTAGCTTGAATTTTACCTCATAATGTGACAATATAATTTGTTTTCATGCCATTTCAAGTTTAATATTTTTTTTCCAACAGAGCTATCATTTTATGAACAATAGGCATCATTACCTTGCCAACAACTCGCCATAATCATGCACTATACGCAAGGGTAAAACACACACACATATAATATATATATATATATATATATATATATATATATATATATATATAATATATATATATAAACTTTTTAAGACATAGAATCAGGGTGTCAATGGGAATTGATTCCCTCTACTTCCGATGTCCGAACAACATCATAAGCGTAATGTTTCTTGGGAAAATTGGCTAAAATGAATGGACGTCTATTTCAGTTTTTATATTCGGCGCCAAATTTTACTACTAGCGCTTCTTTCGTTGAAGTTTCAAAACTTCTACCCGCGCTGAAGGACGCCATTTTATTTTGTTTGTGTTGTTTAGCTGGTGTCAAGTACGCGGCAGTCGGTCAGTTCTAGTTATTTATTTAAAGATTTTTATTAGTTTTGTTACTTGTTTTTTTGCAAGACTTGTTTAAATATTCCTCGGGTTATATTTTAGTCGTTTTACTTAGTCAGTAGTTGTGTTTAGCTGTTAGTGTTGTAGTTAGAGTCTTGCTGAGTCTCCCGGAAGGTTACGCAAACTTGAAGCCTGTGTGCTTGTAATTGGTTTTTGTAAGCATTAAATAATATTTAGAATTAATAATTTCAATCTCGAAGTAGAATCTTTAAGTTTAACTGAGTAAGAGGAGTTGTAAAAATGAGTGATACTTTCAAAGTAGGGGATTTGGTGTGGGCCAAAATGAAAGGTTTTCCGCCATGGCCCGGCAGGGTTTCAGAGCCACCTAAAGACGCCAAGAAAACTCCAAAAAAGAGTTCTGCATTGTGGATATATTTCTTTGGAAGTAATAATTATGGCTGGATTGAAAGCAACAGTATCAAGCCATACCTTGATCACAAAGAATCCTTGTCTAAGGGTAGTAAAACATCAGGTTTTCTCCAGGCTTGTGCTGCTATTGAAGAATATTATGCTAAAGGGGACAATTTATTAGAACCGGCTGCCGAGACTACACCAGAAGAAGCATTTGATAATTTCGTGAAAGCAACTCCCACTCCTAAAGCTAAGAAGCCTAAGAAAAGTTCGACTCCCAAAGTAGAAACTCCGACATCATCACAAGCCAAGGATTCGCCTAAAGACACCTCAGAATCTTCTGATGAAAAAGACGAAAAGAAAAAGACTGCACCTAAGTCTGAAAAAAAGGTTAAAACGAAGAGATCGGTTTCACCTTCAGTTAATGGTGACACTCCTTTAAAGAAAAAGAAACTATCATTAAATGCTCTATCAGACACCCCTAAATCCTCTATGTCTGAGAAAATTAAAGAAGATGCTATTATGACAGTGTATAAAGGTTCGTCTGAAGAGAAGAAATCTAAGTCTCCGGTTGCTGCTAGCAGTCTCTTGCCCAAAGTAACTCGGATAGATATGGACCAGGATTTACCTCCTTCTAAACTGAAATTTGGTTTTCTTGGGCTAGGTAAGCTCATAACTTCTGTCAGTTTTATGAATTTTATGGCTTGTGTTTGTTCAGGCTATTCACTAATAGGGGTTGTTAAACCCTGCCCAGAAATAATTTCAGGTAGGACTTAACCACCGTAAAATTATTGACATTGATTTGTCGCTTGATATTATCATAGGACTATCACAAGTAATTGTTTATTTTACTTGTTTGATGTTTTTTAGCTTGGTTTAGGAACTTGAGCTTAGCTTTTTTATGTTTATGGCACAGATTTCTGGAGATCTGGGCTGTGATTGTTTCCCACCAATAATTTGGGGTAAGAAAGCATTGTTAACAACTATGTCAATATTAATTGCCCCAGTGAATGTGTCGTCTTTGAGAAATAAGTATTTTGAGGTGTTACATTTTAATTTTACTCATTTATTTTTATTTTAGTAAGCGTTGCCTAGTTTAAAAGTAGGGAAGTATTTGTCTGTAAAAAGATGTTGCCTGGCCTCTAAAACTACTGTAGTATGACACATGGTTATAATCAGCTAATAGTTTGGGAAAATATTGCAAGGGAGCCAATGAGGTTAGACCTGGATGTTAAACTACACCCACTATTTCATATCAAATCAACCTCATTAGTTTCACAACTCTATTTTCTCTTGTCAATTGATTATAACCATGTGGTATACTATAGATGTACCATACTTTTTAATTTAATCATTTAAAAATGTAATCATTAATATCGGGTGAGAATTATGGAAACTAGTAATTTGCTCCCAAACTAACTGTAACATTAATGTATTGATTTTCCAGTAACTTTAATAAGATTTTATTTATAGCATAATGTTTGATTTAAACTGATGTAGAAATTCATATGGTAAGGGTGGGGGTGCTGGACACAGTAGTCCAACTCCCTGGTTTGAGGTGGTCCTAAAAAATAGGTGCTAGTTGCATCAATTGCACCTGCATAGGTGCTAGTTTTCGCCTTGTACAACTGTTATCAATATTGTTATCAGTTTTAAATCGAGACGTCTATGAACTAGAATGTAATCAAGACAAATATTCTGGACATTTTTAGTTGTTTATAAGATTATTAGTTCAGAAAATTAGATAAATTAACATTTTATGAAAATTATACATTTAAAATAATTAATAAGATTTTTAACATTGTTAAATTTCCCTCTAAATAATTTAAATCCTGAAAATGAAGAACTGATTACTTTATATATGCCGTACAAGGTGAACCAACCTGCCTCTAGTGGAGAAATGGTGAACTTAAATCAGGCTCATCGAAAACAGCTTATTCCGGGAGAGTTGGACCACTGTGTCCCGCGCAGTATACACAGTACACGCACTGTGTCGACTTTGTTTGATTAATGCCTTGAGTTGTTAACATTACATTTGTTTTTACAAATTTTCATAAAACATTTTATTCTCATTGTTTAGAATTAAATCACTACTAAATGTTTTTGTTGCTCCTCTTAAAAAAACCAAAGATAACAACTACAACCTATAACTTATTGTACCAACAATACCTTTTAGTTGTTCAGCTGTCTTTATTATTATCTACAATGTATTTTTAAATGCTCCTTAATGTTTCTCATTTACCTAGTACCTATTCCCCTTTTTTTAAAGTACTGTGTTTTACTAATTATTGCTAATATTGTTGTAGGTATTATGGGTTCTGGTATTGTTAATAATATCCTTGAATCCGGTCATAAGGTAATTGTATGGAATAGGACCAGTGACAGAGCTGATGATTTTGTGACGAGGGGTGCTGAAGTTGGTAAAAGTCCAGCAGATGTTGTATATAACTCTGATATTACATTCTGTTGTGTGTCTGACCCTACTGCATCGAAAGAACTCATATTTGGGCCTAATGGAGTATTAAGCACTATAGATAGTACAAAATCATATGTCGAACTTACCACTATTGATTCAGAAACATCTTTAAATATTGCTGATGCAATTAGAAGTAAAGGAGGACGATACCTTGAAGCTCAGTTGCAGGTATGATCTTTGATTGCATTTTTCTACCAAAAATTTTTTACTTGATTTTTAACCAAAAAGACTGATACTTAATGGAAGGACTTAAGTAAAATAACGGGTGTGACAGTTTCCATTTGATGCCATAACTGTACTTACTCCTACTAGAGGAAGACTAGTGGCTCTCCACCCCTCTATTGGAGGGGTCTAGAGGTAATCTATTACCTCTATTGGAGCACATATTTATAATGAACCTTACAAGCGACTGGCATTTTTCAGTGACAACGCATTAAATAATGCACTAACTAACTACGGTTTAGGATTCTCTTGAGACCTGTGAATGCACAATTTAGTTCTCCTTTATTCCCAGTGGTAAATTTACTTACTATCCATTTGAAGCTGTTTTAAGTTAATATGGTTGTATACATTTTACAGGGCAGTAAAGTTGAAGCTGATCAGGGCAGTCTAGTAATTTTATGTGGAGGAGACAGGTCTCTCTATGAAGAATGCCAAACTTGCTTTAGAGCCATGGGAAAATGTTCTTTTTTCCTTGGTGATGCAGGAAATGCTGCTAAAATGAATTTGGTCATTCAACTTATTTCTGGAGTAACATTAGGTTGGTAGGAGTTACTTATCTTTTGTTAAGTGATACTGGACGTCTGTTTTTACAAGTATTTGTTGGGATTAAATGATTTTTTTTTTAATATTGCTTTCTTACCTTCTAAAAGGAATCACACACTTTTCTTTGTCAAATTTTGATGTTTCAGCACTTACTTATCCCGATACTAATATATCCAGACAAATATTGATGTGTGTATGGATGTGAAAATTGCCTGTAAACTGATCCCATTTGAATAAAACTTGGCTCAAAATCAAGTCCTATTGAGATGAAGAACTGTTAAATTTTTGTAGGTTTGCCTTGAGAAAAAAATAGATAGATATAATCATAATAGAAGCCTGTAGATATAATAAAAAAAATGTGACTCATTTTGTACTAAACCAAATTTTTCTAAAAATACACCTTAAATTATGCATAGTCTGCCTATCTAGAGTGTGACTTTCATATGAATAAGCTCGCTTAAAATATTATAAAATCGCATAATTTCCAGTTTTCTTGCAATATGTAGTTCCCTGTAGTTCGTATACAAAACACGAAGAGAACACATTTTAAATTTGATAAAATTGCTTATAAAAGTTATAACATTTGTTAAATGGCCGGCCAACAAATGTACAAAAATCTATTATTTTTCAAAGAAATTCACTGACTGCATAAATTAATATTTTTTTAATGCTTTTGAAAGAGCCAAAACTTTGGTTGTATCTATTGTATCATCTGATTTTGATTCATGTTTTGCATATTACCCACAGGCTTAGAATAATACTATATATAGAAGGAGCACAGGACCGTAAACACAATGTAATTCTACTGATAAGGTGCCAGTTGACTGGTGCACCTTAGTAATGCTGCCAACCTGACAACAAAACATTAATTTAAATATGTGTCATAAATATCTATTAATGAAGAAAGATCGTAAAGAACAAATATAATAACTTTAAACACCTGCTGAGTATTTAATAAAACCTGTCTTAAATGGCAAAAGGGTAGCGGAATACAACTGTCTACATTTAGTTGACGAGGACTACTTTTTATATATAATTTTAATAAATACGTTAAACTACAATTTAAAATGCATAAAATATTCTAATGTACCGATATTTATATTAGTATTTTATGAATAATTAATCATTAATTAATAATAGAACATAATAATTCAGCAAACGGAAGTATTGCCAACTTTTTTAAGAAAATTGTATATTGTAAGGGTGGCAGCATTACTTAGTTGCACCAGTGAATTAGCTTTCGTGTTATCAGTAGTGCTCCTTCTATATATAGTATTATTCTAAGCCCACAGGGAACCACTTTTTTCAAGAAAACTGAAATTTTTGTAAAATTTGGGGCATGCTCAATCATATAAAGAGCTCCACACTGGAGAGAGAGAGTATGTTTTTTCTTCATAATTTAAAGTGTATTTTCAGAAAAATTCGGTTTGAAGTAGTACAAATTTAGTCACATTTTTTCAGAGGTGACTCTTCTCTTTATGAAAATCTCAATTAAGTTCCTTGTATATTTTTATTTCATTTACAGGGGCTCTTGCTGAAGGAATGGCCTTAGCTGACAGTGCTGGGTTGAAACAGGCTGATGTGCTTGAAATCATGTCATATACCCCGGTGACCAGCCCTCTGGTTATGTCTAAATCTAAACAGATAATTGACAGCCTTTTTAACACAAACATGCCTCTAAAACATATGCAGAAAGATCTCACTTTATCATTGGCTCTAGGTATGTATTTAGTTACAGATTTTAATGTTGTGGTTCATTTACTCCTTTAAAGGACCATTATATTTACTCAAAATTTGATATCATGAGTCCACTGTTTTTTACCTTTTAAAATTCCTATGTCAACCACTGAAATTTCCTCTGGTATAATGGAATGAGGTGTGCAGTGCCATGGTATTATTATTATATAAGATTATTGAGGAGTGTAATCTTGTTAAATTAATAGATTATGTATAATAAGTGGTAATGATATCAAGTAAATGCTGCTAGTTTATCTGTTTCAAGTTTGTCTGATTCTTATCAATTTTTGTCTACAGGTGATGTATTAGAACACCCTCTTCCTCTAACAGCTGCCGCCAATGAAATTTATAAACACGCTAGAAAGTTGGGGTATTCAATGCATGATGCTTCAGCTGTTTATATCAGAGCTAAATTTTAAAAAAATGCATGTTAAGTTTAAAAATTTTGCAGTTAATTCCTTTTGATACTTTCTTATTATTGTTTAAGAAGTTATGTTTGTTTTTAATTACATGTAATGAAGTTTAACGAAGTCAGTAGTGTGTCTAAGTTTTTCAAAAATTTAGAGTAAGTATATATTTACTCCTGCCTAAAACATTTACTTGTTCTCCAGTGTGTATTGGAGAACTAAAGGGCTGCCATTTAAAGCTATGTATGTATATTTTGATGCCCTAGGCTACATGCTACTGTATGGATTTCAAGTTAATGAATTATTCTTTACTAAATTTACCTATTTTCAAAAGGTTAAGATATTTTATGTGAAATATATCTGACTGTTATAAATGTAATAATAAGTGTATAATTTTTTCAGTGAAATAGTTTTACAGTGTGATTTAAAACAATCAATTTCAATAACTAGTAATATTTAAACACCTTGAGTTTAACCCATCGAAACTTGTAGCTCCAGTGTTACCATATCAGTAATTTTTTGTATAGCAAACCTTTTTCTTGGTTTTACTTTTCCTCACAGAATATCATACTTATATAGCAAAAGTATTGTGTTTACCATAAAAATCCCAAACCAAGTTTTCATCATAATCATCTGATTAGGTACTTTCATGTAAGTGCGTTATTACGCTCTAAGTGCTTTTTATGATAAGATGTGGTTTCATTACTCCCACTGTATTAATATTAGATATTTAAAAGTTGACTCGAAAATCAGACGTTAAATCTAGTGCTGTCGGGAAGATTAAACTTTTAAGACCATTTTAACCTATTTTGCTGAGTCATCAAATAATAAATTTTCACAAATATATAATTTTATCTACGGGGCTGAAATTGGATGCTAATGTATTTTCTCTAAGTAGGAAATGGATTCACTAAAGTTAATTTTGATATTAATCACCATTTTGAATCTTTAAACTTTGATGGACTACAACTCTTAAGTTTTTAACTTTAAGTTCAACGTTATCAGCAAATATACTTCAAGTCATATGGAATAGTTTGTTTATGTTATCTGTCAATAATTTTATGTCGTAATGTGAACCATTCAAATTAACAAAATATAATAAAATATATTGTAAATATTCTTCTAATGAATTTTCATTAATAAAAAAACTAGGCTTATAAAGTATGTCCACAGTTTTTGTGGATTTAACCCACTCGTCAACACATAAAATAAAAACGAGTCTCTTCACAAACAAAAAAGCCACAACAGTTTCTCTGTTTGTGAAGGAACTGTTGTTTTTATTAAATTAATAATTCCAATGTTCAGAATATTTTGAAACGTGTAGACATTATTTCTTTATTACTTAAATCTGTTGTAGTTTTTTCCTAAGTTTCTGTTAGCATTTAGTTGTAACACCCTAGATATTGGTTGGCACCCGATCACCTAATGTTCACCCTGATCCTCAGAATGATTTTTTTTTAAGTTGAGCGTCAAACTTAAAACACCCTAGTCATTGGGTTAAATTATTCTGAGGTCGAGCAAAGTAAGGCCAAATTAATACAACCTTAAGCTTTAGGTAAACAAGACATTCTGAAGACATGCAAAAAAAGTTAGAAGTTTGGAGGAAAAGTACCAAGGTACCCCGTACCTAGTTTTGTATTTGAATGATACTTCTCTCTTCTAAAAAAAGTAATAAGATTAATGATATCACATTAATAATCTTTTGATTTTTAGTGTATGTTCCGGTGGGTTACTTTTATTTCTATTTTTTATTGTAGATGAAAAAATATGTTATGATTAGATAAATTTTAACTAAGACAACCATGTCAATAAGAAGGATGTACTCTTTGCATAACTTGTCATAGTTGAGAAGCTATTTCTGTTTGAATGCTTTGATACTATCTTTTAGAGACCAATTAAAAGATTTATACAAAGAGCAAGTGACCAATAAAAATTGTTCAGTGTTGCCATTTGAGATTTGTAAATAATCTGTAAAAATATGTTCGAAAAGTGGCAAGAAAATTACTAAAAAAAGTCCTTAATGGTTTTTACTTATGCTACCAAGCTAGAGTACTATGGTTATAAATGTTTTAAGCTCTTAAAGCTGAAGTTGGTCAGTTGTCACAATTTACAAAAGTATATTATTACAGTACATAATTGTAAGTGTAAAATAATTCATACAGTTTTCCTGTAATTTTTTAGAAGAAATAATTGTTATCTTTAATGACTAATTGATATATTTTAATTATAAAAAGTGTATTTATAGTAATGAAATGTTTTAGTTTATTTTTCTATTACATCTTGCCATATGCCAGTGTAATAGAGTATTATCCTATATGCTTACATAATTATGTTTATGATACTTACTTACTGAAAACAATTTAAATTCCAGTACTCAATTTTAATAATGAAATGTTTTCTCTATTTATAAACTTTCATGTTACAACATCATTTCTATAATATGTAAGCATTGGCATCCGTGGGCATTAACTTAAGGCACAAGAGAGCATCAATAAAAGACAGGAGTTTCATTCATCGTGATCTTGGTTGGCACAAAGTATTAGAGGTAAATAAGAAACAGCTTCTTCATGAACTGTTTATTATCGTTTCAGTGTGCTGTTTGGAGTAAATATGATTATGTATTTCAAATCTGTAGATGGAGGTAAGTATGTTGAAAACAACAGACTTGTTTCTGACCCTGAAATAAAAATCCTTAACTAAATGAGGTTTGAAGTAATGCCGGATAAAAAAAAACCTTTGGAGAAAATATAGCTATTTTAACAATCGTTACTTGGGGTATATCACAGAGGAATATATAATACTATGTAATACATCATATAGGGTATATAACATATGTTTAAACTAAAATCCTGTATGTCAGGGACCCCTGTGACCCGTAAGCAAACTTCAGAGCCCCACGAACCCCCGTTGTAAATAAATAATACTTGACGGACCCCAATCCTTAAGGCCATCCCCCAACTAAATTAATGTATTCAATAACTTATACTCATCAATAAACTTCCAAAAGTGATGTTGACCTAAGCAGTGAGTTAGTACTAGCCTCACAAGTATTATGGTTAATTTTTTGAAAATCATTTACATTTTTAAGTATGAAAATAGCTATAAAGCTATATATTTACTACACAATTGATACATAGTTAATAGTTTACATTCATTAAACTAAAGTTTAGTGCTATAATCTCTGGGGATGTACTTAATTTTGATAATCCTTTTTTGAGTTAAAAACAGATGAAATATTTTTATTAGAGCTGAGTCCCCGAGGTATAATACTATATAACTCAACTTAAATAAAGACTTTGATAAAATTGCAGTTTTTTCATCTTTCATTCTTTTAGAAGCTAAATTTCTTTAGCTTCTAATATACAACAATTATTAATTTTTGTCAATTAAAATTATCAGCCATTTATATTTTTGTTTCACTTTTTATAATTCATCAAATATTTTTGTATTTTAACATTGTTTTTGGTCACATTGTGTCTGTTTTTGTATTATAATAAATCATATATTTTATTATATATAATACAAAGAGTTACGAGATTTTGTTAAAGTTTCAATTTGGTTATTCCAAGATAGATTTTGATCAATATAAACCCCCAAATATTTAGTACAATCAACTTTATTAAGAGTAATACATTGAGTATAATTTTTTATTGAATACTTCTGTGAATAGAATTAGAATCTTCACATTGAAAATCAATCCTGTTTATTTTATCCATATTTATTTTTAGTTTATTATAACTAAGCCAATTATAAGTTTAATTTTTAGTTTATTATAACAATTTTCTGCTCTAATTTTTACTTCAGGCCAAGTAGGGCCTTTACATTGTATCATCAGCAAAAGAAATGGTTAGACCAGGCAAATTAAGTGCTGATAAATCATTTAAAAAATATTAAAATAATGAAGAGCCTACCAGCTACTTAATTCAATTTAATGTTCATTGTAAAATAAATTTGGAACGGGCTCTTATGACAAACCATGATTATTACTAGCTTCTAGGGGCTGTTGAAATGTTAAATATAAAAATGATATTTATAGTTAGAAACTCTTGAAGTGTGTATTGTCTGACATATTTGTTTTAAGACAAATAAAAAAAAGTAAAGAAGAACAGCGGCTATTTCAAATTAAATTTTAAATCACGCATTCACGTGTATTTTTTTGTTTTTTTTTTCTTTTTAATAATACTATATGAATTCTCTTAATGAAATCGGCTTAAAACGAAGAATTGATGTTGTATGAAATAATTCAATATGAGATTTGTATTAAACAGAGTTTCTGGTTGCAACATAAGGTTGGGGCAGTTATGTGATATTCCTAGATTGCCTGGCAAGTTATTAGAGACGCCTTTACTACTGTTATACACAAAGGTAATTTGCTCTTTCGTTGTATTGTAAATGAACCTAGCTTATTTAATTGAAAGAGAGAAATATAAAAGTATTTACTGAATGGTAAATACTACGAAAATTTCACCTAAATCTCCATGTAGTCCATGTACGTAGAAATTGGTTACAGGGGGGCCTAAAGCGTTGATCAGTCGACTGATAAGTGAATCAGCGTTTTATATACTTCGTTCACACATAGGGTTTGGCAGTGGGTTCAACCCTAACTGTTCACACAAAAAGATATGAACATGAGGTTCACCCCCATCTTTTTCAAGCTATAGTTTTGAGTTTCTGGGATGAACCCTGTTCCCATGGCAACTGCCGGGGGGAGGGGCTGAACCGCCTGCCATATTCCACATTTGAAGAAAGTATTAAAATATACTGAAACACTGGTCAGTCAGCTTTTTTGGTTTCACTTATTTCTCCTACTTTTTACCTTAAATCTGATTCGGACGTCCTCCTCAGTGCACTGCTACTTTTTATATCTATATTTAAATAGAATAACAAAGTGAACAGAGTCCCTAACAGTTTATATAAAATAGACGAAAACACTGCTCAGTCAGCTTTTTTGCCTATTCCTTGTACTTTCCACCCAAAATTCCCCATAATGAAGTACCAATTGTTTTATCGTGTTTCACAGGAAAATATACAGCCTTTTAAGATTCATTAAAAGACAAATAAAAGATCTGATAAATAAGATCTGAATAAAACTTCATACAAAAATCAACTTCATTAAAGTCCAGTACCCCATTGTTTATGAAATGTGTATAAAGTCATGAACCTACAATAACGACTCATCATACATTTCAAGGAATCGCAAAAATTCAACAATTTTTTTGATAAGACTGAAATATAGTACACATATAACACATATTCGATGTTAAATTTTTATTATTAGTATTGGTTTTGTTTTTATTGATTGACACATGTAACATTATGTAAACAAATCATGATTTTTGGCTAATGCATTGGGAAATCTGATTATATTGTGGCAGTATTCCATTTACATAAACTAGTAATATAAAAAACTGAATACGACAACAACCATGTGGTCGCAAAGCAGACACAGGGAGGTGGGGGAAGAGTAAACAAATTTAGCATGGTATTAAAAATCAGAGGATGCCAAACTTAGCATAATTTATCATATTTATCATGTGTACAAAATTTCAAGTCTTTATGACAAACAGTGACAAAGTCTACAAATTTTGGGAATACAAAAAAAGTATTAATAGATTTAATAGGTATTATATAGATTTAAGCGATGATACATTATATTGGCTCTTTTTCTTTCCTTAGGGTGCAAGCATTCCACATATAACACACGAGGTCTTGCAATATCTGACTAAGGAACAACATGGGATTTTGATTAATCTACCTTCCTCCGTTCAAATGTTTGATAGTTTACAAGAGTACAATGATGGAATTACTAAGTTCTGTGGACTAGAAGTAAGGAATCGTTGCAAATACTTCTTTGAAATCTAAACAAGTTTAAAAGCCCCATAAATATACAATAATTCTATTAAATTGAGTTTAGTATCATGATTATATTTTAGTTGCAGTTTGGTTAAGTAGCATTATTTATATGTTTCTTATTACTTTTCCTCATTTATACCGTAGGTATGTAGGAGGGTGCAAGCATTCCACATATAACACTCGAGGTTTTAGTTCTTTCCTTAATTTAATATTTTTAAGGAAAGCAAAGTCTATCGGTAAGTTTTGACTGTTCTGAATTCTAAACATATTTATTTATAAAAAAGACTAAAAATTATATACTGGAGTTAAAGGAATGAAGAAAAGAGTCTCTCCACAACACAATTTATTCTTTACAGATTTATTCTTTACAGATGGCCTCATGTTAGGTTGAAAGCGCTTTGAATAAATTAATAGTTTTGTGGATAGACTTTAATTTGTTCCTTTCATTATGAACATCTTCACTGGTGCTCATTCAAAATCATATATACTGGAGCTATTTGTTAAGGTTTTAAAAATAAACTATAAAATAATTTATAAGAAAGTCTTGACTTGGTAAGAATTATGTTTATATTTATATGCCAGAATATAGAATTACGTTTATTTTTCAGGAATGTGTATCTTTTTGTTCTGTACAAGATCCTGGTACTAAAACCTTGGAAGGCTATAATTCAAAAAAAGAAATATCAATTTGGTCCTATGGTGGTAGAGTCACTCTTACTCCAGATAAGTAAGTTTATTTTTTTAACTAAGTTCTAAGTTATAGTTCTACACTATTAATTAGTGTTATAATTTTATGTAAAAAAATTGCAGTTTTAGATGAATTAAATTTGGCAATCCACTAATATTGTGGCAATATGCCACTTGCAAAAACTATTGATAAGATAATCAGCTTCTGCAGCTGTGAGGAGTGACACGATTGTGCGGAGACTATAATGGCAAAGCAGTATGATTGAAGAGTAGAGACCACTGGTCTAACGTTTTTTTTTTTATTTTAAATCACTATTTTAGATAAAACACACATTTTACCCACAAATTACCCTAAATCAATAAATAAAATATGCCTCGGTTTACATGAAATAAATATTGTATACTTTTGCCAATAAAGAACATGTAACTTGGTTTATTTCATATGGTTTTTCATAATCTAGATTCATGAAGATGATGGAAGCTTATAAACCTGATATCTATGAAATTCTTAGTGATAGCGATAACAATATGGAAAGTACTCTCAAAAGATGCAGAAAGTCAGTCGAAGTTTCAATTGGTATGTTTGACGATTGTATGGAGAAGCATAAGAATTCTAAGGTTAGCTTGTGTATGTATATGTAACCTAACAAAATGCATCAAACAATTGCGTTGGTAAATTTTTCCTGAGTAGTTTGTTACTTAAAATGAAGATTTTGTTTTATTTGTTTTACATTAATAACATTAAATGGCCTAAACCTGAGCCAGGGACTCTCAAGAAATTGTTTCAAAATAAGTTGAATCATCGGAAATGATTTATCTTATTTAGATTTCTACAATCTTCTATCGGCAACCTCGTTGTAAAGAAGCATATTGTTTTATCTGTTAGAAAAATTTTCAGGGGATGTACGACATTGCTGTGTGGACACAATACAGTACATTCTGGAATCAGAGATTAAGATTTAATTTATTGACAACTTAATTAGTTATGACTGTGCTAGGAATTAATTGTTTTTATAAATCTATTTTATTATTCAGAGCTTCACAAAAAAGTCAGCATTGTCTAAACCAGAAATAAACCAAATTTCAGACAATATAAAGAAAAGGTAGTTTAAGGGATTGTTTTCGTTGAAGGGGAACCCATTTCTTCAAAATAGGAGTTTCCCTGATGAAATATTCGTTTCATATATCACAAATGCGTAGATGTATTATAATTTACAGCCTACTATTTTCATTTTGCAGTAATTTTCTAGACCCTGTTGTATTTAATTTTTGCTACAGGGTTCACAACTTGTATCTATATTTTAACTGTAGGGCTTTGGGTGAGAACAACACTGGAGTGCCAATCTGGAACCCAACAGAAAAAAGAGATTCTTTTAGCTAGGAATCCTGGCCTGTTGAGTCAGAAAACTATCAAGGTGCTAATCAGAAAATGTTAGATTATTTTTTGTTTAGTCACAATGCATTTATTATATCAACTAGTTGAAACAGATATATAATTAAAATATTTAAAAAAAAATCTTCCAGTTTCACCCTAACATAAAATAGATCAGTCAAGTCGAACACTAGTAAAGAAAATGCTCAAAGCGAAAGTAACCTACTACTGTAATATAATAGTTGCTCACAGTTTGGAGCTAGCTGAAGAAATGATGATAGCATTCTGGCCTAAACCTGAACCAGGGACTCTCAAGAAACCCTGAGTGACTCTAAGTTAGACACAATATAATTGTGCAAGAGACATGTGTCTAGACATGTGTCATGTGTCTTTTATTTAATGTTATTTATTGTTTTTTATGTCTATTGATCATTTATAATAGTTAAATGTTGTTTATAATTAGTAAGTTTGCTTGGTAATACTTTTAACTTGATTTATTGATACAATCCTAAAGTATAAATTATTTTTTTAATTATTTTTTTTCACTATTTAATATAAATAATTGCAATAAAAATAATATAAATAAGTGCAAATTAATTTTTTTGTTAAAAATCCAGAAAAAATGTTTTTTAGGATATTGTTATCCTAAAGTTTTATGGCTTGTAAAACATAATGAAAATAAAGGCTATTTATTTAAATTAAATGTATTTGTATTAATAAAAAACAAATTAAAAAAAAAATATTTAAATATTAAATATTTTATTTTACTTCACATAATTTTTAGAATGACACATACATCATATTTTAACGGATATATTACTTTTCCAATCACATTTTAACGGATATATTACTTTTCCAATTATATTTTAACGGATATATTACTTTTCCAATCACATTTTAACGGATATATTACTTTTCCAATCACATTTATGGATATATTACTTTTCCAATTATATTTTAACGGATATATTACTTTTCCAATCATATTTTGCTCAGAAAGATTTGACTACTTGAACTTCTATAAAACTCTAGAAATGAATTATTGCCACGTTATAGATATCATTAAACTTTCTTGCAGGTATTAAAAGGAAAAGGAGTTTTAGCTAGTATTGTTGGTGGTCATAACCTAGATTGCCGAAAAGCATGTGCCGATTATGTTTCAAAGGAGTCTCACTTAACTGGCTTTGTGATTAATGGCCTTCATAACAATGGCCCTGATGTCATGAAAACTGATCTCTCCAAATTTAAACCCATCATAGAAGATGTTTTTGTGAGTTCTATATTATTTATTTAAATAACATCGCATGGGTTTATTTATATTAAAAGACCAAATTTAAATGCAATATTATGAAGAGTTAAGTATTTCAATTTTAAAATATTCAAAGTGTAGTATTTTAATTTCAAAATATTCCTTCATTGCTTTGAAATTTATAATGCAATACTATTATTATTTCCTTGTAAAGTTATATGAATTAAACAATCCTGCTAGCAGTAGCTGTGTTTAGGAAGAAACAACGTTTAAACATGTTGGAAGATATAACAGGTAAAGAATATAAAAAGGAAAAATTGTGAAAAAATGTATTTAAAATAAAAAACAAATAAATATACAATAAAAATTAAAAAGTCAAAGTAACATATCTCCCGATAAAGAAAGTGAAGAAAATATTCTAATAAACAATTTAAAATATTTTAGTAAGACAAATTAAAATAATTAATTTTAGTTTAAGAATAAGATAATGTATGCATTGGGTATTTAAATTAATTTATTGAGATTGTTTGATAAATACATTTTAAACCCAGCATTTGTAAAAGTAATTTTCGGATCCAGCATTTGTAGTTTTAGGAGAGTTAAAAAAGTACTGGGAGCAATAAACATAGTTGGCATAACTTCCTAAGTGATGCCAATTAAGCTATCGATTAAGTATAGCTATTTAATTAATAAGTATATAAATATCATCACTTGTATACATGCATATTTGTATTAACACTTAGTTACTGCTTTGATTAATAACAGGAAGTATGTATCTACGCACTTGTAGGTATATTCTTTTTACTTTTCCTCATTTATATTGTAGGTATGTTGGAAATAATTGTGTTTGCAAAAAAAACAGAATTCACCTGAATTATCCCCTTTACTATCACTGAATTATCCCTTTAGTGTGTCTATCACCTGAATTATCCTTTAGTGTGTGTCTATCACCTGAATTATCCCTTTAGGTGTGTGTCTATCACCTGAATTATCCCTTTAGGTGTGTGTCTATCATCGTAGCTCTTTGTGTATTTATGCTAGAGTTGAAACTTAGTAAAAAAAAATCAGTTTATAGGTGTAGTTATGATATTCATAAATTATTTTTTATGGAGTCATTAACCCCCACTTATGACAGCAAAATTTTTGAAAAATCAAGACATGAAAAAAATGTTTCGATCAATTTGAGATTTGGCTCCCATGTATAAGATTAACAAATGTGCCAAGTTTCATCATTATCAGCATTTGTTCAGTTTTTATTATATGACTTTTGTACATTTACTATGTTACCATAGCAATATTCACTAAGAAGACTATCAAGTTATTTTTGGAACACTTCCTTTGTTTTCTCTTCTCAATTTTTCCATTCTTAGAACTTTTAGCTATTAATCGGATAAGCTTATGTCAAATGGTTATTTTTATGTTTTAGAAACATATCCCTGAAGATAAAGTTAGAGTGTTGCCTGGATGTTGGTCTCCGCAGCATGTTTTAGAGTTGATCGATTTAGGAATAGATGTATTTGATTCCTCGCTTCCTTTTATAGTAACTCAAAATAATTCAGCTCTAGTTTTCAAATACAGTTCAATGTAAGTTATAAAGTATAAATCATTTGATACTACCGAGTTTTGCAAAACATGAATAGTTGACACAATATAATTGTGCGAGAGACACCTAGGAAATGTAACAAGCGAGATGCAATGCTACATTTAAGAACTGTTCCATCATTCGACATTCGTCATCATTAATGGCTCGACATAATGTCATGTCCCACTCTTTTTTGTCGGCGCCCTGATGAGTTAGACGTAACGAAACAGAGTGGGACATGACATTATGTCGAGCCATTAATGATGACGAATGTCAAATGATGCAACAGTTCCCAGATGTAGCATTGCATCTCGCTTGTTACATTTTCTAGGTGTCTCTCGGACAATTATATTGTAAATAAATAAATAAATAGCTTTATTTCCATAATATACAAAATGTACATAGAATCGTCTTAATATTTAATAACTACTTAATAACTAATAAACTTAAACTAAAACTAAACTGTATAAAGTATAACTTACAGTATTGATTGTGAAGAAGTAAATTTTATAATCAAATTTGTGTAATAAAAAATTTTGTATCTTATTTTATAAAATGTCTATAAATTTTATGGACAACAATCTCCTTGGGTCATCTTTTCTTTGGAAATTAAATTTTGTTTATTTTTCTTGTATTCGTTATTCAGGTAGAACAATTAATTTTTGTAAAAACATGTATCAAGTTTATTAAAGGAAATACTAACAAAAGCTTTGTGAAAATCTAAAGTAGTGAGTAAATTTTACCTTTAAAAAATTCCAATTTTTTCATTTAAATCCTAAAAAAGTACAAAAAATATATTAGGACAATTTTTTTTGTCCTGAACCTCATACTTTTTAAACCTAATGACTTTGAGAACCTAAACCAAATTTATTGTTTGTACCATTTTTGGAATATGTAAGTTAATATTTGGCAAGGACAGAAATAATATCCATCCATTTTCCCATAATTTTTTTTTGAAAACAAATTTACTATTTTTTCCTCAGGCTTGATCAAGGGGACTAAGTTCTATAAAAAGTTTTGAATGATTTATTCAATTAATATATTGCATCTATCTTTATAGGCATCTTCAAAACTTTTTATTAAACTAAAGTCCCCTTTGTCAAGCCTGATATGGAGTTCTATAAACTTTCCAGTGCTACAAAGAACAAACTATTATATTTTTTTAATTTTTTTAGAAGCTTAAAAGATCAAGAAACGTCAACCAGATCAAATGATAATGAAATAGAAATTTCATTAGAAAATGATAGGTAAGAATATGATATGTTTTAATTGTTTGTTTTTTTTCTTTTCCTCATAAAATCCTTAGTTTATGACTTAATTGTTTTGGTGCAGGTATGTAACGAGTTTGTTTTTCTCATAAATACTGACATATTTGATGTGGAATAAGCTTTTAAATAAGTTGAGTTAGTCTTTCCACAATTGAGTGTTTACTATGACACTAAATATAATTAAATTAATTGCTTAAACAAAGTAGCAAATCAGATGATAAAACAATTTATTGAAAAATAGATAAATAAATAATTAATTTATCTATTATTAGATTACTTCGCAGAGCAGCTATTTATACATGGGCATCCGCAGGGGGGAGGGGGTCAAACGGGTCACTTGACCCCCCCCCCCTGGAAAATCAAAAAGTTAGTTCGATCCGCTCTTCAAATTAGTAAAAACTAATAGTAACTATTCTGCATTTTTTTTATAACAATATCTAAATTTTTAAACTAGTAATGTATATCATTTGATACTTCCGTGTTTTGCAAAACATGAATAGTTGACACAACTAATTGTCTCTTGCACAATTTGTGTAAACTAGTAATGCGTTGCATCAGGAACTCATGTCAATAGAATACATAAAATAAAGTTAATTATTAACAGGCTCAAAATACTGAATGGATTGAAAAATAATTTATAAGGTTGGGGGTCATGGAATTTTTCGGAAGGGGCTCGCTTCGCTTTACTTAAACAAAAGAGGATCGCTTCCTTAGCAATAGGCAAAAAGGCTCGCTTTGAATCGCTAAAGGTATTTAAGCACAATAAATAAAATATTACATTATTTTTTTCTATACATTAATATTTAGTTTAGTAAATCCCAATCTTATGGTTTGATGGAGTCCTTTCTCTGACTTTTGTCAAAGAGTGTTGAAAACTAAACCCCCAGCATATTATGGATTTCCAAAATTGGCAGCTTTGACCCCCCCCCCTGAAAAAAATCCTGCGGACACCCATGTCTTTATATTATTGAAAAAGGTTCCATTATTGTTAGCTCCACATGTCCACAGCAATTAATTGAATGCTATTAGTGAGGTCCATAAGTTGCCACTGATTCAGTAGGAGAGGACTTTTGGTAAACAAATCTAAAATCCATCGTCCACCAACTGGTGTTCTTGAGCTGAATTTAAAGACAAGCCATTAATCAACATGATTTATTCAGTTTAACTTCTGAACTTCATGTTTTTATTTGATTTATAAACAAATTCTATTTTTTTAGGTTTGCGGAAGATTTTAATCCAATACTAAAAGATTGCACTTGTTTATCTTGTAGAAAACATACTAGAGCTTACATTCATCACTTAATTAATGTTAAAGAACTTTTAGCATCAACACTACTTATGATGTAGGTGTTACTAATATTAT
>JACMZG010001908.1:11454133-11531633 GCA_018340805.1 Microvelia longipes
GCCACCCCACACAGTAATGATCTTGGTTTTCTGTTAACACAAGTCAAGTTCTTATTTTTTGCGGACAATTTAAAGCTTTACTTAAACATTTGTAATGTTCGTGATTGCAGTCCCTTACAAAGAGTTATTGTTTTGCTATGCCTGTGGTGCCAAGAAAACTACTTAAATTTAAATGTACTAAAATGTCATATTGTTTTCTTCTATAGAATTAAAGAGCCTATAATTTTTGACTACAGTATGCTTGGTTCCCCTCTTTCTTCTAAATTGTACATTAAAGATCTCGGTGTAATTCTTGACAAGTCATTAAGCTTCAACTATCACATAGATTTTATGACTGAAAAAGCCATGAAAATACTCTGATTAATTTTTAGAAATAGTCCTTACTTACTTTGTATACTACACTTGTAAGACAAATTATTGAATATGCATCACCTGCTTGTTCTTCTTTTTATCAAATATCTATCCACTCTGTTGAAAAAATTTAACATGAATTTTAAGATTTATTAATTACAAACTAGCTATTGCACCTCCCCCCTTTCCTACTCCTTATGACTATGAGCCTGTTATCAAAGATTATGTGGTATAAATAGATCACTGTTAGTCTTTTTCACCCCCCAACAGATGGCGCTAAGGAAAAATGTGTTTAATGTTAAATGAAATTCTATTGATAAAGCATAAAAATAATATCGAATTATTGGTTGCTTATTCATCAAATTTCAACTTAAATTCTAGACTTAAGATTCAGCAAAGATTATAGAGTACCTGAAAATGGAGCCAACACACTATGTGTTCTGCACAAATAAATAATCCAAAAATCATCTTCCTATCTAACCATACCCGGGAACCAATGGTATATTACCATCGCCCAATGGTTCTAGTTACGGCTGACATGTTGATGAAATGTGGATATACAAGGAGATAAGTGAGTCATAACCCTGAGTCCCTTAGACGAGATTATAGTAGGGTTAAGTACAGTTATGGCACCTAGTGGAAGCTGACTTACTTCCAGACCCCTTATCTCTGTGTTATTCTGCCCATGTACTACCTCTAAGTATCAGTCTCTTTAGTCACATCAGATTTACATCGGACTCGCATGGCTCGTGCTCAGCAGTACAATTCGCCAAATTTATACTGCAACACTTATTCGGAGTCACTTCACTCGTCCTCAGATAGTTAATAGATCCGATTTATTCTCAGTGGTTATTCATACAGCACTGAGGTTTAAGGTGCATACTTATTTTGAATAATTTTTTCGCCGTAATTTTTTTCTCTGCATATTGTCCCTGTGTACTTTTTTCCAGTATTTTTTCCCCAGTGTACTTTTTTTCCTAGATTCATGAAATTTATAAATATGTATAAAGATTACTAAAACAGTTAGAAGCTACAAAATTTTAACAGATATCAGCGCTAGCGATGGCCACTGCCGACAACAGCCTAGTTCAAAGACTTTCATACCAAAATAAACAACAATGTTACCATAAATTTTATAAGAGACGTCGGGGCTATAGGCAGTTACAATCACTACGTCAGCCCCCACAAAAGCGTGACTGCAGTATTTATGCTAAAATTGTGTACAATCCCCAAACCAGGCAAATTCCCGACAGTAACCACCTACAGGTAATATCTATACAACAGTGTGTTGTGTTTTATAATAAATAACAAGCCAATTCGGCGTCTTCTTGAACATCTAGTAGGCCTAGGCAAGGTCCGATAAGACTAAAAGGTTAGTGTCAATTGGTTAAATCGGAAACCTGATTACTTATTTTTAAAAGTGAAACGGCGATCCCACGGAGGAAGGTCTCCAGCAAAGGTTGACACAGATAAAGCGAAACAGGAACAAAATCCGATCCTGCGACAAAAATTCTCAGTTGTTAAATTTCATAATAAATAACTAACTTTTATAAAGGGTTGGACAAGAGGTAAATTAACTACTCCACACTGCTGGTCTTTTAATACCTATATATATATATATTAATATAAATATAATTATATATATATATATATATAATAATATATGTAATATAATATATAATATATTATAATATATATGTATATATACACAACAATATAATATATATATATATATATATATATATGTAATAATATATATATATATATATACTATATATATATATGCGTGTGTTAATAATAGTGCATTATTTCTATTCCAAATATTAAAATATTTATTTATAGCCTTTACTGGTCAAGCGAAGCAAAATGCCTCTACGATTTTTAAGTTTCTAAACTTTTGAAATAACTAATGAATAGAAAAATGTATTCAGTGGGCTCATAGCGGTAGACTGTATCACGTTTAAGTATATAGTGGATTAGGATAAACGTATCATAACTCTAGTAATAGTTACTAGTTGTAGTGATCGTAATTTTAAATTACATTGAAGGCAATAAACTTTCTGTATATTTTTTAAAAATCTTAAAAAACATGTAAATTTATATCTGCTCACGGCAAGAAAATAAAGCATTACGGAACTAATTTTAGGCGAGAAAGTAGCATTTACCAAATCGGCTGGTAATTATTCATGAATGACTGCACTTTACCTAGCTAGGCAGGAAAGTAGCATTTCCCAGCTGCCTATGCTGGTAAAGAAAGTTAATAGATAATTTTTGTAAACATGATTAGTTAATAATTAAAAAGCCTATTGAATTTAATTTAATAATTATATATAATAAATAATTACACTTTAACTAATAATGTACATTAAAATTAACACTTGTAGTAAATCTTGAATAGAAATAAAATTTTATTGATTATAATTAAAGCAACCACTTTTTGCTTGAGTTTATTATCTCATTTGTTTGGTGTCAAGTCATTTACTACTTTATCATACGAACCGTATTAATACAGTTTAAAAGTTAGTTTATTGTATAGCGTTTTGTGATGGATATAGACGAACTTTTCGATCATACCCCGTTTGATGTTTTAGAAATAGCTACAAATGCCAAAGAGAGCCTACTACTCGGCAAATTAGGAAGTTGGTATCTCAAAGCATATGGAAGTGTTCAAAGAATAGTGCTCAAGAGAAAAAAGTAAAGAAGTAAGTTAAAACATGGTTAGCGTATTTAAAAAGAACTGTCCAAACAAATGCCTAAGTTTTGATTATTACTGGTTCGCAAGATAAATATTGTGGTGGAACAAGGCAGGAAAAGAAACAATACTGACCTGGTATATTTGCCTTCCTCGGCTTTGCCTCGTCAGTAAAATTATAAATTACCTTCCTCGGCTTCGCCTCGTCAGTCAAAATAAAAATTTCCTGCCTCGGCTCCGCCTCTGCAGGTAATTTAGATAGCAATCCTCGCCTCCGGCTCGGGGGCTAACTTCGATACTAGTCAGTAATATTCCATTTTCCTGTCTAGTTACACAAATAACTATTACTATTTTTCTTCTAATAAATTTATTAGAAGAAAAATAGTACAATCATTTATGATTGTAACAATACAAAATCTTTAAATCAGCACGTACATTTTAAAGTATGGGACACGAAAAAAAGTTAAACTCTTTATGATATTAGTGAAGCTAATTAAAATTAAAGCCAAAAAAGGTAAATCCTAGAAAGCTCATGGGCAGTTATTCTAATTTTAGTGTTATTTTTTATTTAAGTCAGCTATCAACTAATCATCCATGTCTATTTTTTACATAGGTCAGTATAGCTTTCCTTATTTTGTTTATATATTACTATAGGCATTAGTAATGGTGGATTTAATAGGTTATACGTTATATTAATCTTAGGAGTAGGAGTAATTGAGTAATAGGTTTAGTTATAGTAACAGCAAGAGTTATATGTTATAGTAATTTTACTTATATTGTGATCTATTAACTTATACATGCAGGTTATTTTAATAACCTGCGCAGTAGATGTATTTGTCTACAAATACCGAAAACTTGCGCAAAAATTGGATTGATAAAAGAAAGCATGTATTTCAAAGAAATTCGCTGTTTTGCGGACCTCCGCACCAGATTTTTTGACTTATACACTTTAAAAATTCGCTTATGTGGCAGTATGCCACTTATATAAACTAGCAATAGACAGCAAACATGTGACGCGAAGCCTCACTGATGGCGATGCCGCGTAGTGGCCGAATGACCGAAGGTGGAGCGGATTCAGCCGAAATGTATTATTTGAAAAACGTATTTTTTTACACAATGCTACATCTTGATCGATAAAATCAGAACTTATGCTGATGATAAACTTCGTATATGTATTTAATATACTTTGTAAAACGTAAAATATATAAATAAATATATATATATATATAAATATATATATATATATATATATATATATATATATATATAGATATATATATAAACTAGAGGGGGCATAGCTTTATCTCAATACTTGCGAGGCTGAAACTGTAACCTCCTTGAAATCTTCTTTAAGAGTGAGTTAAGGTTATAATTAATCAATTGTTTTCGGTTTCCCATATATTTTTGTGTTCTGATTTGTATTTTTAACATTATACTATCTAAGTTATCTGTACTGAATATTTGATTATATTTACAAGCGAAACTGGTCAGGTTTCAAAATTAATCCTATAGGGCCCCTCAAGTAATAATATCTCTATGCTTGTAAATACATACGCATAATGCTTTGAGGGATGTGAATTTTTGCTGAGTCATTATTGTGGTATAATTATACATAAAAGTGTCAACACTAGCATAGTAGTACACACAAATGCATAGTATTCATATCTACTAATTTTTCCTAAGCAGAGATTTCCTTAATTTATAATTAAATTTGTATTTTTTTACTATTAAGTTTTTATAAATTGATTGTGTCACAGATTATTTTGGCGTAATACTATTGTAGGAGCAACAACCCTTAATAGCCGAAGAATGATGCTAATACATTTATTGGCGGTTACTTATTTGGTCTCTTTATATTTGTTTATTTTTCTTGTGCAGGTGCAGAGATGTCTTGTGTTTTGTTTGTTTACGTTTATTTATAGAGAATATAATTTGAAGTGTGATTATTAAGGCATGAAATTATAAGCATGCTAATGTTTTATTCTGTTCCTAATTTAAAATGATGGCGACCTTCTAAAGAATTTATTACGTTGATTAGAATTCCCTCACTCAGTTTTTGTTTTGTTTTTATGTTGCCTTAGCAACATGTTGATTACCATGTTGTGATAAGATTTGATTTTAAAAATTAGGCAGCTAAATTTTTTTAGTGTTGTTTTATTCCTTTTAATGTTTTTGTGTGTAAAATAAATATACAATGAGAGTAGTGCCTCTTTGGTCAAAGAAGATCCAGCTAGACAATCAAGAACAATGGTGATTATTATTTTTTTATAAAACAGATATCTCAGGCGAAGGGAAATTTATATTTTAAGATGATTGTTTCTCTGTTTAAACGGGTGGTTTATCTCTCTTCTTAAAGTACACTTTAGTTCAATAAGTCACCCGTTTTAGAAATGCCAGAATGTCATTAAAGACCTGTGAGGATAATTACTACGTACACACAGCCTGTATTTCTTGCACCGTATTTGTTTACTTGATCTTCCTAGTTCTAGTGTATCGGACTGGATTCCCTCTGCTTAGTTCTTACAGCATATGTAACCCTAATTAGATATCATGTTTAATGTGATCCACTTAAAATACTGTGTGAACATTGTAACAAGTATTTTAGCCCGGGGAGCTGTTGGCGAGGTATTTTCAGATCAAAACACAATTTTGCTCAAAAGCCAAGCTTATGGAGCACATTTTGTCCAAGCTCGGAACCTTAAACATAATAAATTCCAGGAATCTATAAATTATGAAAAGTGTATAATGCTAATATGCCTAAAGCCCTGTGACAACAAATAATACAAAATGACAACCAAAGTACACCACTGACATTTTAGAGCAGACCACAGAATCCCTGTTATCTACTCTGGCTCACCTTCAATCGCTAATTGATCAGTGTTAAAAAACTGGGTTTATATATACTTACCAGCTTGACCAGTCTCACACATAGATAGCACGACCCGGCCGTACCCACTTTCAGTTAGCCAGATAACCCTGGCACCCAAGTCACCACTATCAAGTAGCTTTGACACACTTTCAACCTTACCCCCTAACTCGGCCCAAACTCACTCTTTTGCTACGTTAGCCAACCTCAGTTAACGTGCCGCCACCACTGCTCTGCAAAACTAATTGTACACTCATTCTGCACTGTGGCACAGATCACGCTTTACACCGAGCCCCATTCGCTTTCCACAATCCAGAAGCTCGAACAGCTCATAGCTTACCACCGCAGCGCTCAGAAAAGAGTGCCTACGGGTCTATGATACACCCCACTGTCGCTCAGGAGACGTCGCACCAGCTCGCTCACCACTCTATTCAACCACCCAAGCCCAGTATAGTCTCCTTATTTTCCAACACACAACAACTCCCATGAACATAGTGTCGATACACCAAACGATTGCAATAGCTCCATGTTTAAATAACGCATCCTGGATAAGATAAACACCTGTCGCTCCACCTAAGTGATGAAGATTTTAGGTTCCCACACCCTTTTCTTTATAATGTGGTTCTAAACCACACCTCTAATGTCTTCTAAACCTATTACCCACCCAGACTGTTTACGATAAAAAGTTGAAACTTAGGTAAAAAATCAATCTTTTGGTCTAGTTGAGTTTTCCGCAAAATAATTTATTTATGAAGATTTAGGCCTTCTGGTGGTGACCATGGGTCACAATTTAGATGAAGAATCCGACGTTTCATTTCACTGTGGGAGGCATCTTCAGGGATGTAGGACATCATGTAAAAAAACACAATGCTCTATAAAATTAAGTCTTCATGACAATAACCACAGAAGTCTTCGCAGTTTATTAATTTATTTATAGCGTCATTAACTGTCATTTGTGAATTAGTAAAGATTTTGAAAATTCATTAAACACAGAAAAATGTTTAGATCAGATTCTCAACCCTTGGGTTGCAGACAATTATTGTTGAGTTCCAAGAAAATGATTGGTCATATTATATTTAAATGAAATTTTTAAAAAATATTTAGGTATTACTGATTAGTTATACTATTTGGGAATACAGCAGTGGTCTGCCCCACCAAGTCAAAAAGAAAAGTTATAATGCCCCACTTAGTAAGAAAAATCAAAAACCCTCTACAGCTGCTGTTGTGTATATTATACGATACACAACAAAGTCAGGTTTTTGAAGGTCTGTAGTGTGAAAACGGCTAAATGTACATAAATATTATACTATCTTTATAAAGCGTGTCTTGTAAAGACACTTAATATTCAAATCACCCTAATAAAAGTTGAGAAAAAAGGTTTGAAAATAGAATTTTTGATGACTTTGATTTTTTTATATAGATTTTTTATTAGTGCCATTGATTAACATTAATTTTAATTATTTTGTGATAGGTCATAAAGATACAGTTTATTGTGTCAGTTATGCTAATGATGGAAAAAGGTTTGCCTCTGGAAGTGCTGATAAAAATGTTATTATTTGGACATCGAAGCTTGAAGGTGTTCTTAAATATGGGTATGAAAGATTTATGTTTTAGCAATAAATATCACTAAGCTATTGATTAAACTGTAATAATAGCAAAGAAATGTTAAAGAACATTTAAAAGAAATTGAATGAATCTAAAGATTATTTAAAAGTAAAATTTCTAATGAATCTCCCATAACTGAAAGAATTCAGGAATCACTAATTAATTCAAAATTCTGATGAGATAAATTTATCTATGTCTGTAGTTTGTAGCATTAATTTACCAACCTCCTCATCCTAAGTGTCCAAATTTTAGAGACAGTGTGTATAAGCCTTAGAATAATACCATACATAGAAGCAGCACAGGACGTAAACACAATGTAATTCCACTTGATAACACGAAAGCCGGTTGACTGGTGCACCTAAGTAATGCTGCCCAACCTGAGAACAAAACATTATTTTAAAAATATTTGTCATAAAATATCTATTAATAAAGAAAGATCGTAAAGAACAAATATAATAACTTAAAACACCTGCTGAGTATTAATCTAAAACTGGTCTTAGATGGCAAAAGGGGCGGAATACAAGAATCTACATTCTAGTTGACAGGACTACTTTTTATTAATTTAAATAAATACGTTAAACTACAATTTAAAATGCTTTAAATATTGTAATGCACCGATATTTATATTAGTAATTTTATGAATAATCAATATTAATTAATAATAGAGTACATAATAATTCAGCAACCGGAAGTATTGCCATTTTTTTTAGAAAATTGTTTATTGTTAGGGTGGGCAGCATTACTTAGGTGCGCCAGTGAACCCGCTTTCGTGTTTATCAGTAGTGCTCCTTCTTATATATAGTATTATTCTAAGGTATAAGCTAACTATAACCTAGCAATATACATAAACAAATAATACCTACCAAAATAAGAATTGCCAGTTTATTAAACCTATGAGATATAATGAAGCCCGAATTGACATCATATAATAAATTTTGCATAACTAATTTATATATATATAATATATATATATATGATATGATATAGTTAATACTATATTCATATCTATATATAATATATATATACATATATATATATATATATATATATAATATATATAAATATATATATTATAATATATATGATATATATAATGACTATATTATATCATATATGATTTGTTACAGACACAGTGACTCAGTTCAGTGTTTATCATGGAATCCCGTTACTGGTGAACTTGCAAGCTGTTCTCTTACTGAATTTGTTTTCTGGTCGGCAGAGGTTAAATCAGTTAGTAAAATGAAAGCTGGAGGGAGTGACCTCGTGCTCCTGGTCACCTTGATGGAAGGTAATTTTATTGTATTCAATATTTCCTCTTTGACCACCATTTATGTATTTTCTAATATCTGCAACACATCTTCGCACTCGCTTTGTCCATAGGCATTAAATTGGTTTATCTCCTGGCAGTGTATAATGTGAAGTTTATTGACTAGTTTTTTACGGGAAGTTAAGGAGCACTTTTCATCCTAAGGGAGAAAAAGTATTTCCTATTGTTGGGGTTATAGCCAATTATTATATCTCTTTTTTGGGAGTGTTATCCTCTAAATTTATAAAGCAGACCAATCAATTTTGTAACACTTTCCCGGGCCAGCACCCCAAATTTATTAGGGGACCCAATTTATTGGGGGAAGGCTTGATGCTGTATAAGTTTTTAAAATTTTGAGTCCGAAGTAGTGAGGATGAGCATAGCAAATGGCGAGGAATAGTTACAAAGTACCCAATTTTGGTATTTACTGTGGTCTTCAGACGTGTTCAGGTGCAGAGGCCATTCAATATTGATTTATGCTTTTGATAAAAATTATTTTCACAAATAAGAGGGTTGTTTCCTATAGGTCAGTTTAGTATTTTAGTTCAGATTTTGATGCAACAGATGTGGAAACACTACTGTTCAAAAACTTGTTATTAAGATTGCCTTAAATCAATAGAGACATGGTCGTGGCTGGTTCTACTTCACTAAATTTAACATTTAGGCCTAAAACCACCAACCTAGTTTAAAAAAGTGGTTAAAAAATAGTTTAAACTTTACTTTTAACTAAGTTTGGTATTCACCAAACTAGTTAAAACTGGTTTAGTAAATTCAGTTTGAACGGTAGTTCAAACCTAAAATGATATTCACTGAGGTAGTTTAACTAACGATTAACTTACACCTTCAAAGTTGATGGGTTGAGCTACAGTTTGATGCATTCACAATGTTTTTAGGAATTATTTATCTAAACTTATAACATTTTTACATTAATTTTTCATTTATAACTGTTTAATAAACATTACCATCGTATTTTAGGTTGTTTTATAATATTCTATGTGTTAATTTACATCTAACATAACCTATTTTATAATATTTGTTGCTTCGCTGTGTTGCATGTATATTGTTTTTAGGGTACGCCTATACACAAATCTTACATAAAATATTATTAGTACTAACAAGTTAATGAACCGTGATCAAAATTATGGATATTAGAAGTTGTTTATTTAGGATTTTGATATAAAATTAGTCAAAGTTGTTGTTAGGTATAAGAAATGTTAAAAAAGCGGGGAGAAATGATAAACTAAACATCTGTTTAATGAACCAAAAAAAAAAAAAAAAAAAAAAAAATGGTTGTCGCCAACATAACAACAACAAAATCAAGATGTAAGTCGAGTTTAAACTAGATATTTTGATTAACCTAAACAAGATTAAATACAGCTTGGTGAATAACGATTTAATTTAAACAAGATTAATTGAAATGAGTTTAAGTTTGATTTGATGAATATGGGCTTTTTACCTATGAATATGGGGTTGTTATTTTACCTTTGTATTTTTGTTATCTTCTTTTTGGCCTTAACTGCTTTTGAAATCATCTATCTAAATTTTTAGCATTTGAAAATTCACACCTCACCTGTTATTTTTTGCTTTTGACTAAACCCTTAAACTTGAAACTCAAGTTTTGCTTTACATCTCCTTAAGACTATTCCTTATATTATGTTCTTTATTTCTTGTATCTCTTGATATATTTGTAATGTTTTCAGGCTGCTTGCTATAGGTTTAACTAGTGGCTCAGTAACTCTGAGATTAAGGAATACAGGGGAAGAAAAGTGTCGTATAGAGAGACCTGGAGGCCCAGACACTCCTGTTTGGGCTGTAGCCTTCAGTTTCCATAAGTATGAGTGCATTTCTTTTGTTTCATTGTAAGACAATATCTTTAAAAGAAATTGTGGAGTGAACTGATACTAATGGGATTCATCTTGCCACCTCCACTCTACCCCTCCACTCTACACCTCCACTCTATCCTACATTATAACGCATTTTAGCCCGTTTACCTATTATCTAGTTCTTTATTGGAACCCACAATTTTTAATATGTACAAATTATTTTTATTTTTTTAATATATACAAAAAATGACCATATTTTTAATTTGCATATTTAATTAAAATTATTTTTTATTCTTATATTTTTAAAAATCTTTTATTTTAATATTTTTTTTAAATAAAAGATTTTAAATATTTTATCATTTAATTTTTAGATTCAATGAACATGAGATTTAGGAGCTTATTTGGGGTCCTAAAGAATCAAATATTTTAAATTGTTACAATTATAATTTCCTTGGAATTTGGTTTAGAACATAATGTCAGGGCTGCCATAAGATTAAGCTCTTTATCTTTAACATTCTGGGGCGGAGGTCCACAAGCCTGGCAAATTTACTTTGAAAAGCGTGTTTCTTCGCTTTTAATTTATATCTTGCTTAAATATTCTGTTCATGATTCATATCCTGCAGCAGTAGCATTACTTGTTACTCCATTGTTTCCGAATTTGTTTAAGGAAATGCGCATAATTATCCTACAGTTTATTCAAAACTATAGTCATCATTTCAAAATTGATCTGATGCTCAGCAGTATTCGTAGTAATAGCAAGCTCAGACTATCTTAATTTGTGTACTATTTATTTATTTTTATTAGTATCATTTATCTTGATTTTTTTACCATGTTTGATTAAAAAATATTTATCCTTTCGAAAGATGGATGGTTTACTAAAGTAGTGTGTTGCAAGAAGATCACTTGATAAATTTAGTCAAACAAAAGGAGACAACAAACTTGATGATCCAAGGTCATTTCTGAGAGTAATTGTGTCTATTGTTTTGTTCTTTTGGTAGTTGTACAGAAGTGAAGGAAGGGAATAACCTTTAATTGATGTGATAAGCAACCTGTATTCTAAATTTAACTTTTTTAATCAAATACTTTACTTGGAAACATTTCTCCTGTTTGTTTCAGAGAAGACAACAATGAGGTACTGTGTGTTACCGACTGGAGTCAAACTTTGTCTTTTTATTCCACAAGTGGCAAAATGGTATGAAACTAAATATGTTTATATATTTTTCTAAATAAGGAAGCGATTCAGGCCTGAAGGTATGTTTATAACTGGGCAGGGAGGGGGCTTGCTATAAAGCTTGAATCTTATATCTTAGGTTAAATCATAGATTCACTCTTCTTCCTTTTATTTCTTCAACGGTTTTCCACTGATGATGGTTTCTAGCTAGGTTGAAATAAGTGGTTCCCTGTAAGTCGTGTGCAAAACACAAAGACAACAGTTCTAAAGCTGATACAATTTCCTATAAAAAGTTTAAATTTATAAAATTTTTTTTTGCCAAAATCAGATAACTAAAGCTAAAGTTATGACATTTTTTAAATGCCCCAAAAAATGCACAAAATATTTTTTCAAAGAAACTTGCCGACTTATCATAAATCAACCATTTTTTGTATATTTGAAAGAGCCATAACTTTGGTGCAGTCATCTGATTTTGATGATTAAACATCCGTTTTATAGAACATTTTATAACCTTTAAAGAATGTTCTCTTCATGTTTTACACATGACCCACATGGATACAACTTATTTCAAGAAAACTGAAATTATGCAATTTTATAAAATTTTGAGCAGGCCCAATCATATGAAGGGCTCCACTCTGGACAGGCAGACTGTTTTTCTTCATAGTTTAAGGTATACTTTAAGACAAATATAGTTTTTTGAATGGTTTGAAGTAGGGCAAAATAAGTCACATTTTTTCAGGTCCGGCTCTTGGACCACTAGTGTTAAAAAACGCTTGCAATTGAGTTAAATTATTTATGATTGTTATAAATGGTTTTTTTTTTTTTTTGTTCGGAAGGTCAAAAAAAAGAAAAAAGCTTTATGCCGCCAGAGTGTGGGGAGTGCTAGACTAATTCCCACTACCACTAGGAAATTGCCAGCTTACCCCGTCACTAATTCACAAAAACATAAATGGTTATTATTTTCATTATTATTTTTATTTCTTCTCAGGATTTTTTTCTATTCATTGTTACTGTGTTGTTGCAGATTGCAAAGGAACGTCAACTAGGGTTCGAAGCTCTTAACATAGCCTATACAGAAGATAGTGAGTACATTGCAGTGTGTGGTTGTAATAATACATGTCAGTTGTTGACTAGAGAGGGTGTTAAATTGGCTCAGGTTGGGGAAAAATATCCTGGTTGGCTTTGGACTGTTGCACCTCATCCTAAGCTTCCTCAACTTGTAAGTTAAGCAGTTTTTTGCTGGTAAAGTATGAACAGTCTGATCATTGAACTTACAAGAAGTTACATAGGCTTTTGAAGAAAATATAGGTTCTTTGAATTGTTTGTGGTATCTTACCTGTTAGTTCTTTCTTTTTAGTTTTATTTATTTAATGTTGAGCTTTTCAATGTTAAAAGTATCTGGGCTGTAAATTAAACACTTAGCTGCAAACTAAAAGTGTCCATGATAAGCTGTAATGAGTACTATATAAATCAATGTAACATCTCCTATGGAACTCTTATGAATGCGTAGACTTTTAATAATGTCATAACCTGATGTAATTATTCACCCTCTACACAACATTTGCATCCAATATGTCTCTAAAATGTTTTTAATAGGATAAAAATAAGAAAAATATTGTGATTTTAAATGAAGAAAAATAATTATAAAAATACCCAGAAGAAGGATTGAAAAAAATAAGCTGAAGAATGACTTAAATAATATTGTAAAAAATAGAGTTGTGGAGTCCAAATATAAGGAATCATAAGAAGCAAGCTGTCCACTGATGTTATAGTTTAAATGACAGAGCCAGCTTTCAGACTTAACAGTCCATTATCATTGCCGTATGACACACGGCTAAAATCAGTGGACAGTGTGGGAAAATAGTGTCAAAGAACCAATAAGGTTGGCCAGGTATGAAATTGAGGTGTGGTTTAACATCTAGGAATAACCTCATTGGCTCCCTCGCATTATTTTCCCACACTGTCAAGTGACTTTAGCCGTGTGTCGTACTTTAGTAGCAAACCACCATAAAATTGATAAAAAAGAGAACAGGATCATTCTTAATCGGGGAAGAATTCGGAAGAAGACTTAATGCTACAGAATCACTTGAAATCTCTTAATCTTATAAAAATCCTGTGACTTACATTCTCAACAAACAAAAAGAAATTGTTCACTCTCCTAGTTATAAGAAATTTTATGATTGTTTAAAACCTAAAGATGAAATCACTTGATTGTCAATCATATTAAGTTAGTTTTAAACATGGTATAATCTTTAGAGTTGTAACCTAATTGTTACATTGAGTTATATAACCTTCTTTATATTTCATATTTATTCTTGATGAATTTAATTTTTAATGAATCCTGTGATATTTTAAAATTTCATGTCAAGAAATATTATTTATATTAGTAATGAACATTTATTAATTATGTTCTCGTGCTTTCATTTCTTTGTTTTGTTATAAATGTTTTAGTTTTAAGCCTAAAGATGTTCACTGTAATGGCTGAAATATCATCGCTATAAACCAATTGTTAGCTATTCATTTAATTAAATATTGAACTAAAGTCAATAATTTATTTATAAATTTAAAATGTGTTAGTTCTATAAACTTAAATGTGACATTAAGGTTTTTCAGAATGATCAAAAATATCCAAAAAATCTCTCCTAGGTTATTCCTATTTATCTTCCTAGCTTTAGTGTTCATTTTAGTGAATTTTTAACTGTCCCTAGGGCTAGGGAGAGATCCCTTCTTAGGTTTCCTAGCCTTTTCCTAACTTTAAATTTTAGAAAAGGCTCAGAAAAAGTGGCTATGGAATAAACCAAAGGAGATCCAAGGTGAGGTAGAAGAGGTACGCTGTTTGAAGTAGTGTTCCTAGAATGTCTTTAGTCATTTTTTGTTCCATTTTTAATTATTATTTATGGACAATTTGTATGACCTTTAACAAATTTGTTTAAGGTCAAAAGAGTGGTTCAGAGCGAAAAAAATTTAAGAAAAAATTCAAGAAATCCGGTTTTGGACAAAATGAGTAACTTGTTTGAAAATAATTTTGTAATAATTTTTTTAGTGGCGGCAATCTCAAATTTATTTAAGGGGGAGGCAAATTATTTTTACCTTCTTGGTTGAGTTAACGGGGTTATGCCCGTTAGTCTAATTATAATTATAATCAATTTGAAAAAACAAAACAAAGCAAAATTAATATGTGCACTTCTTTTTGAATAATAATTAATTCTATACTTCTCTATAATTTTTTTTGTCAAGTTTATAACTTGGAATTAAGTACATGGGTTTATAGAGGAGGGAAGTTATAAAGTTTAATGGCTTAGATAGAAGGGCTCTCCGTGGATAACTTGAGTCCATACTGTGGTTGAGAGTGATGCTATGCAGGAGGTTTTAAATACACCTGAAACGGATAATACAGGTCAAATCTTGGGTTTTGATTGAGATCTTAGTTATTGATTGGCAACTAAAAGTAAAAAAAATATTTACCGTTTTTGAAAATTTTTATCAAAAATTGATGTTTTTTAATGTTGTATCATTGTGTGATTTTTTATGGTTTTCTTATTCATTACAGGCTCTAGGCTGCCAGGATGGTACTTTATCATATTGTAAGCTAGTATTCAGCACAGTCCATGGTCTTTACAAAGAGAGATATGCTTATAGGTATTGATGTTTTTTTTTAGTTATTTATATTATTTCATTTCTAGCTTAGATATTTTTACTTTTCCTCATTTATACTGTAGGTACATTGGAAAAGTATTGTGTTTGCAAAAAATCCAAAATCAGGATGAAACCGGAATTATAAGTTTCAGGTGTTCAGAAGGCATTCAGAGTGGTTTTCTCAAAGTAGTCTGACTTTATGTGTGTGTGTGTGTGTCTGTTATCATTGTAGCTCCTAGTGTATTTATGCTAGAGAATTGAAAAAACGAGGAAAAATTATGCGATCCGATTGAAATTTGGCATGCATATAGCCATGTATAAGACTAACATATGTGTCAAGTTTCATCTTATTATCAGCATTAGTTCAATTTTTTATAGAATGACTTATGTACGTTTTTTTAAAAAATTGTAAAAATTAGAAAATGATTCAATTGAGTTGAAACTTAGTGCAAGTTTATACCTTTACTTAATAAATAAGTACACAAAGTTTCGTTTCAATGCGATAAGTATATCCACATTTTTTTGTATCCTAAAAGTTAAGTTGCATTGAGCGTGGTCAGTGCTGTATGGGTGACCGTTGAGATTGAAAAGGATTCATTTACTATCTTAGAGCGAGCAAAGCGAGTCCGAAAACCTGTTGCAGTTTATATTTGGCGAAGTTATGTTTGACTAGCGAAGCGAGTCCAAAGCAAATTTGATGTGATGAAGAAAAGATCCAAGGTACCCCGTACCTAATTTTTTAATTTTATAATCATTTTATGGCCAAAGCAAGTGAGTTATGTGTGAGCAACTAGACTTGCAAGATTTAGAAATATTATATGGGTGTCTCTTGTTCTTACCTACACAAATTGGAAGACTTAAAGATACCATGGTATGTTGTAACATGGAAATGAAGAATCTATCACTGATTGTATTGGAAGTAGATTACCAAAATTTACATTATAAATAACTAATTTAGAAATATATACCAAAGTTTAAATTATTGCAGTCTCGAACTTAAAAGAAAACATTCATTATTTTAACTTCCCAATTAAATAATTAAAGATGGATGGATGGTATTTTGATAATACTAAAATTAAAAGCCTCTTTATTTAAACCAATACAAACGTGATAAAGATAAAAAATAAAATTCCTCGTTTTATATTTTTTCTTAACTTGCTGACTTTCTATCTGTTTTTACACTGACATGGCCACGTATGATTTAAACTACCTAAGCCCATATTTAACAACTGTTGGAATCCCATACGTTTGAAATGATGTGTTAAAATCTGAAGTTTAATTTGAATTTCCATGAAAAACTTTTACCAAGCACTAACAAAGTGCTTATGTTGTGACATGGAAATGAAGAATCTATCACTGGTTGTATTGGAAGTAGATCACCAAAATTTACATTTATCCTAATATTTATTTCTATGAATAACAACGCCCCGTGTCTGCTTCAGGGAGAACGCTACCGATGTTATTATTCAACATTTGCTTACAAATCAAAAAGCTAAAATAAAATGCAGAGATTTAGTCAAGAGGATTGCTATTTACAAGCATCGATTAGCGGTAATATAAACCATTTTACATGTTCAATTTCAGTTGAGTTTTTGACATCAGTAATTTTGTGCATTTGAGTCAATATTAAATTTGATTTCTCTTTTTTTAAGAAAAAATATGAAAATAAGTTTCTTATTAAAGAAATAATATGAAGAAACATGAGAATACTTTTTTTACTAACTTAAATATTTTATGGAAAAACATGAAAATAATTTTTTAAGTAACTTAATAAATTAATAAGAAAAAAATAAGAAAGTAAGTTTCTTTAATAACTTAAAAAATTATCTTAAAAAAACATAATAAAAAGTTTTTGTACGAACTTAAAAAATTTATTTGAAAATCATAAAATAGTTATTTATGCACCAAGGGAGTAAAGAATGCTGTTATTTCCTTGAGCAGTTAGTTGGTTCCTAAGGATTAAGCCGAGGGAACTAAAGTAATTAACTCCCAAGGCAAAGCCAAGGGACTTATGTGTTTAACTACCGATGGAAAAGCCGAGGGAGTTATGATAATAACTCCCGAGGGAAGCCGATAGAGGTAATTGGGAAGGGGAAAATAGCATTTTTTTACTCCCAAGGTGCATACAGATTTTTATCTCCAGACTTTAACGTTGATTTTATTTTAATACGTTTTGATGTATTTTATTCTATTTTTTTGGGTCCCTTATAATAGCAATAAAAAATAAAATTAATTGCTTCAAAACAACTTCTTTTGACCTCAAAACGGAATTTGAACACACGGAAAAAAAAATTGATTTGAGATATCAGCCCAACTCCACTATAAATTATGGAGGTTCTTTAGCACCCACAAAAAAAATATGAGTAAAAATAAACACAATTATTAGCTATCGAGAACCTAAATGAAACACTATCTTTGACCTAGAAAATCGGATTTATCGCCCACCAATTAAAAAATAGTAGTTTTATGGTCTGGAATGGCCCCTCTTATAATTTGAGGGGTGACGCCACCATAAAAAAACATTTGTATTATTTTTCACTGTATCTAGGGAACAACCTTCTTTTGACCCTGACAACAAAAGAACTTTTTGCATGTCGGAAGAGAAGAGATCATATTTTTTTTTTGTCACTTTGGTCCCTTATTATACAACAAAAACTTAGGCCGTGCACTTGCTGTTTACCAAATTAATAACACGAAATTTTAATAAAACCAAACGATCAATCCCCTAAAAAAGAAAAAAGGATCATGTATAATAAATACTTGGTCGCGCGATATACATAATTAAAACCCAATTAGTAGGTAAAACACTATATATATTACACCAAAAGGTGAATAAAAAAGTTATTATTTTATAGCGTACACCAATAGGGCAGAAATATGCTTTAACTATTTACTCCCAAGGTAAGGGAAATTAAGTAGCCTTTTTCTCCCTTGGAGGTGAAAAGTGCTGGTCATTATAAACCCCTAAACAAAATCTAGTCTCTAATAAAACTTTTACATAATAACATTAGAACTGGTAGATATAAATAATAGGTGGAGGATTTCATAACACTAAATAATAATGGTCTTATCAAAAATAATTTAAAAAATAAAAATTAACTTATAGTGCGTGAATACAAATAACTGAGATACTTGAACACAATACGATGCACTGGTAGTTCCTGAATTCTAAATAAACTAGTGCTATATAAAATAACAGAAAATGAACTGATACGAAGTCACTTATTGAATTTATTAATTTAGTCGCGTATATTTTGGAGGATCTGATATAAAAAAATAAAACTTGTATGATGTAACACGCACCTATAACTGATTTATAATAAGTGAGTGAATGATACAAAATAACTGAAATGCATAAGTTTGTCAGCTATCTTATTGATGCATAGTCAGTTGCTAAGAATATACAATGAGAGGAACTAGAGTCATGCAAGTTCACTTATCATTTGGACAATATAATCTATCATGCTATATAATAACCAATAACTGAATTTTGTCAACTGGCATATCAAACTAAAAATAATAATATAGTTGCTAGAGAACTAACAAACACTGATATGATGACACTTATTGAATTATATAGGTATGCTATAGAATACAGACAAACTGAGATATAAGGAAAAATACACTAATATTGAATTATAGAATGCTGTCCGTGAACTAGTAAACAAATCAACTGATATAATTCACTTATTGAATATAATATGCTATACTAAGTATGTACAAATTTAACTGATAAGATCACACGTCACTTATCGCACACATTACTCATGAGTGGCTGTGAATAACAGAATAGAGCCTAAAGTATGTAATTGTTCAATTCTATGCAGAGTTATATAGTGCTACCGCTATAAATAACCACACACTAACTGATAGCCAGCACTTATTGAATTATATATAGTGCTATAAATAACAAATAACTGATATGATGTCACTTATTGAATTATATAGTGCTGTGAATAACAAATAACTGATATGATGTCACTTATTGAATTATATAGTGCTATAAATAACAAATCACTGATATGATGACACTTATTTAATTGTTTTTAGGTTCAACTAACTGAGAAGATTGTTGTGTATGAATTGTATTCCAGTGAAGGGAGTGGAATGCATTATAGAGTCAAGGAAAAAATCAGCAATAAGACCCCTTGTAATCTTCTTGTAGTCTGCACTAACCATCTTGTACTCTGCCAGGTATATTTGTTGTAATTCAATCTCTTTGTTTAAACAATGTCCAGGGTATAAGCTTTTAGAGTATACTCTATCCTTGGGAAAACATATTCAGACTATATACTACTTTAAAATTTATCAAGGCTCTCAGAGGCATATACTATTCCCACTATATCTTTCAACATAAAAAACACCTCTTTTAATAGAAGCAGCAATATATGTATAGGATATCGTCATGTTAAAACCAATATGATGTCAGCATCTTTCACCATTCCCACACAGCCGGCTCACTTTGCATTTTCGTCTCTCTAAGTCCATAGAAGCAATAACAAATTAATATTAAGTCCCAATTCCGTGAGTTTATTGAATGTATTAGGAAGGAACACAGCTGTGCTAAGTTATAAAAAAATTGTTGTGAGGATTTATTTTTGAATTTGAGATGCTGTGTTCAATAAGACATATCGTCATCAGTTAAACATCACCAAAAACATCACTAAACATCTGCAAAAACCCTAACTTTTCAGGAGGAGCCAACAACTGTTTTACTTAAATTTTGATTCACACCTGCCTAAAAGACTTTATTTAAAAACTTCTAGTTATTTCTCTTGTAACAAGTAAAATATGGCATTATTCCATGGTAAAACTATATTAATATTTAAAGTATATAAACTATTATTAGCATGTATCAATATATAATTAAAATTTTAAATTTTTCTTAGGTTTAAGTACCTGGTTTAAGTTTAAAAAAGTAAAGTGTGCAGATGGCAAACACCCTCGTATCTAAACCTTTTTAGATTTTGACTACATATGCAGTGTTGCCATGCAAAGGCCATGTATCTGTATGAGTGATTTAGATACGAAGTGTTAGGGTTTTCGCAAATAACCTGACTCTATTGAGTTTTTGTAGAAATAATTAACATAGTTATATTTGCCTTTACGAGAGCTATCCAACGTCACCAACAACTCGTTTTGGCAAAAACTTAATGTTATGCCATAAATGTTGGTATAACATCACCGCAGACACGCAGTGACTTTATTATTTTTATTTTTTTAATTAGCCATTTAATTAGCTACAAAAAGATAATTGTTTTTTATTTTGGTCAATAAATTTCTATATCTTATTGAATGAAAATGAAACTGAAGGCGACTGCCCTAGAATATTTTGAGATCAGAGAAAATCTATATCAGACTTTCTTGGCTGTCTCAATGTAATTTTATTTATTGTTAATTTTAACAATAATATTTCATAAAATGTATGACAATAATAAATAACTATAGTTAATTATTATAGTTATTTATTATTTTCATAAGTTTTATTAGTTTTATGAAATTTTTTACTAAATATTTTTGTAAAAATACGTTTTTGTGTTGAAGAGGAAAACGTAAAGTATTCAAGAGTGCTATGAAGTGAACATTAAAAAATACTGTATAAAGTAAAAAGAAAGTTTAAAAATCTAGTTAAAAATAGTTTGTTTTGAATACAAGAGAGAAGAGATGAGATGAGAAGCGATAACAAGTACCGCGGCAGGTATGAAATAACCTGATTCACCCCCACTTACGCATCGCCCCTGTTAAGCCCAATAATCTTGATTTATAAATGTAATGTAATGGAATTTATATTATCTACACTAATTGGACGAAAAGATAAATTAAAAATTAATCAGTAATTAATCGAATTAGTATAAAAAATATTCGACAATCCCTCCCTTGCGCAAAAATCGTTTGGAAGAAGTGGTCAAAGTGTAAGGTGGCAAGGAATCGGAGTGTGCCACCGCGAGTGTGCTTTAAGGAAAACACCAAAGCTAACGATTCACATTAGTTAATAATGGGCAATCCTTACAGGTTCCGAGTGGACCAACGCGATCAAATTGAATATTAACTATGCCCCTCTACGTGGTGTACCGACTACAGGTAGCAAGTATACAGGAGACGTGGGACCCCTCTGTCGCAAATGCAGCAGAGAGACTGAAACACCAGCACATGTGCTTGGTAATTGTCCTAACAACATGCTTCTTGTTACTCGCCGCCACCATAATGTCAAACACACCATCATTGACTTGTTAAGAGAAAAAGGTTACACTTGTTATGAGGAAGTCTTCGGCGTTGATACAAATGGTTCCACGAGGTACGCAGACATTATAGCCTTTAATAAAAACAGTAAGGAAGCTTTGGTGATTTGACCCTACAGTGAGGTACGAGACTAACGATCCTTTACAAGGTGAGAAAGTCCACGAGGAAAGAAACAGATTTACGAAAAGTGTTTAGATTATATAAAGAAATATAAGAGACCAACAGGGCGACAGAGAGTTCCGAGTAATAGGACTATGGTTTGGCTCGAGAGGTGCCATTCCTACAATAACATCAAAATTCTTCGACGATGTGGGAATTGACCCCAAAAAACTGACGCAAATATCTGAGAATATTATTTTAGATTCGTTTGGCATAATTAAATAACCATGTGTATATTAACTTATCTAGTTTTAGATATAATGTACAAATTTAATTTTCTGTTTGTTTGACCTAATAATTTATTTTATGTATTTAATTTTTTTTACTATAGTTTTACTTATTTCATTGTTAATTGTCATGTTTAATGTGATTGATTAGTAACGCTGTGTGTTTTAGCAAAACCATTGTATATGAGCAGCCCCACTAGGTATTTTTTTTTGTAAATATATTGTGTTTCTAAGCTATAATCTGTGCATTTTGAATTTTTTTAGGAGAAAAGGTTACAATGTCTTACATTTAGTGGAGTTAAAGAAAGAGAATGGGAAATGGAATCAGCTATTAGATATATCAAAGTTGTTGGAGGGCCTCCTAATAGGGAGTGTTTGCTGATAGGTCTCGCCAATGGACAGGTATCATTTAATCAAATTATTAAAATTAATTTTTATTAAATTTAGGACTCATCAGGTGCATTCACATGAACAGATTATCTGTCTAGCCAGGCTTGTGAAAAATAATTGTGTGTATAAATACTATGAAGAGGAGGAAACTCCTTCACATGTACTAAGTACTTGTCCTAGTTTGACTTAACTTAGATGACAGTCATTTGATCTAGCCAACGTTCCTGTATAGGAACGTAGTAAAATACTCCTCAACAAGTTGTTACCCTAAATCAGTAGACTTATTCAGAGAGTAAATAGATTAGGAGGGCATCCTTTTTTGGGTTTGCATTAAGGACCCAAATAAGTGGTCTAATGCTCTTTTTTATTCCCCTGGTTGAAAAAACCCTTCCACTTCTGAACCTAATGATCAGAGTGCTCAAGACGATCAGGCGTCGCGAATGCACTATGTTTATTTACTTTTTATTTATGTTTATTTACTTTATGTTTATTTACTTTTTATTTTATTGATATTGAGAACCTCTAATTGATGGTTTCTGTCTCATGGTCATTGGTTGTCCCATCACCATAGATTATAAAGATGATTTAAAGTCATAGAAACCTTGTTAGTAACTTAATTATTTTGTCAATATTCCAGGTGAGCAAAATATTTTTAGATAATGCATTCCCAGTGGATTTGCTTAAAATTAATTCAGCTATAAGAAATCTAGATCTGAGTCGTTCTAAACATAAACTAGCTATAGTAGATGACAACTTACAATGTATTGTGTATGATCTTAGAACCAAACAACCCATATTCTTGGTAAATATATATTTGTTTATTTATTTGAAAATTTTAAAACTTGTTCCTCAATGTAAGCAAATTTTCAAATGTATTATACTTCTTGTGCTATATCTTTCTGCATGAAAAAACAGCTGTTTTAATTGAAGCAGCAGGCGTCCAACTTCAGAAAGGATAAAATACCTGCAGGTACTTGGGTGACGTCACAGGATAATCATAGTGCACTCCCCCGGTGGGTGTGCTCTAAACACACGTGTACTGATCCATTTATAATTCTTTTCACTTCAAATCAGTGCAATAATTATCTGTGCTGCCACAAGATAATGAAGATGCTGACAGATCTTGCACGTTTCCACTAAGCCCGCAACTAACAATGTAAATGACATTAACATAGAAGCTGTTACAAATTAATATCAAGATCAAAACGAAATTTTGTAACTTTATTAAACGTATTAGGAAAGGAACACAGCTGTGCTAAGTTATAACAAAATTGTCATCACAATTTATTTTTTAATTTAAGATGGAGTTTCCAATAACAACTAGTGTTATATAATTTTATTTTTTAATTACCCATAATATGTCACAAAAAGATAACTGTCTTTCTTTTATTGTCATTCATTTAATTTTGTTTTGGACCCAGCGTGAAGGTGACTGCCGTGAAGATTTTGAGAATAGTGGAAAATTTATATGGGACTCTCACCTGTCTCTTCATTATTTCATTTATTGTTTATAATTATTATATTTATATTTCCGGGTAGAAGTTAAGGAAATAATAATAATATAATTCAGATTTAGTATGCAAGACTCCTTTGAAATAACAATATTAAAAAAGACACCATTTAAAGTAAAAAGAAATGATAAAAGTCTAATTGAAAAAAAATCTAGTTAAAAAATAGTTTGTTTTGAATAGAAGAGAGAGGAGATAAGGTTTTTTTTTTTAAAATTATTATTTTTTTTTTAAGTGTGTGTTCCACTTTAGTACTACACACACTTTTAAGCATTACATGAAAATAACCCTTATTTTACAAGGTATTGCATAATAGTATATAATTTCTCACCAGAAGCTTTCCGTTTATTTTAATATTTGAATTTTAATCCCCCCCCCCAAATTTTTAATAAGAGAAAAAAACTAAAAGAACTTATATTACATCTCTAAGAACTCTTAGATGAATATAATCGCAAGAGTTATTCCTATGCTTTTGACGTAGTAACTTCAATCATTAATAGATATTTACTAGATTATTTTTCCCCCTAGATGCTGGGTATATAACCCTATATCACGTATTAATACATAGATACTTAATCATACATTATACACACTCAACATATATATATGTATATATATACATACACACATATATACATACACATACACACACATACACATACACCCACACACATACACATACATACATACATACATACATACATACACACATACACCATACATACAACATATATATACACACACACCCATACATATATTACAGTTCATGTACATATACTGCATATACATATATGCAGTTCTTTCTTACATACATATACACATATATACATACATATACATACACACACATACATATATATACACACACATACACACATACATATATATATATACATATGTATGTGTATATATATGTATGTGTGTATGTGTATACATACATACGTATACTCACATATTCACATACACATACATACACACATACATATATACACATACCTACATACATACACATACACTCACACATACATTTACCCACTTACATACATTTACACTCACATTACATACATATATAACAAAAAAGTAAAGCAGCAACAATAATGACTGTAAACTAATAGTGAGGAACCATAAACTATAAATTACAGATAGATACAATATCAATATGAGAGTTAGCATTTTCAATTTACAAGGTCAAGATCAACAGAGTTTAAAAAGTCGTAGAAATGATTAATTAGATCAGGTTCAATTAAAGCTGGTAGAGGTGCAGGCCAGTTGTTTCCTTTAGTCATCACTTCCTTAATTAATTTTACTCGCTGTTGCTCAAAAAAGGTGCAGTCAAAAACTAAATGTTTCCAGTCTTGCTCAGAATTGTTATTACAAGGACAGTTAGGGTTATCTACAATATTGAAGAGGTGTAAGGATTTTCTATGCTTTCCGTGTCCTGTAAGAACCATAGTAAGTTTTCCGCATAAAACTAAAGACAATTTCTGCCTTTTTTTAACAGTAGGAAAAAATTCTTTGGTAATGGACGCTTTTGTTGTATTTCTCCATTCATTTTCCCAGGATAATAATGTTTTTGTTTCTTTCAAGAAATAACTTTTAGGAGGCAAACAGGGTAGAAGTTGAGTATCTTTGTCTCTAGCTCCCGATTTAGCGAGTTGATCTGCACGTTCATTGCCCTCGACTCCGTTGTGAGCTTTAACCCAGCCAAATTCAATCGATAATCTTTTTTCTAATTTTGATTGATAAACTAGCTTCTTAATTAAGACAAAATCTTCAAAATAATAGTACTTATTATGCAGTCGTTCTAGTGTAACCTTACTATCTGTCCAAATAGCTATCTTGTTTTGCGTCGAGCTTCTTGGTAAGTTGTCAATGTTATTAAAAACCCATTCTACAGCTAAACGAACTGCCTTGGCCTCAGCTTGATTGTTGCTGCAATTTGGCTGGAGACGAAATTTGCAATTACGAATTTCAAAGTTATTCTCGTCATATACGGCAAAACCTCCACCTACTTCATCTGATTCACTTTTACTCCCGTCGGTGTATATTGAAAGATCATAATCGTTTGTAGAAGATGCTTGAATAATACTACTTTCTTGTCCTGGAGGAGGCGATAAGGTAGAAGTGAAGAAGAGAGAGAAGTAAGAGGAGATAAGGTAAGAAGTGATTAAGATCACAAGTACTACCAGGTGGGTAAAATAACTTAACACTCCCCCACCATGCTTTGCCTCCCCCAGCTATAGGGACTTTTTGATTCCCTTTTAGTGTGTTATAAGCATTGTATTTTCTCCCTTCCAGCTAATTTTTAGCCATGTGACCATTTCAAAAGGTTGTAATTTGTTTACATTATGTAATATGAGTCAATTGATAAAAACAGAACTAATACTGATATTTGTTAACCATACATAGACATATTTATAATGTTTCAGCCCGATCACACAACTTTTAAATATTAAAAGTTAATATTTAAGTTTTAATATTTAAAACAAGTTTTAAATATTAGTTTTTGACAAGACTATTGTAACTTCAGTTACTTGTTAGTCGCTTCATCCCATCTCATCTCATCTCATCATCTCAACTTTTTGAAGTTTTGTGACTTCAAATTTTTTTCTGAGTCATTAAGGGTGAATGTTTATACTACAAAACAACAATGATATTTCTTTGTGTTACATTGTATTTATTGTATCAGTAACATTTTACAGATGGCTCATACAAAATTAATCAAGCTTTTAATAGAGTAATCAGTGTATAACTTCACTATTAAAAATACTCTATGTTTAATTTACTAATTATAATATTTTTAAATGTTTGCTGCAGGAAAGGAACGCAGACAGTGTGGCTTGGAATTCTAGTTATGAAGATTTGCTTTGTTTTTCTGGAAATAATACTCTAAGTATTAAAGCTGATAACTTTCCTATACACCAGCAGAAATTAGCTGTGAGTATGTGATTTAAATTGTTGCCGTAAAGTTTTCCCTTATGGTACAAACTTCATCTTGTTGGTATTTTCAAAACTTGCATTATTATTAAATAACTTTAAATTTTGGACTTCTTACAAAAGAGGACCATTACTTAGTTTATTATCAATCATGTCAAGACACTAACAATTTTTTTTATCATGAAGACTGCAAATATAGCAAAACAAAAAAAAACATTTTTTTTAAACAAATTTTTAGCAGAAAATTATGCCTATGATGATGTTCAGATTACTGATGAGGAGGGGGGGTACTGATTCTGTTTGGCCCTCTGTTTTTAATATACATACATGCATACATACTACATATATATATATATTATATATAATATATATATATATATATATATATATATATATATATATATATATATAAACAGAAACTTACATTGTTAAATTTTCTATATTTTTATTCATAAAAAGATTTGCAAATCTTCATTCAGTCTATTTCATTTCTTAAATAAAGGTGGCTAACCTGTTGCTTTTTTTTGTTATCGGAAGCATTGATCTATTATAAAATTATGTAACCTTTTTAATAAAAAGTTAATCATTAATTATTACTTCTTTTTATTCCGAAATTTTAACATACATAATTTGTACATGTATAAAATACATACACATATTGTATAAAAATACATGTTGTGTAAAAGTACATAAATACCCTATTAGTATATTTTGGTGTGAGGCTTTAGAGTTCATATTAGGTTTGTTTAGCACATGAACAGGAGTACACTACTCTACTCTGCACTATTCTTCTTTACTCTCAAATATTTAAATTTGGAGTAATCTAGGGTAAAGTAGAATAAACTCAGGATTAGATGCATGCGTGAACAGAAAAAGGGAAAAAATTGTAAATAACCTGCCTACATTATCTAACCTTTCTAGCTAAACAAAATAAATAATAATTATTTACAATGTATTTACATTTTTCTAAAATGTAAATATTTTTCTAAAATGTAAATATCATCTAAAACACATCTGAAATGTTTGAGGCACACATGTTAAAATTTCAATGAAAAATCAAGTTTTGTCTATCTTGCATTTCAATCAAATTAAGCAATTATTGCTTAGAATTTGTGTAAATAGTTATTATTTTCTTAATCTGCACTATTTTTTTGGAAAAAAATACTGGGCCAATTGCTAGTTGTAAATTAGCTTTCTGTTGAGACTTGTAAATCCGATTTTAGCGTTGTGATCACTACAAGAGATATATTGATTCTATCCTTTAGTAAAGATGGTACACATTAATAAAACAACTATTTGCTAAAATTCCACGTAATAATGATATGATTTGCACGAAAGTATGGTGAACAACAAGCACTTGAAAATTATCAATGATAGTTTATTATGAGCACAAAATATTTTAAAACACAAAAAGTACCACTAAATCTCGTTTTATTGTTTAAAATAGCAAATAGAGTTATAAAATTATTTAATTTTGTTAAAATACATCGATATCTCATAAATTATTGTTATCACTTATGATAAGAGAGATTTCCCGCCAGAACTTTATTTTACTCTACTCGGTCTTTTAAGAGAGTAAAAAGTTCAGTTTAGAGTAAGATAGAGAGTAAGATACACCCACCTTTTTCTTAAATATTTTACCTTCTGAGATCTTTAAGAGTAAACTGTTACAGATCTTTTATCTTCAAAGCTAGAGGCTCCTCTCTGACGAGGTGAGTGTTGTGGCCCCATTTAACAACTAGGATCATTTTCATTGTTGCTAAAAGAATCGTTTAGACCCTGACTGCTCTGCGGCTGCTGTTTTGCAGACCTTCAGCCATATCAGTAAAAGTATTGACTGTATTGGGAGTTATTTTGTATTATTAGTTGGTACATTCTAACAACATCCTGTTCTACATTTTGCCATGTATTTAGTGAATTTCCACTATTTTATTTGAATAAATATCTGCCTCGTTTTATTCGTCCCTGAAGCCACTGCTTTTAGCAAATTCCCTTTAGAAAAAAATTATAACTTTAGCAGTCACTCAATTATTAAGCACTACTGGTAACTCATTTTTTCTGTATTTTTCAAAGGAAATATGCTAAAACTTTTAATGATAACAGTAACTGAGCTATAAAATATTGAAAATAACGGTGTACACTGCCAATTCTAGAGGCATAGTTTTGTATAACTAATTGGATAAATATGCTCATTTCCTTTGAAAAATGCAGAAAAAAATGAGTTACCTGTAGTGCTTGATAACTGAATGACTGCTCAAGTTATAAAACATGAGCCAGAAGCTAAAGGTAGAAATTGATTGTTAAGCATGGAAACACTCATTCCAAAGGAAATTCGCTCGGCATGCAGACTACCGCACCAGGAATTTTTAATAATAATTGTCATAGAAGTAATTGATTAAAATGTTTTGTTTCAGGGTTATGTTGTGGGCTTCTGTGGTTCAAAAATTTTTTGTTTAAATACCAATTCTATTACAACCCTTGAAGTTCCTCTGTCAGCTCAAATGTATCAGTATCTGGACAAAAAACAATTTAAGTAAGTTTAAAAGTTATCCTTTTTATTCTTTTATTTTTTGTTCTCTTCAACTTTTTCTTTGAATGAAATCTGTGTCATAAAAAAGTATTCGGTCAAATTTTATTTCTTATTGAAGCTCCACCAAAAATTATATTTCTTATCAATGCTTTACCAACATTTTCATTTTTATCAGTGCTTCACCAAAAATGTTATTTCTTATTAATGTTTCATCAAACATTTTATTTCTTATCCATGCTCCTCCAAAAATTTTATTTCTTATCAATGCTTTACCAACATTTTCATTTCTTATCAGTGCTCCACCAAAAATGATATTTCTTATCAATGCTTTACCAACATGTTCATTTCTTATCAGTGCTCCACCAAAAATGTTATTTCTTATTAATGCTTCATCAAACATTTTATTTCTTATCCATGCTTCACCAAAAATTGTATTTCTTATCAATGCTTTACAATATCAAATACTAACTATAAATAGCTAGTGTTATTATAATAGCAGCTGCCTAATATTGAACTAAGGGGCGAGCCTGTTAGAGGGATATGTAATTAGATGCCCAGTCTGCTAAAATTCTGTTGATAAGAGTGGCGTATATTACAGGATTTGTGTAATAGCACTTATGTTGGCCAGATAGGGAGACCCAACAGAACCAGGATTCTCTAGCACTTTAATAATTTCGTTCCTTAACTTTTCTATAGCACACTATAACTTTCAAACGCTTTCTCGGAGCAAAATAAAACTTCAAGCTTGTGAACGTCAAGAACCCTATTGTTTATGAAATATGTGTGACGTCATTTACCCACAATAATGACCCCCTAAACATTTTAAAAAATCACAAATCTTTATAAAGTGTTTAGATCAGGCTGAATTTACATAAATACAAAGTTACATTGTATTATGAACTGCTATAGGAGAACAACCATGTAGCCAAGGAAGGCAACATGGAAGCAAAGCGGCCACAGAATGGCTCTGACATCGTGTTTTTATAATGCTCTCTCTGTGTATTCGTGTGTATCTATGTCACCTATAACTCCCGCTGTGTTTATGATAGAGAGTTGAAACTTGGCACACAAATCAGACTTTAGGTCTAGTTGTGCTACCTGAAAGATGAGATTTTTCAGAATACAATAACCTAGAATGTGAGTCATCAAAATGTTTAAAAATTCGAAAATCATAGCACTCTAGGCTTCAGATAATCACTTTATTTATCTTCGCTAGTATTTATACATAGGTTTTGGATAACCATGACATTCTGAGAACGAGCGAAGCGTACAACTCATTCTGAGTTGTGAGGAAAAGTACCAAGGTACCGTGTACCTGTTTTTTTTTTAATTTTATGTTTGGAATGTTTACAGTGAAGCTTACTTAATAGCTTGCCTAGGGGTTACGGATAATGATTGGAAAAGTCTTGCTCATGCTGCTTTGGAAGCTCTGGATCTTGAAAATGCCAAGAAAGCATTTAAAAGGATAAAAGATTTAAAATATCTTGAACTAATTGCTGACATTGAAGTAAGTGAATAATGAAATCTCTGCAAGTAATACCAGGTAGAAGTACCTTGTAATATTAAAGAAAAGAAGTAATAAAACTAATCAAGTTTTTATATCTCCACCCGTTTTTTATTTATGTATTTAATTACATTTAAAAATTACTATGTGAAGCCACAGGTTAAGCCAAAAATGCCTCTATATTTGGTAGTAAAAAATATTTTAAGGTTATGTATTAAATTAAAAATTGTATTGGAAGTAGTTTTAAATCAATTAAAAAGTATAAGAGCAGATAAGAGTATTTCAGTAGTTTTAAATCAATTGAATTATGAAAATTGTATTTAACTAAAGTGGGGAAAAATGTAAATAAAATATAATATAGAAAAAGTACAAGTTTATACACTTATAAACATAAAAATAAGTTTTCTTTAAAAAGAAAGCATTAATTAAGATTATAATTATAATTAACATATATCAAAGTTACTACTAACTAATTGAAGAATTAGCTACCATTGATACTTGCTGTTGGATATGAATATCCCTGGACCGGTATCAGCATAACGCCATCATCAGCAGGTGAGGCAACGCTCGAGCTCTCAACTAATAAAGTTATATCAGTGAATAACTTCAATCTTCAGAAGGCTCGTCGTGCTCATTGAGACTAGAAGTTATTCACTGATATAACTTCATTAGTTAAGAGCTCGAGTGTTGCCCTGCCTGCTGATGGATGGCGTTATGCCGAAACCGGTCCAGGGATATTCTTATCCAACAGCAAGTATTGACGGTAGCTGATTATTTTATTACTTCTTGTAATAAAATTACTTCTTGTGGTAAATACAATCTTTTTTAATTTTTACTAATAACTAATCAACCGTTAACTGCCATCATCAGTGCCAGTGAAAACATAAAAGAAGATCAGCAGTCTATTAACCTATCTACCAGCTAGTCTAATGGCACAAACTTGACAATTAGTCTAATTCGATTTAATTTTTTATTTTTTCTCTGACCGTTAATGGTTGAAAGGCTGCTTTGTTATTAGTTAAATGAAAATGTTTTGAGAGGCGAAAACTTCCTTTATTTTTATTACTTCTTAGCATATCACTCCACAGCTCAATTCATCATATAATACTAAAGGGTTAGATTATAGGCTAGACTTAAGGCTGTTTTATTAAAAAAAGAAGATTAATTGCAAATTACTTGAAATCAAGTAAGAACTATTCTTTGTTTTAAAAATGTAGTATTTTCGTAATGTTTTTCTATGTATATTACCTTCCAGATAGTTCCTACCTGCTGGATATATCTTCAATGTGATACCTTTACTTAAAAAAATTGTAATTTAAAAGCCTGCATACATTTTTGTGTGTTTGTTACATAAGAAGGTACAGTGCAAGTGAAAGATTGTGTGTACAGTAGCTGTACTGAGCTTGTATGCAAAAGGTCTTGCTTATACAATCAAGCTCAAAACTGAAAACTAAAGCTCTGACACAAGTCTATAAACTAATTTCAATTTCTTTGGCCTGTATAGTTAGTAATCAATACTAGGTGGAAAGTTGTTGTGCTAAGCTCCCTAAGATTTCTCAATAATTTTCGCAGCTTTCAAATCAAAACATTTACAATAAAATATAACCTTATTTAATTTTACAAATATTAAAACAAACTTTCTGTAAAAAAAAACTATAGTATAACAAACAATTATAATCAGTTGATAGTGTGATTGAGGTTAGTTCTGTGTGTTAAACCACGACCACAGTTTCATATCAGCCAAACTTCATTGGTTGTTCTACAATATTTTACCCTGCTGCCAACTGATTATTATTATTATTTGATGAGAATTAATTTAGGGCACAGAAGTGACTAAATTTCGTTATTATGAAGACACACATTATTTAATTTATTTATAAATATGACTCTCAGGTTCTTTGGATAATGTGTCGGGTATTCTTGTGGTTTCAGAGTCGACAGAAACAAGGTGAGAGAAGTCGAGAACTGTTACTGGGTGATGTCATGGCGTATAAAGGAAGATATAAAGAAGCTGCTAAACTTTTCCAGAACAGTAATAATTCGACTAAAGCTTTAAATATGTACACTGATCTTAGAATGTTTGACTTAGCTCAGGTAATATATAGTTTACTTTATTTTTTATTTAAACTGTAAATATCAGTGGGAAATATGGTAGTTAAATATCATCTTGCGGGAAGAATTGAAACTCCAGAGAAATTCTTTTTAAGTGTAATTTTCTATTTACAAATACACTGGAGGGAATAGTTTTATTTTATACGTCTACATCTATATGAAATAAAGGTTGTATAAAGATAATTATAAATAGTTCTAATTTTAGTTGAATGTCATCATATCACCATTTATTGCAAGATAATAATATTACATTATACAGACTTAATATTTATAATACTGCATCAATGTAAATCAGCTTTTAACTAATAAACTGCGTAGGCTCCGCGATTATGTCATGAAGATTTAGGTCTTCGGGTGTGACCCGCGTCAATGTAGATGGAATCCGACGTTTCGCTTTCCACTGTGGGAGGCATCTTCAGGGATGTAGGACATCTGGATAGTAACACAATGCTCTATCAAAACTGAACCCAGCTTTTAATTGTCGTTCTTCCCATAAGGAATTTTTTGTATAAAAGAAAAATTACTTTCTATAAATTATTACTTAAAATAAAAAAAAATAATTGAAATAAAATAAACTATAATTTTTAGTTGAAAAACTAGTTTCTATTAGTTGAATGTAATGCAAATAAATAACTAAAAAAGTAAGGGAAAAATAAAACGTTACTTAGCGAACTTTATGTTGCCACAGCTACGGCATAAAATAGTAATAATAATAATAATAATAATAATACATATATTTCCATCTTAATGAACTAATTTCAAATTTTAAAATAATAAAAAAATACAATACAAATAATCTTCTTAATTTTAATGAAAAAAAGATGAGCCTTCTCAAGGCAAATGCCAGAGGGAGGAGGCTGCCTGTAAACCTTGCATAGCCTCCTCAAGGCAAATGCCAGAGGGAGGAGGCTGCCTGTAAACCTTTGCATAGCCTCCTCAAGACAAATGCCAGAGGAGGAGGCTGCCTGTAAACCTTGCATAGCATTCTCAAGGCAAATGGCCAGAGGAAGGGAGCTGCCTGTAAACCTTTGCATAGCCTCTCAAGGGCCAGAGGGAGGAGGGCTGTAAACCTTTGCATAGCCTCTCAAGGAATCATCCGGTTTTTAATCAGTCGCTTTACTTTTTCAATATACCTTGGTGTAAATGAGGAAAAAATAAACACACTTTCTTCAAGATGTTGCTTCTGTGCAACATCTGCTGTCAGAATATGGATTATACATATGAAGACTAACTAAGGGGTTAAGTTTTATTATCTATATGGACAGTCTAAATTTTGAATGATTAGCAGAATTAATTTTGGTTAATGAACATTTTACCTTTTTTAAAAACTGTTCTGTAATTTTACTTATGGTTGTTATTATTTATTTATATTTATTTTTCTTATTTTTATTACATTCAGGATTTTGTTGGAAGTGGTGATTCAGTAGACAAGCAAGCTTTACTTAGAAAGAAAGCTGATTGGGCTCAGAATATAAACGAACCTAGAGCTGCTGCAGAGATGTATTTAAGTGCTGGAGACACAATGAGAGCTGTTGATATTATGATTGAAAACTCATGGACTGACATGTGAGTTTTGATCTTGCTCTAATATTAAGGGTTTTTAGTTTTGTTCAAATATGATGCAACTTTAGGAAAAACTTGTGTGCTTTGTCGTTCTGATGAAAATTTCCAATTTGAAAGTTATATTTTAGCTCCCATTTTAGCTGTCAACCAATTGTATGCTTGTGTACATTTACTTACGTGAAAATAAAATTGCATTAAAGAAGGAGTGGTTTTACTTTAATTATATTAGGTAATTTATGTTTATTTATTAAATGTAATTGAAACTGGCTTTCAACCTAAACGTTCATCATCAGTGCCTAAAAACTAAAATAAAAAGGACTAGAAAACACAAAAAAAAATAACAAAACAGACCCCAAAAGTAGTAAAAGTACAAGAATATAAAGCTAAACAGAGAGAAGAATATATAGATGTAGGTGAGTCTTATGATATTGCTGAGACTGAGAAGTTTTAAAAGTTCAGTTGGAAGATGGAGGGGGTGGCTGTGTTACCAAGCGTTCTGATTAATATTATTTATTATATTATTCTGTCTTTCTTAATAATAATATTCTGCTGTTTTTTCTCTACTAATCTAATATTCTATTTCTACTGTCTAATGTTTTTTTACATTTCCCCATTTATACTGCAGGTATATAGAAAAAGTATTGTGTTTGCAAAAAAATCTGAAACCTGGATGTCACCAGAATTATCAGTTTTAGGTATTTTTATAGCCTTCTTTGTAGTTTGAAAAATTTTCTGTCTGTATGTGTGTGTATGTCTGTTATCATTGTAGCTCCCAGTCTATTAATGCTAGAGAGTTGAAACTTGGTACAAAAATCAATCTACTGCTGTAGTTGTGCTATTCGGAAAATTATATTTTATGACTTCATTAACCCGCAATAATGATTCAGCAAAAATTTTGAAAAATCATAAAAACGCGGAGAAGAAAGTGATCGGATTAAGATTTAGCAGGCATGTAGCCATCCATTTACAAGACTAACATATTTGCCAAGTTTCATCTCATTATCAGTATTAGTATAATTTTTATCACATGACTCGTGTATGATTTTTAAAAAATGTAAAAAACCCAATTAAGTTCAAATTTCGTAAAAGTGTATACCATTATGTAATAAATGAGTACACCAAGCTTCTTCTCCATATGACAAGTGTATCTATGATTTTTGTTAAATATTAAAAATTAAGTAGCACCGAGCGTGTTCAGTGCTTGGATGGGTGACCACTCAGAATGAAACAAATGTATTTACTATTTGCGGACAAGCTTAGCAAGCCAAAAGAGGTGGTGCAGTATACATTTGACAAGTTGTATATTCTGTGGATGAGTGAAGTGAGTTGGGAGGATGAGCAAAGTAAGTAGGGAGGATGAGCGAAGTGAGTAGGGAGGATGAGCGAAGTGAGTAGGGAGGATAAGCGAAGTAAGTAGGGAGGATAAGCGAAGTAAGTAGGGAGGATGAGCGAAGTGAGTAGGGAGTTTGAACAAAGCGAATCCGATTTGACGAGGTACACTGAACCCAATTTTTTCAATCTATTTCCTCTAATGTTTGTATTAGAGCGAACCAAGAGCCCAGGGGTGTTTTGTTAATAAAAAGTGTCATGGCTGGAACCGGTCTCAATTTTTCGTAAATACCTTCCTGATCAAGGATCTGCAATTCTGCCTAAATATTAAATATTAAAATATTAAAAATTAAGTAGCACCGAGCGTGTTCGGTGCTTGGATGGGTGACCACTCAGAATGAAACAAATGTATTTACTATTTGCGGACAAGCTTAGCAAGTCTAAAGAGGTGGTGCAGTATACATTTGACAAGTTGTATATTCTGTGGATGAGCGAAGTGAGTAGGGAGGATTGATGTGTTGAGCCGAGCGAAGTGAGTGATGAGGCGAAGTGAGTAGGGAGGATGAGCGAAGTGAGTAGGGAGGATAAGCGAAGGGAGTAGGGAGGATGAGCGAAGTGAGTAGGGAGGATGAGCGAAGTGAGTAGGGAGGATGAGCGAAGTGAGTAGGGAGGATGAGCGAAGTGAGTAGGAGGATGAGCGAAGTGAGGAGGAGGATGAGCGAAGTGAGTAGGGAGGATGAGTGAAGTGAGTAGGGAGGATGAGCAAATCCGATGTGATGATGTACACTGTACCCAATTTTTCAATCTATTTTCTCTAATGTTTGTATTTTATTTTTCTTCTTTGTATATTTTTTTTTAATTTGTATTTGTATTTTTTTAATTTTCTCTTTATTTAATAAATTACAATTTTTTAAATCTGATAATTAATCTAGAGAATATCCCTCACTAGAGGCGTGGCCTGTGCTGTGAGGGAGAGTCTGTATCAGATATATGTAAAAACTGACAGATCCTTATTTTTAAACTGTTCCCTTTGTTTTTTAATCCAATATCATTGCTTGTATAATTTAAACAAATTATTGTAACAATTAATCTATTTCACTATTATCTAGGTTGATAGAAGTTGGTAGGAAAACTAACAAAGATGAAATTGAAATTCTTAATAAAGTAGGTGAAGGTTTACGGTCTGCAGGTGATCTCATCGAAGCTGCTCAGGTTTACAGGTACATATTTGTGATAAAATGTTAATTAATAAAATGTTCATTATGGGTGAAAGAAAAGAGTCTCTCCACAAAAATATTTTATTGGCAAAGCGCTTTCAACTTAGCATGAGGCCATCATCAGTGCCTGTACAAACAAGTCAAAATACTAAAACTAATCAATCAAATAAAACAAAAAGTAACATAAATACAAAACTAAATAAAAATAAAAAAGATAGTAACAAAATAAATAAATAAATAATAATAACAGAACAAAAAATATAGGGAAATAATACGAATAAATAATAAACAGATAATTAAATAAACAACAATAAATAATTAAATAAACAATAAAAATAAAAACTACCTTAGAGTAAAGATGAAAGTTTGATATATTATATATTAGTTTCACACATATCTCTGATGATGGCCTCATGCTAGGTTGAAAGCGCTTTGCCAATAAAATATTTTTGTGGAGTGACTCTTTTCTTTCACCCATAACATCTAATGTTAGTTCTAGTTTTTATTTTTCAGTCTATTAATTATCATTTCATATTACCATTTATTACAAGAAATAATATTACATTTTACAGCTTAATATTTATAATACTGCATTAATGTAAATCAGGTTTTAACTGTCGTTCTTCCCATGAGTATTTTTTAATTTAAAAAAAAAAGAAAAATTACTTTCTATAAATTATTACTTAATGTGACTGCCTTGATCTTCTACGACAGCCAAAACCTTTGTGTCACTTTTTACGGAGATTAATTACTATTAAAATACTTAAATGCGAAATAAGCTATATATTATATTTATACAAGCTTACAATAGCAAAATACTTCAAACCTCTAATTCTCTTAAATATCTCTTAATGATCTCAAATATCTCTTTAATATCTCGTAAAAGATTATAAATGACACTAATTAAAATTTAATCTCATTCAAACAATAGAAAATAAATATAAGTCAAAATAAACTTGCTAAATAATACATAAATACAAATAGATAAATATAAGATAGAAAGAGAGAATATATACTTAATAAATCGAGAAGGCTTCTATCTTCACTCTTAAAATATATAAAAAAAATTGAAAAAAAGAAACTAATTATTCTTGGTCCAAACTGAATCAAATTAAATAAATTTATATATTTAACTATAATAATAATAAAATTTTACATTTGTTTCAATACTTGTTTTACTTTGTATAATACTTTTTACGTTTGTTTGTCAATGTTTTATAATGTATTTATCAATACTTTTTTTACTTTTGTAACAATAATTTTTTTTTTACTTTGTAACATACTTTTTTTTTACTTTTGTAACAATACTTTTTTTTTACTTTTGTAACAATTTTTTTTTTTACTTTTGTAACTTTTTTTTTGTTTGTGAAATAAAGAGCTTTGAAAAAAAAAAAAACAATACATTCAACTTATTAAATATTTTTATAAAATTAAATTAAAATTTTATCTTTTATTAATTATATTCTATTTTTTATTAATTGTATTTATGTTATTTGTTATATTAATTAATTAATATAAATAATTAATTTAATAAATTAAATTATTCTTTTTAATTATAATTTATCTTATATCAGATCTACTATGGTATAGAATAAAGGTCAGACTGGACTACACTTATTGTTTTTCTAAATTAAACTATTCCAGATTAATGTTATAAAAGAATGCAAATATATAACATATTCTTGATCCCTCCTTTTAGAAAACATGCCCCTCCCTTCATGACCCCAATCTAGTTAGCTGATTTTTAAACAAACGGTATGATTTTTTAATTTTTAAACAAACAGTATGACAATAGTCAAAATCATAGTCAAAAAACTCATCTACTGAGTAGAAACAATTTTCTTTTAATACTTTGCAAATGCATGCTTTAAACTTCTTTGTTTCTAACAATTTTATATTCTCTGGAAGAGGATTATATAATTTACTACAGCAGTAGTTTACACTATTCTGGCTCCTCAACACTCTACATTTCTTTACCATCAGGTTATTTTTAAATCGAGTTTCGTATAAATGGCCTACTGCTCTTTCACTAAACATTCTAATATTATTTTTAACACTAAACACTAAAGTCACAGTTTAAACTGGACTTGTTTTTGTTGTTTTGTTGGGGATATTAATGTAAATTAACGTATAGATTATTTTTAAAATACAATATTAATGTTAATTAATGTATAAATTATTTTTATGCAATCTAGAATACAATATTAATGTACATTTACTTATAGATTATTTTTAAACAATCTAAAATACGATATTAATGTAAATTAACATATTGATTATCTTTAAACAATCTAAAATACAATATAAATGTAAATTAACGTATAGATTGTTTTTAAACAATCTAAAATACAATATTTTTGTGAATTAATGTATGGATTATTTTTATGCAATCTAGAATACTATATTAATGAAAATTAACGTATATATTATTTTTAAACAATCTATAATACAATATTAATGTAAATTAGCATATAGATTATTTTCAAACAATCTAAAATACAATATTAATGTAAATTAACGTATATATTATTTTTAAACAATCTAAAATAAAAGATTAATGTTTATTAATCTTTTTATTATGTTTATTATTATATAATAAGAATAAGTAAAAAATAATTAATGTTTAGATAAATAATCTTTATGATAATTGCTAATGCATCAAACTGTAGTTTAACCTAATAATTTTGAAGGTTTAAGTTAATCTCTAGTTAATTGGGCAGTTAAACTATGTTTGTGAATACAGGCCTTAAGGTGGTCTATTGAATAAGAAGTCTTACTCAATCTCAAGTTATATTCTTGAATTTTACTCTGAAAGACTTTTTGTATTTTTAACAAAGCATTATATTTTGATGTTCTTTATAGTACAGTCAATGAAGCATAATACCTCCGATTTGCTTGTCTATCGATGGAATGACTTGAAAATTTGGAATTAGTCTTATCTCAACCTTAACTTGAAAGGTGACATTGACCCACAGGGTGCTTTTTTCCTGGGGGGTGTTGCCACCCCATCTCGAGGGTGGAAATTTTTTCGGTCAAAATAACACCAGAAATCGATTAATTGACTTATTTAAAGAAAAAAATGTAGTATGAAGTTTTTTTATAAAAGCAATACTTTCCGTGTTATTAGCGATTGAAAACTCCGAATTTTCCCGCGTTTTTTAACAATTTTTCGGCAATATCTTAAGAATTAAGCATTTTAGCGATAATTTTATAAGGAACAAAATTGTAGTAGATAAAAAAACAAACAAATCCCTTTTTGCAAAAGTACTTTCAGTGCAATAGTAAGTGAGATATTGGAGGTCGAATCCGGTTTTTTTTTGTCCGTACTCATATCGGAGTATTCAAAGCCATTTAGCAGGCAACAGATGTATTTTACGAATATGTCTATAGAGAGGTTTTTTATAGTGCCTGAAAAGACCTTTAAAATGAGTACTGTTAAATGTCTTTTGAACACAAATTCGGTGATTTGTCATATAAAAACCAGGGACATTAAAATGTTTAAACAAAAAATGTATGAGTTTAGTAAGCACCATTTCCACCAAATAAAAAATTAATCATATCCCGTCAGAAGATTACTTTAATGTGATGATATCAATGGGATCATAGTGGTTTAGCCGGTTTGGAATGCATAATTTCTAAAAAATTACGATTAAAGAAAATAATTTTTTTCAATTTTTCAAAAAAAATGCCTTTTTCTTGATATTTTAAAGAAACAATGAAAGATACGCAAAAAATTAAAGAGATAAAAAATATAGGTATTTTTTTAACAAAAATTTTGGTTTTTTATTTTTTTCTGTCAGTTAAAAATTGACGGAGATGTGACTGTTCAAAGAGCACGCGGTAGTACAATGACAACCTATTTTTAGCCCTTTGACCCTTCGCCATTTGAAAACGATGGGTTTTACACCATATGTTAATATAAACATTTTTGTAGCTTTTTTAATTACCTTCAAAAATAGTTTTTGTAGATTGCGCTCCTTAAAATTGTAGGAGTTATGGTCAAAATACGAAATGCTTTTTTTTTTAATTTGGTAAAATTTAATTTTCGGAGCACAAAAATTTCAGCGCAGAGTGAAATAAACGTAAATTGTATGTATATACGTATATATATGTACGTAAAACATATATGCTGTGGAGACAACTGCGAGAATAACCCTCCAATTGACCAAGAAGATCACGACAGCGACTCTGATGCTGAATAATGAACTTATGATTTTTTTAAAGTTGTATCCATTGATTTCTTGTACTAAAGTTATTTTTATGTTGCATTTAATAAATAATATAAATAAATTTATTATTTTCATTAAAACCGATTAATTTAAGTAATCGCATAAAATTAATTTTTAAAAAAATACATTTTGCAAATTAGGGATGGTTTTTGGGTGTTGAAACTTTAAACAATTTAAATTCATGTACTAGATATAAAATTACACGTGCTATATAATTAAATTGTATGACAATATTTTATGTAAAATATAATGGTATGAAAATAAATTTTTAACATTAATTTAAACTTAGGGGTTGTTTTAAGGGTTGAAAAGTTTAAACATTATGATACTCATCTTGAAAATGTTGAAACGATATTAAAATCATTTTCAGTCATACATAAGTAATTTTTAATATTTTTTTTAATGTAGAGGTTGTTTTTTAAAATTGTACAGTTTTTTAAGGGTTTAAAGGGAGTAAAACATATCATAATGATGTTGGAGAACGTGAAACAATATTCACTCTGCATTTAAATAATTTTCAGTTATAAAAAAGTAATTTTATTATTATTTTTAATGTATTATTATTTTTAAAAGTCGTTTTTGGGGGTTGTAAAATCATTTAAGGGTTGAAAAATGGTTCACTATATAATAATCAAGTTAAGTAGTAATAATAATTGTCACACATTTTGTTTAAACAAGTTAAAATGCCTAAATCTGAATGTTTTGATAAAGGGGTGGTTTTCATTCCCTTAAAAATATAAAGCACCCTACGGGCCAGTGTCACCTTTGAAGGTAAGGGTGAGATAAGCCTAATTCCAAATTTTCAGGTAAATCGGTTGATAGGCAAGCAAATCGGAGGTAAGGCTCGATTTTCATCTTTAATGACTGTCCTATTATTGTTGATTACAGAAAGCTTGGAGATGAGGAAATGGTTGTTAAACTTCACGTGGAAGCCAAAAAATGGAACCAAGCTTTTGCTTTAGTTAACACTAATGCTAAACTCAAACACCTAGTGTATGTTCCTTACGCCCAGTGGCTTGCTGAAAATGATAACTTCCTCTTAGCACAGAAAGGTATTCATGGTGAAATATTTTTTTTCTGGTGGCCATTAAGTAGGCACTTTACTTCCTCAAAAAAGTTGGTGAAATGTGTTTTTTACATTTCAGTTCTGACAGTTCTGTAGTTCTTTACTGTCAGCAACTGTAAAAACCTACAAAAATGTCACTGGCAAAGTTCCTCAAATATCCTCTAGGTGGGTGCTAGTCAAAGAGACTAATACTATTAGAGGGAGTACAGAACCCGATTAACACAGTGATAAGGGGTCTGGAAGTGAGACAGTTTCCATAGGTGCCGTAACTGTACTTACCCCATTTTTCAGTGATGGCACATTAAACCACTTTATTCAACACAGACAATTAAAGAATACATGCAATTGATAATAATTAAAACTTATTTTAAATTTATGTTACTTGATTTAAAACAAAATAGTTGAAAAATATTGTAATATTTATGTGAAATTGTAATTATTAAGAAAAATGACATCACAAATGTACAGTTATGGCACCTAGCTACCCTAGGAATGAATGATAAGAGCTGTTGTATCCTCCCTCTAATAGTATTAGTCTCTTTGGTGCTAGTAGTTTACAACAAGGTTATGATGTAACCTTCCTCGTTCTTCTTTTGTTTACTAAATAAATTATGGAAAAGGAGTTTTGTTATTTTTAGAAAGTGAGTAATTAATTATTATTATATAATCATGGATTGTGATTCAGACATTGAAAATACACCACCAGAGTTAAAACTTTTGGTCAATAAGGCGATCAAAAGAAGCATTTACTATCAGCTCTACCTTGTAGAGAGCATCAAAACTAAAATTTCTGAGTTTTATTTTAACTGGAGTTAATAAATATTTTTTGTGAATTTTAAAGGAAACTTACGAAAATAATGAAATCCCCATCAAAACAATGGTGTAAAAAACCCAATTCAAGCATAAAAAGCACTGGGTTGCACTGCAAAATTGCACATTGGGTGTATATTCAACAGAACAACTATATTATTATATACTTCTGTGTGCACTGTATACTGGTCAAGTCAAAAATTAAATTGATTATTAAATGATGCCAATGACATCTGTGAGGCTGATTTTATTTCTTATTTGTATAAAATAAGAACTTTATTTTTTTCACTAGACTTGGCTTTCTTACACTAGTGTTTTGGTAGGTACACCTTATCTCTAATCTATATTTTGCACTACTTGATGATCACCCTTGACAAAACCCTTAGATAAATCAATAAGTATTCCTAAAATCCGTTCGCTTTATCTGAGTTTTCAATTACTAGATAAAAGAAGGCTTTAATTCTATATGTTACAAAATTTATTTTGTTTTAATTATTCAGCCATCATTGTGGCCATCTTCAGAAAAATAACTGAAACATAAAATCAATCAAATAAAGTACAATATTTATATTGTATAACAGTTATCAACTAGATAACTGACTAGATTAAACATGAAATTGACTGAAAACAAAAAATATTAAAATTTATTTGAGTTGTCAATTATTTTAAAGGTGACATGCGTAACAATGCTTTTATTTTTCAGCTTACCAAAGTGCTGGACAACCTGAAGAAGCATTGAGAGTTTTAAAACAGTTAACCGACAATGCTGTTCAAGAGCGGAGATTCAATGATGCGTCTTATTATTATTGGCTTCTTGCCAAACAGACTCTTGCATTAGCCAGGTATAGCTTTATGTAAAACAATGTGTGTAATAATGTTTTGCCAAATTCAGGGTTTAAACTAGAACTTGCTCTCCTAGAGCCTGAGACTTGTCTACTGTGTGAAAAAATATTAAATTCTATTGATAAAAATTTAAATTATTACATGTAACAAATTAAATTATATAGATGTTGCATAAAATATAAAAATTAAATTTCTCTGATAATATTTCTGTCTTCATCAGGTATTAAGAGCCTGTAGTATCGCACATGGTTATAATCAGTTGACAGCATGGGAAAATAGTGTTGAGGAACCAATGAGACTGGCTTGATATAAAATTGTGGGCGTAGTTAACTTCCCGGAAACTTTTAGATTGACAATTTTAAAAATTGTCAGTCTAAATTAAGATGAAAAAATTAACATACTTAAAGGTTATTAATTTATTAAAATGTGACTCAAATTTCAGATTTCTATTTATTAAAAGCTGAGCTATCTATAGGTTTCAGATTAATTAAAAACTGACTTGAATTAACAGGGTTAAGGTTGATTGAAAACTGATTTAAATTAACAGGTTTCAGATTGATTTTCCTGAGCACATTTCCTGAACTTCTTGATCAGTCTTTAGAACTAGCTTGATGACTACGATGTATTGAAATGTTTTTTTTATATATACCATACTATAGATTTATTTGTCATGTTTTTACCTTTGTCAACTTGTGGGGGGAGGGGTAAATAACTTTATGAGAAAATTTCCTTTGGTCATGAGTTTTGATGTGTTGTAGTGAGTGTCATGGAAATGAGAGGGATTCTCTAATAGAATATTATCACAAGAATGAGAAAATTGCTTCTCTATACTATGCTTACCACACTATCTACAGATATTTAGTAAGTAGTTTTTTTACAAAATTATAAAGGTGGCTTTCAATTCAATTAAAAAAAAACTTTATAAAATAAGACATATAATCCACAGCAATCCCGCAAGGTCCATATGGACCTGTGTGTGGGGATATGACAGATATTAATATGTATTATTAATATTCATATTGATATTAATATGTATGTACGTAAAAGTAAAACAAATTAGACGAAAATCTAGGTAGAAAAAAAAAAACAACTGCAGTCTATTGTTTAGTTTAAAAATCCCCAAGGTCATAAGTATTTTCGGGGATTGACCAATCAGAGAAGCCGCTGCCAACCCCTCACTTAAAAAGAGAAAAAAAATCCCTACCACCGTAACCGCTGTAGGGAAAAAACCTTCTTCTCGGCAATCGTTCACTTTGTTTGTGATTCTTCTTTTGATTACATCGTTTTGAAAACTACTTTCAAAATAATCTTAAAAATTATATTTTAAAATAAAACTACACAATAGAAATGTAAAATAAACATCGCCAAGAAAATACGGGTAAAATAACCTGATTTGTTTACATAGTTTTTTCCCGCTTCCTTCTTGCAGGGATTTTTTTTCTTAAGAATCAGTGGTGTCTAAACTGACCTGTCAAGATTTTTAAACTAAACGATAGGCTGTAGGTTTTGTTGGTCAAAGTGACTGAAATAGGTAGGTTACTTGTCTCAAGTCTACTAACATTTTAATCAGTTTCACCATGTTTTGTTTGTTTTTGTTGACTCGAATAAAACGTATTTTTGACATTACAATACGTTGTTAGTTACTTTCAGTTAAATCAGTGCTAGTTTACAAGTTATCAAGTTCATTGATAAGAATCTTTGTCAAAGCATCAAATTAATGCCAAACAGCCTGAAAATTGCTTTGTATTGTCTGTCCGTAAGTTCAGAATTAGGCCTCTGTTTTCTTAAAATGATATAATGAGATAGAATAATACCTGCAATTATATACTTGTTGCTCTAGTAGAATTAATAAACACCAGTTCAAGAAATAAACAAGATTTTAAAAGTAAATATTAGTATATCAAAACAAATGCTGTTGTTTAAAGGTTATACTGGAAACCGTGAGGTTATCTATTTACTGATCTTAAGAAGAGATCAAAAAGAGTTCGCCAACTTAACCCTGGTCACTTTGGAGTTAGTGGTAAAATACCCGCCATAACAGTTACCAATTCAGATCAATCAGCTCACTCTCGCGAACACTCCCTACACGTTGAATTGTGAGTTTAAATTGGTTAATAACTCTAAAAATAAATCTTGGTTATTATCATAAAGATTAAGGTCTCCCTGTGGTGACCTCGTCAATGTAGATAATAAATACATAATTTTACTTCCACTTCGGAGGCATCTTCAGGGATGTACAACATCATAGATGAACATAGTTTGTTCTACAGAACTGAACTGAAGATGTAAGAAGTTAGCTAAGTTTTGTACTGTGGAAACGTAACATAGCTCATCGTCTACATTGCCACAGTCAACCCTTGAAGATCATGAAGATCACCTAAATTGGTCTATCCTTTCATAAGTCGTAGAAAGATTTTAATAGCATTTATGACTCTATTACTTTTTGCAGGATTACTCTATGACTTGACTGTTTCAGGAAGAACCTTTCACATCATGTCAACCTGAAGCTCTGTTCAATATAGCCAGGTATTTGATGCAAGAAATCAAGATATTCAGGCCTCCAGGCATTTCTACTTTGTATCCTTTTATTTTTTCCCATTTAAATTCTTATAAATCTTAGTAACATTTTTTTATTTCAAAGTGGGCTCATCATGATTAGAATAATAAATAAATCTCTCCGCTGATGTATTATTTATTTAAAATACAGCATAACCAGCTTTCAACCAACTAAATGTCATCATCAGTCATATCTTTGTTTTGCCTTTTGATTTTAGCCTCTTGTAATGTCTTTGTACTTTTATTTTTTTACTTATTTGTTTGTTAGGCACTGATGATGACCTTTAGTTGGTTTAAATCCGGTTATGCTTTATTTTAAATAAATAATACATCAGTGGAGAGACTTATTTTATTATTCTGATTTTTTTTTTTATAATTAATGGAAGAAAAGAAGTATCTTCACAACACTTATCTTTAATAGCAAAATGCTTTAAACTAACCAGAGGTCATCATCAGCACATAACAGCCATAAGAATAAAGCTTTTAGTAAAATGTCTTCTTTGTAAATGGTACTTATAAAATTGAGAGTTGAATCCTCCTTGATGTTCCTCATTGTGCGTAATTAGGAATATAGAGTAAGGTAAGTAAAACTAGAAAATGTTCTTGTAACAGACTATGTTTAACTCGAAAATGTTTTAGTAACTTTGTAATAATTTTAGATTTATAATTAGATAATTAATTTTAGATAATAATTTTAGACTATGTAAAAGTAGCAAATGTTTTAGTCACAGACTATGTTTAGTAACAGACTATGCTTTAGTAACAGACTATGTTTAACTACTAAATGTTTTAGTAACAGACTAGTATAACTAGCAAATATTTTAGTAACAGACTAGTAAAACTTGCTAGTAACAGACTTGCAAATGTTTTAGTAACAGACTAGTAAAATTAGCAAATGTTTTAGTGACAGACTAGTAAAACTAGCAAATGTTTTAGTAACAGACTAGTATAACTAGCAAATATTTTAGTAACATACTAGTAAAACTAGCAAATATTTAGTATTTGCTCGAAAATGTTTTAGTAACTTTGTAATAATTTTAGATTTATAATTAATTTTAGATAATAATTTTAGACTATGTAAAAGTAGCAAATGTTTTAGTCACAGACTATGTTTAGTAACAGTCTATGCTTTAGTAACAGACTATGTTTAACTACTAAATGTTTTAGTAACAGACTAGTAAAACTAGCAAATATTTTAGTAACAGACTATGTTTAGTAACAGACTATGTTTTGCCTTCTCCTCCTCAAGACATCATGTCTGAAAATAATAAATTTTCGCAGATTTAATTAAATAATCATAAATAATCAATAATCAAATAATAAATAATATATAATACAAATATTATCAGGCGAAATATAGTAATTTAAAGAAGTAAGAAGTTATTATTTCAGTCCCATCCAGTGTCTTTAAATAAATTAAAAAGTTTTTTGTGTATTTCATTTTTTCTCTGATTAATGTTATTGTGTGAAGAAATTATTTAATTTTGATTCTTAAGATAAATATGAATTTCAATTCTCCAAAAAAATAATTTATTAATGATTCCTTGACTTTATGATGACAGTGCCATACTGTATGCTCTTTCCAAACAAGCCCGGAATTTGGGTGCTTTCAAATTGGCTAGACAAGTTCTTGATAGGATGCAAGCTTTAAGGATACCACCAAAGTTTCAGGTTTGGAATTATCATTCTACTTACTTTTAGCGAATTTCCTTTGGAAATTCGGCTAATGGGATAGCGTCATGGCGGAATTCGAACCTCGGACCACGACACAAATCCGTTTCAGAGGTCCCTATGACAAAAAAATACGTTTCGCAAGACTTTATATATATAATTATATATATATATATATATAATATATATATATATATATATAATATATATAATATATATATATATATATATATATATATATATATATAATATATATATGTGTATATATATATGTATTTCTAGACACTTTCTTGTAAACACTCTATCTTTCGAACGGATTAATATTTTTTAACCAAACTTGGTACAAAAATCAACCTTCGGGAGGACACGAACCCTATTGAAAACAGGTTTTTGTGACGTCATTAACCCGGTTTGCTGAGTCAGCAAAATTTTTAAAAAATCGGCAAAAATTCAGGGTTAATATTTTTTGCCGCGAAAAAGGTCAATATTTATGTTTTTTTGAGACGCTGAATCGATGAAACCGGTCCGAAGACGATACGACTATTCTAAGTGACCTAAAATCGAAAAAAAAACCATTGTAAATTACCAAAACCAAAATTTAGGTCGATAAAAAATAAATTTCGAGTAGGGTGTCGTTTCTATGTAATTTTGGGCGCTGAATCGAATGAAACCGTCCGAAGTCGATACGACTACTTTAAGTGACCAAAAAGTCGAAAAAAACCACAAATATTTATAGAAAACCAAAATTACGGTCGTTGAAAATTAAATTTCGAGTAGGTGTCGTTTTCAATGGTTTTCGGGCCTCTGAGTTGAATGCCAGTGGTCCGGAGTCAATACGACCACTTAAACTCAGGGTACCTGGGTTCACATCCTGGAAGGGTCGATAACTTTTTATCGTTTTTTTTTTACTTAATATAAGTTTACAACTAGGAAATAATTCTGGCGCGGAGGTCCGCATGTCGGGGCGAATTTCCTTTGGATGCGAGCACTCAAACCAGAGTACCTGGGTTCAAATCCTAGTAGGGACAATAATTTTTTATCGTTTTTTTTACCTAATATAAGTTTACAACTAGAAAATAATTCTGGCGCGGTGGTCCGCATGTCGGGCGAATTTCCTTTGGATGCGTGTTTGCGAGCTTTTTACATTATATAAGTTTACAACTACTAAATAAATAATTCCGGCGCGGTGGTCCGCTGTCGGGCGAATTTCATTTAGAATGCGTGTTTCCGGGCTAAACAATCCATTTCTTGCTTATGCAAGAACCATGCCCATTGCGTGGTTCCGGTTCATGCTTTAGAACCTAAGCAGTTACTCAATTGTCAAGCACTGCTCGTAACTCATTTTGTCTGTATTTTCCAAAGGAAATGCGCTAAAACCTTTAAACATAACTGACTAAGCTTAAAGATAAGTAACTAATCTTTAAATTAGTGCAAATAATAGTGCGTACTTCTTATTTTAGAGGCATAGTTTTGTACAACAACTGGATGATTATGCGCATTTCCTTTGGAAAATACAGACAAAATGAGTTACGAGCAGTGCTTGACAATTGAGTAACTGCTTAGGTTCTAAAGCATGAACCGGAACCACGCAATGGGCATGGTTCTTGCATAAGCAAGAAATGGATTGTTTAGCCCGGAAACACGCATTCTAAATGAAATTCGCCCGACAGCGGACCACCGCGCCGGAATTATTTATTTAGTAGTTGTAAACTTATATAATGTAAAAAGCTCGCAAACACGCATCCAAAGGAAATTCGCCCGACATGCGGACCACCGCGCCAGAATTTTTCTCATTATACTCTGTGAATATAGGAAAAGTATTGTTTTTACAAGAAATCTGAAGCCAGGTTTCACCTAAATCATCTGTTTCAGGTGTTTGTTAGACCTCCTGAGTAGTTTTTACAAATATGTCTTTCTGTATGTTTGTATCTGTTATCATTTTAACTCCCAGTGTGTTATTATATTATTATTATATAATTAATATAATAATTAACTATTGTAATTAATATAATATTATATAATAATAATAATATTATTACATTTAGCTAGAGAATTAAAACTTAGTTCAAAAATCAATCTTTACGACTAATTAGGCTGTCGGGAAAATATTCTTATTTATGATGTCATAAACAGTCAATTAGTGTCACAACTTCAGTTACTAAAGATAAGTAAAAAATAAATTTTTATAGTTTAAAAAGTATTATAGAGCGAGCATAATAAATTGGCACTGCATTGTCTGGCATATTTTGCTTCATCTTCTTTGTTAATGTGCTAAAAAAGGGTGCCTTTGTCGCATTCTTGTAGTTGCCTGAACCTTACTGCTGACACACAAGAAAACAAAGGTTTCAGGCCCCCACCGTAAGTAAGTAACGCTTTGTTGAGCAAGAAATCAAGCAAGCAACGCTTTGTTGAGCAAGAAATCAAGCAAGCAACGCATTGTTGAGCAAGAAATGAAGCATGCTATGCATGCTTGTTGTCCTATATCAGTTAGTCATATTAGTAGTTTTTATAAGTAGCATGCCATCTATGTTTGAAAGTTATTGTGTTCCATAGTTTGAAAGTTATTGTGTTCCATAGAAACATCTTGGAACAAAATCTCATTTACACACACACACACACAAACACAACACACACACACACCACACACACACACACACACATATATATATATATATATATATATATATATATATATATATATTATATATATATATATATATATATATATGTATGTATGTATGTGTGTGTGTGTGTGTGTGTGTGTGTGTGTGTGTGTGTAAATGTATATAATATGTATATATTTTCTTTAATTATTGTCAAATATTATAGTTAAGAAATATGTTGATGACATTTTTTTAATAATAAATAAATCAATAATAAGCGAACTTCTTGACAACTCTAACCTTACGGCCTTATCAAAACATATGGCAAAACTTGACCACCGACCAGACAAAGAAAACTGTCATATACTTCATACAGAACCACATACAGACAAAATGAAATTTTTAGAAATGCTGTATATAAAAGCTGACAAAGACAGTATGAACAAAAAACAAGTCATTAACAATCATAGCAGTATTTATTACAATATTATCTTAAAATCCTAACTTTTCCTTTACCTTTTTGTAATTTCATTTTAAATTTATTGACTTAGTTAGACACATGACATAAAAAAAACATTCAAAATTTTATTATTTTCTAACTTTTTCATTTTTGTCATTTTTAAGAACTGAAGAAGCTCAGGATCCCAGGCGAAAGCTCTCCCACAATTTATTTTCAATAAATTTTAATAAAAAGGACTAAAGTCTTCATTAATTTAATTGATATTACAATTTGTAATAGTTCAAAAAGCTCTAAAGTTATGTATAAATTCTTGAACAGTAAGTCTCCCTTTTCCATAAAATTCACCTCCACCCCAATCCCTGCCCCCTCCATGACCTGAATCTCATAAGCTCCTTTTTCATTGAAAATTGTCTAAACAATTTTTATTTGAGATTTAATGCATGAAAATTATATATTTTTGTTGTAGGAGTACATAGATACTGCTACTCTATTAACTAAAGGAAAAGCCTATCATGATAGTGAAGATTTATTAGTAATGTGCTATAGGTGTAGCACTTACAACCCTCTCATGCCTCCACAGCATGCTAAGCCTAATTCTTGCACTAATTGTCTTCAACCATTCGTTCATTCATTTGTTACTTTTGGTAAAAAATTTATTCAATTTAAACCTTTTTATATTATTTTAGAGCATTTGGGGTGGGATCCTCCTTTGAAATGTTTGTGCCTTTAAAATACTGGTGAAGGGAGAGGGGTTATTGCAAATATTAATTGTTGCGAGAGTATTGTAAAAGTATTATATGCAAATCAAATGCAATTTTAATGTGGTCTACTTGGCTAGTAGACTTACCTATAGCTAACGTTTTCCTTAAGGAAAATATTAGGTTTAGGTAAGAAAAATGTCTTTGAATACGGGCCTTAGTCTACTACTGCAAGTGCATTTCCAAGGCCTTCGTATTTATGAATATTCTGCTTCTCTTATGGAAATTATGTAGAATGGGTATAAGGGGAGTAATTTTTTAATGGTTAGATCCTTCCATCCAAAGCCCTTTTTTGTTCTTTCTTCCTCTTTTCTCAAATGTGTTCATCTTCTATTATAATAAAAGAATTCTCTAGAAGTTTTTATTTTTTATTTGCTGTTGTTACCAATAGTAGTTTTTTGCTATTGTACTGACGACTATTGTCAAGGTGGTAGGATCAGTAGTCTTTATTCTGATCCTTGACCCCATGGAGGTCAAGGGTTCGCACTCCAGGTTACGTTCTCAGTTTATATAGAATTATTTTTCAAATAAATTGTCTCTAACTTTAGATTACAATTTGAACGTAACTGTTCCCTCTACCACATCTGGTGGTTCCTGCAGGGTTGTATCCCTGGTGAGGCCAGCAACGCTCTGAAAGGGCATTATTATTATACTGATAACTACAATTTATTTCAGTTATATGGGATTGGGCACTTCTGGGAAAATAATATTATTACTGTAATAAAAAATGGGAAACAACCTAGGAACAATTTATTTGTTTTATTTTTTCAGAGGTGTTACCACTTGTTGAATTTGTATTAGAAGAAGGAATCAGTGATAAAGAAGCAATGAAACTGTTGGAAAGTCAGTCAGCTGTTAGCGATAAGGAGCTTGGATGGTCCCAAACTCTGGACAATGACGTTCAAGCTTTAACACTTGAAGATTCTCTCACTCCTACTGTCGATCCATTTACTGACACCATGCTAGCGATACAGGTGGATTTTTCTTACATTAGTATTAGTGGAAGAAGCTGCCATGGAGATGATTAGCTAAATAAACTATATGGCACACCCACCCAACATCCTGGGAGCACTTTAATATAGATTTACTATATTACTCCATGCCTGGGAGAAGTAGTCTCAGGAAAAAAATTGTTGAGGGGAAGTGGTTTAGTTGTTATTTTTTTATCACTATACGAGGTGTGTTCAAAAAGTATGGCGAATTTTGAATTTTTGCGGGTTACGTATATTCGAATTTTTTTTTGTGGCTTTATGTTGGTACTCATATCTCTCACTTATGCCAAAAAGCTCAGCCAATTTGAATGATCACTTAATTGTTGACAGCTGCTTTGTTTATTGTCACAGTTGCTATGCTATTATTTTTTATATTTTGATGTTTTTTGAATTTTGATTTCCATATTTTCTAGTTTTCTACATTTTCAATATTTTTTTGTACAGGGTACAGGAGAATATGTCCCTATCATAGTTAAAAGACAGATGCTAGAGTCAATGGACATGACTAGCGTTCTTGTTTGTAAATATCCAGAACCCCTGAGGTACAGGTATTTTAGAAACCTCATGCCTGGTGACATGCAAGTCACTGCCTGCATTTATTGTAATAAGGTAACATATCAAACCTCTCATTACTTATTACTTTCTTTGTATTTAATTTGTTTTATTTTAATATGAGGCCTAAAAACCAAAGGATTAGACAACGGGTGGTTATGTAATGAAAACAGAATGACAAATGTTAGATGTTGATTTTTCTTAAAGCAACTTTAAGAAAAATCATTGTATGTTCCTTGTCTAGTATCTAGCTTACATTGCAATGAAAATTTTGCTAAATAATATTTTTAAAAAGAACATATTTGTCTATTAGATAGACATTTTTTAAATAGATGAAATAGGTTCATACGTGGACAAAATAAAAATTATTTCATATATTTAAATTATAAGCGCTAGTGGAGTTTTTGCCATAAGGATGTAAATAAAAGTCTATCCACAAATAAATTTCAACCAATGTAATGATGACAAAATCGGCTTTCAACCTAATACAGGTCATCCTCAGTGCCGGTGAGAAGAAGCTAATTTTTCCTCTTGAGTCTTATTACAAGATTTGAGACTGGATGCAGACACAGATTTGGGAGAAGGTTACAGATTTGAGTCTGCATCTAGTCTCAAATCTTGTAACAAGACTCAAGAGGAAAAATTAGCTTCTTCTCACTGACACTGAGGATGACCTGTATTAGGTTGAAAGCCGGTTTTGTCATCAATACATTGGTTGAAATTTATTTGAGGATAGACTTTTATTTATATCCTTAAAAATTATTTCATAATAATAGCACAATAATTGTTTCTGTGTTTCTATGTTTGTGGGGATGGAAAAGTAAATATTTCAAATTAATCATAGAAGTTAAGTAATTTTTAAATTTATCCATGAATATGTTTTATTGAATATTTCCAGATTTTTCATATTGATGATTACGAAATGAAGTTACTTGAGAAAGGCCACTGTCCTTTCTGCAGGACTGAGGAGGAAACTTCAGAGGAAGACCACTCAATTCAGGAACAATTTTAAGCCCACCATTTTTTTTAATTTTAAGACCTTACTGTACCAAATTTTAGTTTTTTTTAGTAATATTACACCCTACATGGTTCAATGCTAGAGATCCTGGGAAAATCAGAGTAACTGGGTAAAACCCATCTATTTGCATATAAAATCTGTATTTATTCGCATTATATTTCAACTCAAATCACTGGTTTGTGAAGCTCAAATCAGCCACAGGTTGATTACTAATAAAATGTGGACTTAACTAACTGGTTTGCATTTAGATAATAAAATAGCAATATAGGATCTAAATGCAAACAAAGAGATTAGTTTAATTTAACCCTGAGTCATAAATGATAGCTTGACCTTTTTTAGTCTGATTACTCTAGACTAAAGTCTGATTACTCTAGACCAGGCCTGGGCAAACTTTTCTAGCAAAGGGCCGCTTAGTATTTTTACAGCCCGTCGCAGGCCGCATTCCTTAAATTTTAAAGTATGCTAAACCCGCAACAAATTGCAGTTACGCTGGTGTTTAACTAAAGTCAAATTTATTCTCAATGAATTAGGATTGGGGAACTTTAGCACTAAACAGAAAAAACAAAACGAAGTATCTTCGTCAGATCTTGAAATATAACTAAAGACAAATTTTGCTAGAATACTAGGTGTAAACATAATTTTAAAAAGTATTCCTATGAAATATAAGATCAAAGGGATTGTATTTTATCAACTCCTTTTCGGCAATTCACAGAAGGCAAAATAGCTTTTTTTATCTTATTATTGTGAAAATAAAAAATCACTAAAATAATTAGAATTCGCCAAATCTGACAATGAGAATTGATATGAAAGGCGGCCGCCGCTCTTTATGTAATTGTTTCTTATCTTACTAGTTTTTGTTTCTCCAAATTTTAAAGTTAAAGTAACAATCCATTATTTCCTTATCTTGGTATCTAACTTTTCATAATAATTTTGAATTAAACAATTTATTTGCTTATACCTAATATTTTATTTATTTTTAATTTATTTTATCTTCTTTCCAAACATTTTAATTTTGCCCGCGGGCCACATAAAATGCTCCGCGGGCCGCATGTGGCTCGCGGGCCATAGTTTGCCCAGGCCTGCTCTAGACTAAAGTCTGATAACTCCACACTAAAGTCTGATTACTCTAGACTTAAGTCTGATTCCATACACTAAAATCTGATACTGAAGACTTAAGTCCGATTACTCTGGACTAAAGTCTGATTACTTTAGACTAAAGTCTGATTACTTTAGACTAAAGTCTGATTACTTTAGACTAAAGTCTGATTACTCAAGACTAAAGTTTGATTACTCTAGACTAAAGTCTGATTATATATACTAAAGTCTGATACTCAAGACTTAAGTCCGATTACTCTGGACTAAAGTCTGATTACTCTAGACTAAAGTCTGATTACTTTAGATATTATTTTATTTTAATCTTTTTAAGTCTTTTCCCCTGTTTTTTTTTAATTCTTTATTGCATACTTTGTTTTGTTTCTTACAAAGTAAGACCTTCAATTGTAGGTAATAATATAAATTGCCAATAGAAATTATAGGTACTTGTTTGATCTGAGAGGACAAAAAGAGTTTTTTGAGGTAAAATGGAGATTATTTAGTTAAGTTAGGATATTATCAACAAATTTAATTGATAATTATTATTTAAAAAAATAATTGAATCTATGTTTATTTGATGTTCTATGAAGTGATTCTTAATTAATATTATATTTGCTGTTTAATATGTATGTGATGAACCAGACAGGGCTGTTACCTACCTTTTCTTTTTGAAAGTGGGGAGATAACCACCTTAATAGGTAATTAATATACATTAGCAACTATGAGACTGGACCAATAGAGGTAGGACTTAATAGTTCATTTAATGCTTTGTTTGGTTGGTACCACATTATAAGTTTAATTCCAACTCTCTTCACGTTCTTTTTATTATAGGAGTGTTGTTATTAAGTTTTTCCGTCTAAGGTTTTGTGGTGGCTCATCCAATGTGGTACCAGTGCCATGGAGTTAAGGAACGCTACCAGTTTCTTAATTGCTGTGTTAATCCTAGTGTGTGTCTTTCATCTATTAGTTTAGTCTCTTTGGTTATTGAGAATTTAATTTGATTAGCCTTAGTTTTCTGGACTGGCATTCAATACAAATTACATCAATTCATTACTCCATACATCATAAGAGCGACCATGTGAATAAACATAAATTTTAATTTTACTTTTTAATTTAGTTATAACGTACTATAAAAAATATTATTGTGATAAAAGAGGCATTAGATTTATCATAGAAAATGAATCTCTTTTGGTTGTAAGATTAGCTATAGATTTAGCTAATTTTACGGTCTGTTTATTTATTTTATTTTTAGTTATCATTTTAGATTACTTATATAATTGCTGAATATGATTTAAAATTATAAGAAAACTGTGTAATACATTGTAATCCATCCGTCCTGATTAGATTAATTTATATTTGTGATTTGTATAAGTATAAGCTAGTGATTATTTAGTGTATTAATTATGAACTCACCGATATGTAAACTTAGTATTGTTTGTTATGAATTTGTTTTTAGCTTTATGCTTAGGAATAATAATAAGAAATAAATAAATAATAAAATAATAATAAAAAAATATTAGTTTTTTTTAAAAAAAGGAAGAGTGCTGGACTTAGTCCGTACCTTCCTTTAACTAGAGGAAACACTGAGTATACATCAAAACAAATTAATAATAATAATAATTATTATTATATGGTATCTATTTTTACTTTAAAGTCTTTATGTGAGTAATAGGCCACAACCTTTATGGTTGTAACTGTTAAATAGTTGATGTTATAAAAGAAGTCATGTTTAAAAAAACTAAAATAAAAACCAGTTAAAACAGAACAAAGCACATAACATTTTATAAAAATCTCACATAGTTTTACTCTGAACAGTTATTACTTAGAATAATACTAATATAGAAGGAGCATCTGGACCATAAACACAATGTAATTCCATTTATAACATGAAAGCTGTTTGACTGGTGGTCTTAAGTAGGAGTACCACCCTAGCAACAAAACATTATTTTATAAATGTGTTAATTTTATAAATATCCTCTAATAAAGAAAGACCTTAAGTTACAAATTAAATAACTAAAGAACCTTGCTAAGTACTTAATAAAATCGGTCTTAGATAACAAAAGGGTAGGGGAATACAAGAATCACATTTAGTTGACGAGGACTACTTTTAATATAATTTAAATTAAAAATGTAGAAATAACAATTTAAAATGCTTAAAATATTTTAATGCACCGATATTTAATTGCAATAATTCAGCAACTGGAAATATTGCCTACTACGTTAAAAAAACATTTTATTTTGTCAGGTTGGCAGCATTACTTAAGACCAACAGTGAACTGGCTTTTGTGTTATCAGTAGTGCTCCTTCTATATATAGTATTATTCTAAGAGTTATTATAAAATATTAACTTCAACAACATAAAAGTGACATAAACATGCAACTTAACTCTTAACTAAAGGCTGGAAAATTATATACTGTAAATTTTTGTTGATAACACCTATATTATACAGATAAATGTTCATATTTACTTAAATAAAAATGTTATATAAATTATTATGTAAATGAGTTTGTAGTTATATTTCTGTTGTGTGGCTCTCAAAACATTAGGTGACACAAAATAAGAAGATAAAAAATAGAAAACAAATAAATAAAACAAAGAATTATTTAAACAGTTTAATCTCTCCAACAGTGATCTAAGAGATCGCAGGTAAATGGAGTGATGTTGAAGCAAATGCGAGCATAAAATATAGACTCCATTCTAAGTTCTGCTTGATAACTTATAAAAGGTAATAAAGGTTTGGGCTTTTATTAGCCCAATTAATAAAAGATTATTGAGGATTTGGGAATCTTAAAACTGGTAATTCCCTTATATTATGCAATTCCTATTCTAATATTTTTGTATCATCTGGCTTACTGAGTCTGTTTCGTACCTTAGCACCACTATTTTTCATTGACTAGAGACGCAATTTATTTTTTAGTAAAAAAAAAGAAAGAGGCTTGTTCAGTCTTTTAATTACATGCTGAGGATTTCATATCTTGAATTCTATGATGGATTTTAGAGGTATTACCTGGCATTACCTATTGGACTCATTTTGCCGAGGCTCCTCCCGTACAAAATTGGTGGTAAGGTAGGGATTTCGCTTATTTTATTCTAAACTCGGCAACACTGTTTAGTCATTCTTTCTTTTAAAAAAAGTGACATTAATGTCTAGAAGTTTGATAAATCAAACTTCATTTAACTTCACCAGTAAAATGTAATCCCTATGACGTCCAGTTAACTAAAGGAATTAATTTTGACATAGTTGGTAGCACTGGGTTCCCACCATGTGTTATTGGCAGGAACCAATTAGAGCCCAGAGATCTCCCGCAATCTGGGCATCAAAAACTAATAGACATGCTATATATGTTTTGATCTTATTGTAAGATTTTCTTTAAATAAATTTTATTTGATGGAAAACGCCCTTAAATAAAATTCACTTAATTATTTAAAAGAAACAGCTTTGAATCATTATCTTTATTTGACACAATATAATTGTGCGAGAGATATATTGTGTCAACTATTCATGTTTTGCAAAACTCGGTAGTATCAAATGATACATTATCTTTATTGATAATACAACTAAATTTGTGCCTGAATAACCATGTCACCAAAAACATATTTTACTTATGTTGTTAGTAATAATAACATTATAATTGATTTAAACCCACCATAAACAGTTTGCTTTTATATTTGGTTTGTTCTGTTTATTTTTAGCAAATTTTCATCATGAAAGTGATGCTTATGAGGTAGCTCAGATGACAGAAATTGAGGGGGGGGGGGTTCAGATTGGCTTCCTGATACCAAAAATATATGTCTGAGAAAAAAGTATGTATATATATGCTACTTAAATTTTATGATCCAACAAAAATCATAGATATAATAGTCGTATTGAAACGAAACTTAGTGTACTTATTTATTAGGTAAAGGTATAGAGACTTGTATCAAACTTAAACTCAATCGGATCATTTTATAATTTTTTACAATTTTTTAAAAACGTATACAAGTCATTTGTTAAAAATTGAACTAATGCTGATAACGAGATGGAACTTGGCACATATTTTAGTCTTATACATGGCTTCATGCATGCCAACTTTCAATCAGATCGCATAATTTTTCCGTGTTTTAAGATTTTTCAAAATTGCGAGTTTTCAATTTCGAAAATTCGAAATTGGTAAGTCATTATTGCGGGATAATGAAATCATAAAAAATATTTTCCGAATAGCCCAACTACTGTGGTAGACTGGTTTTTGTATAAAGTGTCAACTCCCTAGCATAAATACACTGGGGTGTGTGTGTGTGTATACAGTTTGTGCCACTTGGGATGGTTCAATTCAGCTGAAACCAGTCTCAATCAATTTATCTTGCTGTCTACCCTAATAAGTGATATCTTGATTTACCGTTTACATTTTTTTCATGACGTAATATTGTTCATTCCTAAACATCTTGGGATATGCAAAGTTTTGTTTCGATTTGAGAAAGCCTTCGATAGTTATTGTTCACCATACAAAAAACTGAATAATAATATATATATATATATATATATATATTAATATATATATATATATATATATATATATATTCCTTATATAAATATATTAGGATTTATATATTATAATATAAATATATAATATATATATTATAATATATATATATATATATATATATATATATATATAATATATATATATATATATATATATATGCTTTTCCTTGCCTGAACCATAGTTTTTATACAATTTTTGCAACAACCTTGCTCGGCTGGGGGGGGGGGGGTGGTGCGGCCCCTTATGCCCCCTGGTTTTCCTTTCTTATTGAAAAGAAACTTAGTGACCTTATTTATTAGGTAATAATTTACACTTGTACCAAATTTCAACTCGATGGGACGATTTTCCAATTTATTTAGAAAACGTACACAAGGCATTCGATAAAAATTGAACTAATGATGAAAATGAGATGAAACTTGGCACATATGTCTACATGCCTGCCAACTCAATTAGATCGCGTAATGTTTCCGCGTTTTATGATTTTCGCTGATTATTTATGTGGTTAATGACGTCATAAAAAATATTTTTTACAGCTACAGTGGTAGACTGATTTTCATACAAAGTTTCAACTCTCTAGCATGAATACACTAGGAGCTACAATAATAACAGACGCACGCACACACACACACACACACATGCAGACAGACAACTTTGAGAAAACCACTCAGGGTTTTAAGACCACTCAGGCCTTAAAACACCTGCGAAACGGATAATTCCGGTTTCGGTTATTTTTGCAAGCACAAAAGTAAAAATAGCTAAAATTGGAATAACTGCGCATGAGCCTTTAAGGATTTAAGTTTTTTGCGTTTACATTTTTAACGTTTTACTATAAAAGTTATTGTAATTTTGTACTGATTATTTGATTATGTTTATATGCGAAGGTGTTCACGTTTACCCTCTAGCAATAATATCTCTGTGAAAAAATAGCTAAAATTGGAATAACTGCGCATGCGCCTCTTAGGAGTTTTGTTTTTTTACTTAGTTTTATTGGCAACCCTGATAACATTAGTTGATTTTTACTTTTAATCGTGTTTTCTTACTTCAATATGTTAGTGATAGTTACATGATTTTGTATTAAATTCTGTGAAATAATTGTTAAAATAAATTAGTTAAAGAAAAAGAGAAAATAAAGTAAAGGTAAAGTACATGTTTTTATTAAAATTTTGAAGAACATCCAAACGACAATGTATTGCCTTCAAAATAACTTAAAATCACAATTGCTTTTATTATATTCAAAAATGTTTAGTTAAAGTTGTAAAATTATTAATTACAATTAATATTTGAAAGGGAAAAAACGAATATCACTCGCAAAAATTTACTAAGTTAAGTATTGCACTCGATAAAAAGTTTAATTAGACGCTCGTTTTAAGTAATTTAAACAAACCTAGTATTTAAAGATTCGCACTTAAACCTCTATTGGATGCGACAAAACGTATTTCTAACACAAATTATTAACATAATTTTATACTACAAATAAAATAAATGCAATATAAACAAACATTTTGAAAACCGTAAATAGTTCGTTTATATTTACTAGGGTAAAACAAAATGGCCGCGCACATAAGCAATTTGAGCCAACTCCCTGGGGTCAATTTCACAAAAGTTCAAGTCTTGTATACTGCAAGTAAAAAGCTACAAGTTTACTAATAATTATTAGAAATTTGTTTCGCTAATTTATAAGTGTAGATTAGTAATTATTAGCGATTATCTTTCCCCTACAAATCCTTCAAACTATTGTACAAAACAAGTTGTAACTACAAGTCATATCTATACTACAAGTGTTAAAAAGAAGCGTTTCTAGAATACAATTACATTTTATTGTAACCTACAAGAGTTTTTGCTAACAATTTGTCAAAATCTTAGGTCAAAATATTATTAAAACCCTGTTTCATTCATATGACTAAATTATTTAGAATGCAATAATTTAAGACATAAAAATAATTATTAAATAGAAAAATGCTACAAATCTACAAGTGTATCCTTGGTAACACATGTAAATTTGGCATTTCAACTTGTTTTTTTACCATTTTTGTAACTACAAGACTTCTACTTCTGAGAAACGGGCCCTGGTGGACAAAATGTGAACTACATGCCAGGTCTAACAGAAATCGCATTTGTTTCCCTACTTGGTTTATATATTACTTTTGTCATAGAGATATTATTACATCGAAAAAGTAACCTGACCACATTTAATTATAAATACAATCAAATAATCAGTACAAAATTACAATTTCTTACATAGGAGAATGTTAAAATTACAAATCAAAACACAAACAATGTGCGGGAAGCCAAAATCAATTGATTTATTATAACCTTAACTCACTCTTGAACGAGGTTTCAATGTGGTTACACAGAGCCCCTGAGAGCCTCTAGATGATGTTTCAGGCCTCTAAATGTATTAAGATAGGCTATGCCCCCTCTAGTATATATCCCTATGACTATAGCATTGAGATAGGCTATGCCCTCTCTAGTAATATATCTTTATGGGTTTGTTGCATCTCTCTGACCATCTCTGGTCTCAGCTAGAGTTATTATTGGACTTAGTCCTTAAATATATTCATGATTTTTGATGAATCATAAAAGTGAAGCCGCATAGAGCGTGAATGGGGAATCAGTGTTGAATGGGTAACCGCTGAGAATGAAACGGATGTATTTACTATCTGAGGACGAGGGAAGCGAGTCCGAAGAAGGGAGGGCGAGCGTAGCGAATCCGATGTGATAAGGAAAAGTTTCGAGTTATCCCGTACCCGATTTTTACTCTTCTTTATTTATACCGTAAGTTAATAGGAAAAGTATTATGTTCGCAAAAAAATCCGAAACCGAGATGAAATCGGCATTATCCGTTTCAGGTGTTTTCAAGGCATCCTGAGTAGTTTTCTCAAAATTGTCTGTGGGTATGTGTGTGTGTCTATTATCATCGTTGCTCCTGGTGTATTTATGCTAAAATATTAAAATTTAATAGTAGATTGAACAATCAATCTACTGCTGTAGTTGCGGTATTCGGAAAATATTTTTTTATGATGTCATTGACCCGCAATAATGACTCAGCGAAAATTTCTAAAAATCATAACACACGGAAAAATAATGTGATCGGATTGAGATTTAGCACGCATGTGGTTATGTATAAGACTAACATATGTGCCAAGTTTCGTCTCATTAGCAGCATGAGTTCAAATTTTATCGAATGACTTATGTACGTTTATTAAAAAATCGGAATATAATCCAATCGAGTTGAAATTTAGTATAAGTGTATACAGTTACTATAACTATTATAACTTTAATATCTACGCTATGTTTCGTTTCAATGCGACAAGTATATCCATGATTTTTGTTGGATCATAAAAGTTAAGTAGCATTGAGTGTGGTCAGTGCTGTATGAGTTACCGCTGAGAATGGAACGGAAGCATTTACTATCTGAGGACGAGCGTGGCGAGTCTGAAAATATGTTGCAGTTTAAATTTGGCGGATGGTATATTTTGAGGACGAAGCGAGTCCGAAGCTGGTAGGATGAGCGTAGTGAATCCGATTTGGGGAGAAAAAGTTTCGAGTTATCCCGTACCCGATTTTTATTTTATTTTTAGGATCTCTAGGTGCTTAAACATTGTCAAATGATTAAAAAAGTGTATTAGGTAGGGTTTTCATAATGCTTTCTTTTCCTTTTAGAAGTAAAAATCATCCAATTGAGAGAATGGAATGATCTTCATTTTCTTTTTCTTTCACTTCACATTGAACTAGCTAACTGTTGGAAAAGAATAGGAGACTAAAAAAACAAAAAAATTACCATAAAAACAATTATTTTGCATTACATACTATTCATATTTATTACTTTATTTTTTCTATTATACAATAATTAATCCTAATTTTTGATACAATTGTTATAGAAAAGAGTAATAATAATTACCTAAATTCTATTAAACAATATAAAATGAAAAGTAGATTATGAACTAATCCACTTTCATTTCCAATAGTCGAACTACTATTGGATCTATGAACTTTATAATCAGTCAATTATCGTGCATCAATCGATTTTATACTTAATTAATTTTAAGAAAAAAATCGAGAGGTTCTTTAATACTAAATTGGAACTCTCCCACAAGACACATCCATTCTTCTTTCAAGGGTTATTATAGAAAAACTGTATTATTCTTTAAGAGATATTGTTTGTGTTAATGTAATTTTTACTTCTGATAAAAAGAGTCAAACAAATAAGTTTACCTATTTTCTGGCCATTGATTAGACCTGTAAACTAACATTTATCGGATCCACATATACTCCATATGTATATATATTATATATATATATATATATATATATATATATATATATATATATATATATATATTATATATATATATACATATATACATATATATATATATATATACATATATAATATATATATTATATATTATATATATATATATATATATATATATATATATATTACATATAATATATATATATTATATATATATATATATATAATATTATATATATATAATAATTTCTGGGGGGTAGGTAGGTAAAACCCCAAACAGGCCATGAGGTCATTGGATTTTCCAATAATAATAATAAAAGAATAACTATCACAGTAAAAAAAATCTTCTATCGCAGTATACAAATTATCTGAAAATATCTTTAACAATAAATATATGTGCAATGTTGTTTCTTCTGGTGTTCTTTTCTATATCTATTATTTAAATATTTATTATAGTGTTTTATTTGATTGACGCTTTATCTTGTTGGAGAAAAAGAGATCCGGATATTTCTTTAAGATCGAAACTTGATAAGAGCTCTGTATGGACCAGGGCTTGGAGTTATACCATCAATGCCCTTAGTATCTGGAGGAGACTCTCCTGGTGGTACAGAAAACTCAAATGTATGAAGTAAGCAAGCAGTAAACATAAAGATATTTGCTCGAGCAAGCGTTTGTCCCAGACATCTATGCTTACCTGAAAATTATTATTAATATTAATTAATTATTATTTAAGTTCATTAGTTATATTACGATGAAAATTTAAAATGATTAATTTATTAATAAATATTTATGTATAAATTATACATTTAAAATAATAGTCATATTACAATTTTTCAAAAAAAAAAAAAAAAAATGAATTGGCATTAAAGAATGTAAGGAACGAAGAAAAGAGACTCCCCACAAAACTATAAATTTATTCAAAGCGCTTTCAACCTAACATGAGGCCATCATCAGTGCCAGAGATAATTAAAAGAAAACAGCTAAAAGAAAGACATTAAATACACAAAAATTAATAATATTATTCCTCTTCCGACATTGTTGAGTCACAAAAGAAGAGCAATAATATTACTAATTCTATTTAATTTTTGCGTATTTAATGTCTTTCTTTTAGCTGTTTTCTTTTAATTATCTCTGGCACTGATGATGGCCTCATGTTAGGTTGAAAGCACTTTGAATAAATTAATAGTTTTGTGGAGAGACTCTTTTCTTCGTTCCTTTCATTATGAACAACTCCACTGGTGCTCATTATAAATTATATGGCTATTACCTTTTAATAATAAATATTTAACTATAAAATATTAGTTAAATTTATAGTTACTATCAGTTAAATATTAGTTACTATAAAATATTTTATAGTAAGTAAAAAATATTTATTCGTTTATAGAGAGTTATTTCTCAACCCAAATTTTTATTTATGAACTCTTTTAATAGAAATAATCAATAAAGTTAAAAAAATATTTTAATAGAAAATTGTGATGTGGCTAACCTTCTGATATTAAATTAATAAACTTATATTTATTCAATATCAAACTTGTTATCCAACAAGACAAGAGGGCTTCCGCCTCTTGGCCGCTCCGCGGCGTCAGATTTAACAACTTTTTGAAGTCTCTGTCATTATTCTGGGTTAATGGTGTCTTACAAATTTTATAAAAAAGGTTTCGAGACATTAGCAAGGCCAATTTGTGTATTAAGTTTCTTTTCGATACGAAAACCCGTTCAAAAGTATATAAAACTTATTATATATATATATATATATTATATATATATATATATATATATATATATATATATATATATATATATATATATATATATGAACAGTATGAACCAGAATGTAAACTTGAGGTCACGAAGGGGAAGTTTATAATATTAGGGTCATTGAGGGGGATTGCAATGTATTCTTACTGATCAAGAATACATAATATTTTCAAGGTATACACACACACACACACACACACACACACACACACACACACATATATATATATATATATATATATATATATTATTATATATATATATATATGTTTATATATACTTATATATTAACATATATATATGTTTGTATTTATGTATATTATATGTATACCTTGAAAATATTTATGTATTCTTGATCAGTAAGTCCCCCTCAATGACCCTAATCGTATAAACTTCCCCCTTCATGACCACAAGTTTACATTCTGAACGTTTTCTTGCTGTAACTCACCAAAACCAAAAGGTAGATATTCTTCAGGTACATTAAGTTTTCCTTCCTTATCTATGAATCTATCAGGTCTAAATACTTCTGGGTCCCCCCAGACGTTTTTGTCCATGAGTACACCATTGAAATTTACGATCACCATAGTATCCTGTAACAAACAAAAAAAAAAAAATTTTTACTAATTTAAATTATTTAATTGATTTCATTTTAATTGTATGCATCTTATTTGTTGTATTTTTTTAACGATATAGCAGAGTAGAAAGGTAAACAAGACTAAATTGCTCCTAAACTTAAGGGAAAGGTTACAGGTTTCAAGAAAAAAATAAATTCTTATTTAAACCTTATTAAAAACCTGTACAACCCTTAGAATAATACTATGTATAGAAGGAGCATAACTGATAACAGCAGAGTCGTTTCACAGGTGGACAAAGTGATGCTACCACCGTAACAATATATAATTTTCTTATAATTAAGTTGGCAATACTTCCGGTTGCTGAATTATTATGTTCTTTTATTAATTAATGATCCATTATTCATAAAGTACTAATATAAATATCGGTGCATTACAATTAAAATTATGTTAAAAATAGTCCTCCTCAACTAAATGTAGATGCTTGTATTCCCCTACCCTTTTGCTTTCTAAGAGCGATTTTATTATGTACTTAAGTTTTTATTTTGTTATATACTTAAGCAGGGTTTTTAAGTTATCATACTTGTTACTTAAGATCTTTCTTCATCAGTGGATATTTATAACACATTTATTAAGTAATTTTACGTTTTTTCAGTGTTATCAGTGGAATTACATGTGTTTACGGTCCTATGTGCTCCTTCTATATTGGTATTATACTAAGCATACACCATTATTCTTATAATTTCTTACTTATTTTTTTATCAGCGATCAAACTCTATCATGTTTATATTTAACTTAGACAAAGATGTTTAACATTACCTTTGGTACATAGTATCCCTGTAGTGTTGTATCTTTCAGGGCTCTATGTGGTATACCGAATGTCCTCCCCATAAATAGTCGTACTGATTCTAAAACTATTGCTTCCATGTAAGGCATACTGAAATTAAAAATCAATATTTACAAAAAATATTATATAAATATTGTTTCAGAAAAGTATTGGATGGATGTATTGTAAGTATACAAGGTTAAATAAAATCACTGAGTCGGTCTGCTAAGATTAAATAAAATCACTAAGTCGGTCTACTAAGATTAAATAAAATCACTAAGTCGGTCTGCTAAGATTAAATAAAATGACTAAGTCGGTATGCTAAGATTAAATAAAATCACTAAGTCGGTCTGCTAAGATTAAATAAAACCACTAAGTCGGTCTGCTAAGGTTAAATAAAATCACTAAGTCAGTCTACTATGGTTAAATAAAATCACATTTTTAAAATTACATGATAGAATACATAAATTATATATTAAAGTAAAAAAACGAGCCTTTTTAGTGGTTTTTTGGCATCGCTTTCCTAAAAAAATGCTTAAAGCAAATAAAAGTGTGTCTCAGATAGTGACAAAAATGTCATTTATTTATACTTTTTAAAATTTAAATTACGCGAATACAAGTTTCTTAGTGCCTAATATTAAAGCATAGATTTGATATATAATATAATAGTGAATTTTAAGAAAAAAATGAGCTTATGAGCTCATTGACTAATAGATTTCAAAATTCGCTTATATCGGGGCACTGAGCTACTTATGTAAACGAGTGATATGATAAACTAATACAGTTTTTTTTAGACAACAACCACGAGGCTGTCAAGCGGCCTCTAGAGGCTGAAAACTTATTGTTGTAAATTTTGCCTGAGTCGTAAAAATTACTTTTCAGTATATTTAAAAATATACAACTTGTTTTCATGACCGATTTTCATATTTTCGTGCTAAAGTTTATGTTTTTAGCCTTACAACACTGGGAGCTACGATAATAACAGACAAAAAACTTGGTAAAAATCATTTGGAAGGTGTTGAAACACCTGAAACAAATAATTCGGGTTTTTGTGAAAACCCGAATCCCGTCGATATAAATCAGGAAAAATGAAGAAGCGAGGGGTCCGCTTCGCGGTGACATGGTTGGTGTCCTTTATCAGTTGGTCATATTACTAATTAACAAAAGTGGAATACTGTCACGATACAAGCAAATTTTTAAATGTATTAATAAAAACGAGATTTGTATTCATTACGTTATATATGCCAATCAATAAAACCGGATCTAATGCTGATACTAAACTGAAACAACCAGTTTTTGTTAGCAATTTATAGTAGTTATTGTAGAAAATTTAGTGCTATGTAATCACTTTATGAAGATTTGTGACTTTAGAAATGTTTGCCGAGTCACTATTGTGGGTTAATGACGTCGCACATATTTCATAAACATTAGGGTTCTAGATATTAACTTGCTTGATTTTTGTACTAAGTTTCATTTCAATCCGAGAAAACGTTCGAATTTTAAACTCTTATTATTAATATAATATATATTATATATATAATATATATATATATATATATATATATATATATTATTATAATGTGTTATTGTAGAAAAGTTCTCGCTCATTATCATTGCCACTGAACACATGCATACTAATTCTACGTTATTAAATTCAATTTCTTGATATTGTATGTAATGTGTCTTTACTTAGGTCTGTCGTTGAGTGTAGGTAGTCTATCTCTTCCAACAACTCGATCTAATTCCTGTCTGGCTTTCTTCTGAACTTCTGGAAATAGGAGAAGGTACAGGAAACCAAAACCTAATGATTTACTCGTTGTTTCTGATCCTGCCATAAACATATCCATACAAACTGCCAGCAGTTGACTTTCTGCAACAGGTAATAAACCATCTATTTATTTACAGATTAATAATCAAGCGACCATTGTACATAATATGTACAAACTGGACATGAAATTCGAAAATTTTAAAAAACAAAAATCTTTAGGTAAATCCAAGGAACAAAGAGACTAATACTATAGTGTAGTACTACTACTATTACTACTATACTATAGTACAAATACTAGACTAATACTACTATAGTGTTAGTCTCTTTGGCAAGGAACTTATATGAAGGAGAAGTGTCGCCAACCCCCACCGCTACTCCCTGGGGCTTTCGTCGCACTACTATATTCCTTCCTATTGTCAGGTTATAAACGTGTCGAGTAAAATTTTAGTTCTTTATTATTGTGTAGTAGCTAATTGTACGTATTTAATGTTATTCTTATCTTGTTTAATATTATAAAGTTATAAATCGTAAAAAATTAAAAAATACTAGAATTAAAGTCTGTTGATATTAAGCGTGTTAGACCTAAAAAATGAAAAACACAAACTTTATACGCTTCTCCAATACTTTTAAATCTATATAGGAAAAGTTGTCCCATGCTCATCTATTTTCCTTGTAAACGGGGCGACACTTGTTTGCTTTTATGCTCCCCCTGTGGGTAAAAGCAGTTGATAACCGCATATTTGATTGGCAAATGGGGGGGGGGGGGTGTATTAATTATTCCTAATAAAAATATTAGCAAACATGTCAATTTACAAGTAAAAGTGCTGTTGTGGAGATCCTTAAGTCGTGTTTAATTCCTTTGAAATGCGTGCTTTCTAGTTCACCAATCAAATCATCAGTCTTGCATAAATGTCTACTCTATATGCTTTATAAACTGAGCGGATGGGTCAAAACTTACGTATATTTTTTCTTAATTTATTCAAAGAAAATTCGCATGTATCCAATAGATTATACAATGCAAGGTACAACATTATTCGCTCTCATATGAGCTTCAAATAAATTTTCACGCGGTAGTCGGCAAGCCGAACAGATTTTTCTTTGAAATGGGTGCTTTCTCGTTCATCAATCCATTTCTTGCTTATATTTCGGGTATTTGCATTATAGCCTAAGCCAAGGATCCTAAGTAAAGGGGACGCATCCCCTTTAAGAAAAAGGAACATTTCTGACCCCATGGAAGTTGTATAAGATAGAGCAAATTTACCTTAATAGGAGCATATTACCTTCCCCTTGGTTACAATGAAAAAAAAGGCGCCAAAAACGTAGGTTATGTAGCAACGTTGTCGAATTTGCTTCTAAACTTTCTTCTGTGCTTCTCGCGATTGTTACATTTGTGCTGCTTGTTAAGTCATTTGTGCTTATTTAATTTTAAATTTTGGACTATACTTAGCCACTTCAGTGAGTGATAATTTAAGCTTGTTTATAACCTTCTCAAGCAATAAACAATGGGAAACCATTGAGAGGTAAGTTTGCCTCTAAAATTTAAGACCTGCGCAGTTTGTACCAAGCGTGTGCAGTTGGTTTTAGACTTGTGTTTCGTGTTGAATTCTCTCTGTTTTGGTTTTCGATAGGGTCACTTTTATGTATGGCAAATAGACTTAGTACGTCATCCCCTTTATTCAATATCCTTGCCCCAAGCAGAGCAGTGGCGTCAAAACTTGTTACTTTATTGTGCTCAATTTTTTAAAGCAAATGCGCTAGAAGTTATAACAGCTAAAAATACATGGTCAAAATTGATTCCGGTTATCATTGCTAAGTACATGAAATTCACTTTTTAAAAGTCATTCTTTACCTGAAAAGCTGGTATCGGTGTTGGTTTTCTGGCTTATCTGATGAATTGTTTGAAGATACATGTCCATCAAGTCCCTGGGTTCGCCATTTTTGAATGTCTCCTTATGACGATCTAGCTCGCTCTGGAAAAATTGTTAGACTGTATTTTAAGAGTAACGGCAAAATTAGAAGTTTAATTAAACTATGAACGAAGAATAACCTAAGGGGTATTATTAACTAGAGAGGTCTTATCAGTTCCTTTGAAGGTCTCATTTTCCTTTGAAAATTCGCTAATTATCCGGTTGAGCTGGAACATGTTTATAAGAAATTTTCATATCCATAATATATTTTGAGAACTGTGCAATCGATGGATGTGGTTGAGGTTTCTTTTTATTCTAAAAACATTAGCCAATCATTTAAAACAATTATAATAAAAAAAAAATTGTTTCGTCTAGTATAACACACGGCTATAATCAGTTGACAGCAGGGGAAAATAGTGTTGAGGAACCAATAATGTTGGCCTGATTTGAAATTGGGGGCGTGGTTTAACATTCAGGAATAACCTCATTGGCTCCTTCCCATTATTTTCACACGCTGTCAACTGATAATAGCCGTGTGACGCACTATTAGATTAAGATTAAGATTTATTTATTATTTTAAAAGCATACATACAGTATAATATAAATATCAGCATAAAACATTTATAAGTAACATAATAATAATAATAAAATTCTATTTGACAATGGAATATGCAAATGAAACTATGAAAATAATAAATTATTTAATAGCCGCATAAGCTATAGCTTGTGCGCGGCTATATATATTTCATCATTATTTGTTTTTCCTTATAATTTATAGAAGTATTTGTTATTTTATAATGTTAATCATTTATAATAATTTTTTACAAATATTTTGTTAATTTATAAATTTAATTACATTTCAAAGGTGAAAAATTCCATGCATTTTGGTTAATTAAAAATAAATAATATTTTTTTCCTTTTCATTTTTTAAATAGAAAAAATAATACATATTAATTTTAAAAAATAAAACATATAATTTGTTATGACTTTTATTGAAGATTAAGATGAAGCAATTTAAAAACTCCGTATTGAATTGTGTTCTCAAAATCTTATTAGTTCTTCTTCTCCTATGACATGATTTTTCAGCCAAGTTTTTTTAAAAATTATATCAGTTGTTTGACCTGTAGGGTGGTAACAAAAAATGTTCATATGCACATCTATACACTCATACACCTTTTGCCTTTTGCTTTCGAGCCAAATTTTGCTTCCCTTCTTACTAAAAATATGGAAAGCATTGTTTTTTTGCTCTTGGATCTGTAGGTGCTGAAACGTTGACATTTGATTAAAAAAGTGGGTGCTACATGTTAAAATTAAGTTTTGTTCTTATAATTAATTTTATTATATCAATCTTCATACTTGTAAGAATCGCCACAATCTTTGATGAATGCTAACGAATTGCCTGTAGCCAGATTTTTCTGGAGCTAAGTACCTTAAAAACAAATAATATAAATTTGATTAGATCTCTTAAATATTAATAGAATTATAGCTCTTAATAATGCCTAACTTATGTCGCTAGGGGCCACTTGGTTTTTTTCCTATATCAGTTCGTCATATAACTAGTTTATATAAGTGGCATAATGCCACGATATAAGCGAATTTCTACGATTAGAAATTCGCTTATATCGCGGCAGCACTAATACTAATTATTAAGTATTAACTAATTAATACTAAAAGTAATACTGTTTTATACGAATAAAATTATTAGTAAAACATGGGATGCGGGGTGCCTCGGAACTTTCCTCTCACATCGGATTCACTACGCTCATCCTCCCTGCTTCTGACTCGCTTCGCTCGTCCTCAGAATATATAAGTCGTTAAATTACTAATTTAGTATATACATTAGTTTCATTCCCAGCGGTCTGTTGAACCAGGCTCTGACCACGCTCGATGCAGCTTAACTTTTGATGATCCAACAAAAATCATGGAATACTTTTCGAATTGAAATGAAACTTAGTGTACTTATTTTTTACGTAATGGTATACACTTGTATTGAATTTCAACTTAATTTATTTTTTTCTGATTTTTTAAGAAACGTATAAATTTCATTAAAATTTAACTAATGCTAATGTTGGTCAGAAGACCAACATGTTGACATCCCATGCAACTTACTGGTCAGATGACCAACATGTTGACATCCCTATGCAATATTGCTGGGTCAGATCACCAACATGTTGACATCCCATGCAACATACTTGTCAGATGACCAACATGTTGACATCCCATGCATACATGTATACACTTGATTATTAAGTTATATTTCTTTATCAATTTTATAAAAAAAAAACTTCTTTATTAAATACCTGAGAATAGGGAATTGGCTAAAAAGACATCCCGTCATGTCAATTGAAGCGAATAACTCTGTCAAAAGACTTTGCAAGTCTTTCAAATCTTTATCTTCTGAACCATATCTTATACCTGCCATCATTGACCACAAGGTATTGAGGACATTAACAGAAAAAGCCTCGGACATTTCTGCTATGTATCCTTGAGAACCTGCAGCCTTTATTTTATTTGTAAATTCTTCCACCAATGCACCAGATTCAGATTGAATAAGTTCAGCCATTGTTCGACGACCAAACCCGAATTCTCTTAGTTGTCGAAGTACATATCTTCTTTGCTCAACCCAAAATTCTTCATCAGTTAGTAATAACCCTAAATAATAAACATAAGTCTGATTGATTTTATTTTTTTAAACAAATATTGTAGTTTGAAACTTGATTTTATTTCATTGAAGAACTTGTCATACTATTATGAATTATCTCACTCTGTGATAAATCCTAACAAATTGGAGTTTATTTAATTTAAGAACTTGTCTTACTAGTATGAATTATCTCACTCTGTGATAAATTCTAACAAACTGGATTTATTTTAATTTAAGAACTTGTCTTACTATTATGAATTATCTCACCTGTGATAAATTCTAAACAAACTGGATTTATTTTAATTTAAGAACTTGTCTTACTATTATGAATTATCTCACTCTGTGACAAACCCTAACAAACTGGAGTATATTCAATTTAAGAACTTGTCTTACTAGTATGAATTATCACACTCTGTAGTATACTACTATATTCTATATACTATACTTCTTGTACTATACTTTTTTGTATGGCAAATCGACATAGTGCGTCATTCCCTTTATTCAAGATCCTTATACATATATACTAGGTTTCAACTTTTTTATTATAATATTCCCACCTTTATATTTAATTCTCCTTGATCATGACCAATAATAACATCATGGACCATGAACAAGAATCTCGCTAATTATTACTAAAGGTTTTCATCGCATAAAAGTAGTATTTCTATGACAATAAAATTTCAGATTGTGAAAATGAATTAATGATACAATGACATCAAAAATAATGCTACAAGTATAAGAAATAATTTAAAATTTCTTACTATTTTATTTACCTCTTCTGATCCCCCATGTTCGTGTTTCATAGAAAGGTCCTTGGGGTCTGCCATCGAGTGCTTCATTTGTCAGCATTTCTTTTGTTACTTCGTATCCAAAGCATACCACCTGTCTGTCTTTACCGACCTAAACAAAAGTTTTACAATATTGAGTCCTACGGTCCTTTTTGTTAAACCTTTCAATGACGAAATGTGTTTGCATTTACTAATTAAACTTTATATTCTTTATTTATTTATTTACATATACGTATAAATAAATTTTATAAGCCATTTTACAAAACATTGTGAAATAATATAATCAAATTGAAAACATTAAAAATAACAAACAATAATAAAATTATACAAAAAAATATAGATTTAAATCTTAAATAAAGATTTTTTATATATAATATTGTGATCATTGAAATAAAACTAAACCTTTGAACTATAACAATTTTTTTATTGACTATAGGTAATAATTAAGATTGAATAATCCAAAAAAGGCAATCAAAAGAAAACAAGAAATCGTACCTTAAAACAATTTTTGATTAAGAAGATATAGTAAATTATGACAAAAAATTATAGTAAAGTATAAAATAATAAATACAAAAATAAATAGATAAAAAAGAAGTAGAAAATAGAAAACAAATAAAAAAATCACCTTAAGTCCAATGACTCCTCCATATTTCTTAGCTAAGTCTGCTATTGCGAGATAAAGATATCCTCCATGCTTTTTTCTTAATTTAGCTACTTCTAATCCCGATCCTAGGATGGGAAGCCATGCTGGACCTAAAACAATCAAATAAAAGTTCCACCCCATTATCAGCATTAGTTCAATTTTTTTTAATTACATAAATATGTTTTTTTGAGGTAGTACGTAATTGAGCGCTTTATTGGACCGTTTTTAGGATGAAAAGCCAATCATTATTGTTATAGGAGGTTATTTAGTACTTTTCACCTCCGAGGACAATAATGAATGTAAAAAAACTCCTAGGACGTAAAAGTAATTCATATATTGCCGCCATTACTGTATTGAAGCGTGTTCAAAAAACAATCTGTGTTAAACCTTCATGAGTTTTCTTTAAAAACGTTAATTTTGTTTCTGTTTTTGTTTGTAGACTAATTTCTTTTCGTTTTTAAAAGGTGTTCTAATTGACAATTTTTGTGTGTTTATTTGTAAAGCTTTTACATTTTTGAGTAAAAGTGTGAAGCTATGGATGAATTTAATGACGCGATAATATGGAGTTAATAATAATTGGACGTTTGTTTTTTTTTCAATTAAGTATATAGTGCAGTTTAATGAGTGCTATTTTTTGATTTTTTTAATAAGTGCTTTATTTAATGAGTGCTACCTCAAAAAAAATAGTGTATGCCATCCGGCTGAGAATGTCTTTATGTCTTGGCAATTTTTCCCGACTCGCTTCGCTCGTCGGTAAATGTAATTGCCGTGACATAGAGACCCACTTCTCAGCCTTATGGCATAAATAACTATTTTATGACATTTGTTTTACAATCGAAACTTATCCAATGAGGAAGAGGCATACATTTTAACCTATAGGTTTTGTGTTTTGTTAGGTTAATCGAGGTAAGAAAACATTTATTTCAAAGAAAAAAATGAAAATATTAATTATACAAATTTTTATAACCAATTAAATAGTTATTTATGCCATAAGGCTGAGAAGTGTGTCTTTATGTCACGGCAATTAGATTTACCGACGAGCGAAGCGAGTCGGGAAAAATTGCCAAGACATAAAGACATTCTCAGCCGGATGGCATACACTATTTTTTTGAGGTAGCACTCATTAAATAAACTGCGCTATATACTTAATTGTAAAAAAAAACAAACGTCCAATTAACTCCATATTATCGTCGTCATTGAATCCATCCATAGCTTCACACTTTTACTCAAAAAATGTAAAAGCTTTACAAATAAACACACAAAATTGTCAATTAGTTAGAAGACCTTTTAAAAACGAAAAAAAATTAGTCTACGAAAAACAGAAACAAAATGAACGTTTTTAAAGAAATCTCATGAGGTTTTTACACCGATTGTTTTTTTGAACACGCTACATTACAGTAATGGCGGCAATATATGAATTACTTTTACGTCGTTGGAGTTTTTTTACATTCATTATTGTCCTCGGAGGTGAAAAGTACTAAATAACCTCCTATAACAATAATGATTGGCTTTTCATCCTAAAAACGGTCCAATAAGTGCTCATTACGCTACTACCTTAAAAAAAAAATATATATTTAAAAAGTAAGATTCGCGGCAAAAAGCTATTACGTCATTGGGTTGTTTAGTTTCAAATCTCATGGTCAAATCTCAAGTTGGGTTTTGGACAAACGTTTAAAACCCATTTTTAGTTATACCAGTTATCATTGTATTGGGTGTTCTTTTTAATTTTTCAATGCTCAAAATTATCATACTAACCTGGATCTGTAATGTCTAATCATACAAATCTGAAATGTTTTAGGAACAGCTTTTCGGATTTCAGTGAAAACAGAAAGTTTTACTTGATTGTTGTTTACCTTACGTTTCGTTCAAATTTTGATATTAATCCTTAGAATTTGGGTAAATAGTTATTATTTTATTCTTTTGTAAAAGATCACATGAATAATTGCTAGTTTTAAATTATTTTTGTTCAACTTAAGTACGTACATACATATATCATCAT
>JACMZG010001908.1:11536633-11559133 GCA_018340805.1 Microvelia longipes
TATATATATATGTTATATTAATTCTATTTTACTTCATATAAAATGCGTTTTAGTTACAAATAGTTGTACAACACAATAACAAAGTTTGAAAAAAGGAAATTGAATCAAAAAATTTGACCCTGATATCAATTTATTTGTAGAGGTTAAAAGAAAAGCTGTTGGGAATCAGTTTAGAGAGGATGTAACCAAACCATCCCACTAGGATATCGCTATCCTAGGACAACTAATAAAACTCTATTCGAGCCGCTTGTTTGTTGCTCAATCAAGTAATTATTGGAAAATTGCCTCTTTTAAAATATTTTTTATACAAGACAAATTCGTTTTAGACATGCAAGAATATAATGTCTTGTTTAATGTTGGTGAACAAATAATAGTAATTTGGGATGATAATATTATAACTGATACGACAAGTTAATTCTACACTAAAAGTTCTATCATATAAAAATTATCTGTCTACGAGTATAAACCTAAAAGTCTATAAAGCTTAAAATGTCTATAAAACTGAAAGTTTATAAAACTAAAAGTCTATAAAAACTAAGTCTATAACACTATAAAAGTCCCACCAGGTAATAAAACTAAAAGTCTATTAAAACTAAAAGTCTATAAAAGTTTATAAAACTAAAAGTCTATAAAAACTATAAAAGTTTATAAAACCAAAAGTCTATAAAACTTAAAGTCTATTTATGATCTAAATGTCTATAAAATCTATAAATCTATGAAAGTCTTTAAATCAAAAAGTCTATAAAACTACAAGTCTAAACAACTATAAGTCTATAAAACTAAAAGCCTATAAAACTATAAAAGTCTATAAAACAAAAAGTCTATAAAACTATAAAAGTCTATAAAAACTATAAAAGTTTTTAAAACCAAAAGTCTATAAAACTAAAAGTCTATTTATGATCTAAATGTCTATAAAATCTATAAAAAAGGAACGAAGAAAAGAGTCTCTTCACAAAACAATAATTTATTCAAAGCGCTTTCAACCAAACATGAGGCCATCATCAGTGCCTGTACAAGTAGTTATTCAACTACTTTTTAATAATGCTGTTTTACTATATTTCTATGTTCAAGAAAGCCTTAAAATATACCAATGGTCATACATGACTCCTTAGTTTTTTTTATTTTAATCCTTTAAATGAATAATTACAATACATTTTATTTTATTTGTATATTATTTAATAACAATATATTATCATACGTTTTGTTCATTTGGTTTTATTGCAGTAAAACGTCAAATTTTTGACAATTATACCAAAAAAACCGTAACTTTTTGGTATAATTTTAAATTAAGTGCCAATAAAAACAAGCTGTTAAACTTATCTGTTAAATATAAAAGTTAATTGACTGATTATCAGTTGTATTTTTAATAAATTCTTATCTTTGTACTTATTTATATCTTAGTTTATAACTTAAACCATATCGGGTACGGGGTACCTCGGAACTTTTTTAATTCCAACCTTTCCAAATCTCAATCCGATGACATCATTTTTCTGCTTTTCATGTTTTTTCGTTGTCATTATTTGCCGGTTAATGGCGTCATACAAAATATTTTCCGAATGGGCACAACTACAATCGTAAACTGATTTTTTGTACTCAGAGTCAACTCTCTAGCATAAATACACTAGGAGCTACAACGATACACACACACAAACATACAGAATACTTTGTGAAAACCACTCAAAAAGTCTTGAAAACACCTGACACGGATAATTCCCGTGAAATCCCGGTTTCAGATTTTTTTGTAAACACAATACTGAGGATAAGTAAAGTGGAAGAAAGATTTACAGGAGGTTGTAACATCTGAAACGTGTGATTTAGGTGAAATTTCGTTTATTTTAGTGCTAACACAATAGATTTAGGTGAAATTTCGTTTATTTTAGTGCTAAAAAAATAGATTTAGGTGAAATTTCGTTTATTTTAGTGCTAAAAAATAGATTTAGGTGAATTTCGTTTATTTAGTGCTAACACAATAGAATTAGGTGAAATTTTGTTTATTTGAGTGCTAACACAATATATTTAGGTAAAATTTCGTTTATTTTAGTGCTACGGAGTGATATCAATGGAAATTTTCTCCTTCTAATTATGCCACGATAAAATAACTTATAACTGAAGTACTAATAACAATTGTTTTGTAGTCGTACTTAACTAAATAAATAAAAAAAAAAAATATTTTAGTGCTAACACAATAGATTTAGGTGAAATTTTGTTTATTTTAGTGCTAAGACAATATATTTAGGTGAAATTTCGTTTATTTTAGTGCTAACACAATAGATTTAAGTGACATTTCTTAGTGCTAACACAATACTTTCCAACACACCATAAATGAGGAAAAGTAAAAACGAGTATTACAAATTGCTCTAATTAACCCAAATACTATCGATAGATTGATTATTTCGAAATCTTATTCTGTGAATTCAATGAACCCTAAAGCATATGCTTGACCCGATATTTACCCGCGTATTAATTTCGTCTGAGAATTAGATTATCTTCTTTTATCACCTCCTCTCTTTGACTATTAATTAATCATTTTTATCTTGCGAGTTGAACGTCTATTACGCCATTCTGATAAACATTTCTTATGAAAATAGAATACAGTTTTGAGCTGATTTCTTCATTTTGAGTTTCTTTCAGTTTAAAGCATAACGCACTCTAATTTTATTATTGAATATTTGAAATTTTGACTAAATTGCTCAATGCGTACTGTATCTGCAATTATTAGTTTTTTTAAAGAAAATATATATTTATTGTATAAACCAGGACAAGCGATAATAAATATTAAATAAACTTTGAATACTTTACATTGAATTCTTAGGAATTTTTATTGAACGTCAAAGTGAGTTCAGGCTCTGTCGGTGCTCTGATGAGATAGACGTAACGAAACCAAGTGGGACATGAAATTATGTCGAGCCATCAATGATGACGAATGATGGAACATTAAACAATAGTTCCCAGATGTAGCATTGCATTTTGCTTGTTACATTTTGTGTCAACTATTAATGTTCTGCAAAACTCGGTAATGTCAAATGATATTAATCTTATCAATTTATTCAGGATGGCAGCACTCTTTAAATATACCACCTTGTTAAAACACTTATAAAAGTTCAAAATATTTATAGGTTATTAACTTCAGGATTTAGTCATTTATTTTAGTGAATTTTCTTTGGGAAAAATCGCTAATGAGATGGCTGTGGTGGGGGTGGGGACAAAAGATTTTGTGAAGAATCCGTTTTAGAGGATATTGATCACGAAAAAAATAAGTTTTGTAAATTGTTTCAAAAGTCTAAGTGACCAAAAAGTCAAAAAAAACTGCAAACCAAAAATACGGCAGGTAAACAAAAAATTTGGAGTGGGGTGTCGTTCCTATGTTTTTGGGACGCTGAACCGAACGAACCCGTTCTGAAATCGATAAAATCGGCTTAAGCAACCAAAAAAGTTAAAACAAAAACGGTGGTAAATCAGTGGATAACCTAAAATACGGACAATAAACAACATATGTTGAGTATAGGGTGTCATTTTTTATGTTTTTTGGGCTGCCGAATCCAATAATAGTTAACACGAGGGTTCCAAGGTTTGAATCTTAGTACCGGCGCTAACTTTTTATCGTTTTATTTAAATACTGTAAATGAAGTTAATAATTTCAATATAATTCTGGCGCAGTCGTACGCAAGTTTGAATTTTCTTTGGATAGCGCACTTTATGCTTATCAATACAATAGTTGCCTAAGTTTTCGGTTCATATTTAGCAACCTCAGCAGCAGCGTCACTGATTGACGCAAAAAAACTTAGTAAATAACTGCAAACCAAAAATACGGCAGATGAACAAAAAATTTTAAGTGGGGTGTCGTATATAAAAAACGTGCTAAAAATTAGCATAAGCTGAAGTTCAAATGAACGTAAATAATGCTGCCCCGTACAGTGTAATCTATATGATAAATATGTTGTTTTTTTAAATTTTAGCAACAATTTGTGATACTACATTTCAGGTTATTAAATATATCTCGAAAACTTAAGCCACAATCTTAAGTGGAAAAATCCAAAATAATACGCAAAGAAATGCGCACATAAAGAAAAATTCGGTTCTCCGCGCCAGCATTTTTTACAAACAATTGACATCGTATCCTCTTTAACATCGCATGACATCGTATCCTCCCTATATGCCAAGTTTCGTTTTGATTCGCAAAAACGCAGGGGTAGAAAATTTTATATACATACACACATAAATATAGACACACAAATATATATTATATATTATATATATATATATATATATATTATATATATATATATATATATATATATATATATATATATATATTATATATATATATTTGTGTGTGTGTGTCTATATGTATTTGTGTATGTTATTATATTATATTATATATTATATATATATATATATATATATATATATATATATATATATATATATATATATAAACACATAAGCTTCTTATTTTATATTTAAAGCTAGTGAGCAATATTTCATTTTTTTGCCTATTAACACATTTAGCCATTATCTGGGAACAAAATTGAAAAAAGAGAAATAATAATAAAGGACAAGTAAAGGTGCTAGTCAGAATGAGTGCATTGCTTCACAGTGGTTCAGGAATTATGTAAGATTAGAATAGTGTGTTAGGAGGTTATCTAGTAACAGGCTTGTATACGGAGTACAGACGATTACGTCATGTCTCCTGCAACAGAATAGACGAATCAAGGATAAGGTCGTCTTGGTGCATCTGGAAATCTTTATTATCAGCTGAGCGAACACTACTTTGTTTTTTATTCGTCGCTAATAATAAATAAATAAGTTATAGTGCTATACAAATATAGTGCTATATGTATATAGTTATAGTGCTATATGCTATGACAAAATCCCCAGTTAATTTTTAATTCTATTAATAGCTAATTACATAAAAAATTGATTTTCATTATTTTAATTATAAAACAAAAAAATTGGGTATAAATAAAAACTCGGGTAAAATGTTTTATTAAAAAATCGAAAATTCGGGTTTCGCAAAAAAATGAACCTTCGCCATTCGCATAACTTCGGACTCGCTTTTGTATTGCTTTAAGTTTTACTTTTACGGGTACTTCAATAAGTCTTGAACTCTAATTCTTGTTCCAAATTCTTTTGCTTGTTCATAAGTGTTATGCGAGGTAGAGACACATACAATACTCTCACACACATAATAAAAACCACTCAGAGCTTATTAAAAATACCTGCAACGGGTCAATATTGTTAAATATAAATTTTCTGAAATTATGGTGGACGCAATACTTCTCCCATTATTTGGCTTGGGTATGCCAAATAATTGCCAAGCCGCGTTCCACCGATATCATATAAAGCCGCGACTGATTTGTGCTGCGATTAAAACTCAGCACGAACTATACGGTAAGTACATCACAGGAAAATCGTATGGGAAGAGAATGGCTGAAGGAATCAAATCAAACAGGATCTAAGTCAATACGAATAACAGGTTTAATCGAATCCACAGGTAAAACAAGTAGTATCTTATACAGTCCAAGAGCCAGACCTGAAAAACTGTGACTAACTTTGGTTTGTAATACTTCAAATCAAATTTTTCTGAAAATATACCTTAAATTATGAAGAAAAAACATAGTCGTCTATCCAGAGTGAATCCCTTCATATGATTGCGCGTGTTAAAATTTTTATAAAATTGCAGAAATGTCACTTTTCTTGAAATAAGTGGTTTCCTGTGGGTCGTGCGGAGAACACGAATAGAACATTTTATAAAGACGATTAAATTTCCAATGAAGCGAGTGTTTAATAATCAAAATCGGAGTTCTGCAACCAAAGTTATGGCCCTTTCAAAAACATTAAAAAATGGTTCATTTATGCAATCAGCGAATTTCTTCAAAGAAATATAGACTTTTAGTGCATTTTTTAGTCATTTAACAAGTGTTGTAATTAGCTGCAGTTATCCGATTTTGACGAAAAAATACTTGATTTATAGGAAATTTTATCAGCTTTAAATAATGTTCTATTCATGTTTTACACACGACCCACAGGGAACCATTTATTACAAGAAATCTGGAATTCGTGCGATTTTCTAACATTTTGAGCGAGCGCATTCATATAAAGGGCTCAACTCTGGATATGCTTTTCCTTCATAATTTAAGGTATATTTTCAGAAAAATTTGGTTTAAAGTAGTACAAAATGAGTCACATTTTTAAGCTTGGCTCTTGGACTTAGGCTATTGGACTCTTATTAGAAGGAAAGGAATACTGCCGATAACTGTTCTTTTGTACGCATTTTTTAGCGAATTTCCTTTGGAAATATTGTTTTATTTATTAAGTGGCTTAGTTTCAAAGTAAAGCTAATTTCAAAAAGGAGACTATAGTTTATAGATTATTAACTTTCCTAATGTATTCGCTGTAATGTATTCGATTGTAAAATCGAGTTCGGGATATTTTGGAACATTCTTACTTACTTACTTGCCTTTCTCAAACAAACTTAGTATACTTATTATTTCGTAAAGGGATATACTTGTACTGGATTTCAACTCAATTAAATTATTTAGATTTAAAAAAAACGTATACAAATCATTTAATAAAACTTGAACTAATGCTGGTAATAAGATGAAACTTATTTCTAAACTTATAACCTACCGCACATGTGTTGGTCTTATATAGGACTATATGCGTTCCAAATCTCAAATCAATTAAAATATTGTTCCACAATTTTTTAATTTTCAAAATTTTTGCCGAGTCATAATTGCGGGTTAATGATATATGAAAATAATTTTCCGGGTACTACAACCAGACCTAAATATTGATTTTTGATACAGTTTTAATTCTCTATAGCATACTTACACTAGGACAAGAAGATACGACGATAACAGACAAACACATACAGACAAATATGTTAAAAACCAATCATAGGGTCTTAAAAACATACTATAGAAGGGGTTATATACTATACTATAGAACTGATAACCTATCGATACTAATTTACAGCACAGATGGTTGATATACTATTCTACAAAACTAATTACTTGGTTATATACAATACTATAGAACTAATTACCTACCAATACTAATTTACAGAACAGATGGTCGATATACTATTCTACAAAACTAATTACTTGGTTATATACTATACTATAGAACTGATTACCTACCGATACTAATTTACAGAACAGATGGTCGATATACTATTCTAAAAAACTAATTACTTGGTTATATACTATACTATAGAACTGATTACCTACCGATACTAATTTACAGAACAGATGGTCGATATACTATTCTACAAAACTAATTACTTGGTTATATACTATACTATAGAACTGATTACCTACCGATACTAATTTACAGAACAGATGGTCGATATATACTATTCCAAAAAACTAATTACTTGGTTATATACAATACTATAGAACTGATTACCTACCGATACTAATTTACAGAACAGATGGTCGATATACTACTCTAAAAAACTAATTACTTGGTTATATACTATACTATAGAACTGATTACCTTCCGATACTAATTTACAGAACAGATGGTCGATTATACTATTCTAAAAACTAATTACTTGGTTATATACTATACTATAGAACTGATTACCTACCGATACTAATTTACAGAACAGATGGTCGATATACTATTCTAAAAAACTAATCACTTGGTTATACACTATACTATAGATCTGATTACCTACCGATACTAATTACAGAACAGATGGTCGATATACTATCACTGGTTATACTATACTATAGATCTGATTACCACCGTACAGAATAGGTCGATATACTATTCTACAAAACTAATTACTTGGTTATATACTATACTATAGAACTGATTACCTACGATACTAATTACAGAACAGATGGTCGATATACTATTCTAAAAAACTAATTACTTGGTTATATACTATAATATAGAACCTACCGATACTAATTTACAGAACAGATGGTCGATATACTATTCTACAAAACTAATTACTTGGTTATATACAATACTATAGAACTGATTACCTACCGATACTAATTTACAGAACAGATGGTCGATATACTATTCTACAAAACTAATTACTTGGCTATATACAATACTATAGAACTGATTACCTACCGATACTAATTTACAGAACAGATGGTCGATATACTATTCTACAAAACTAATTACTTGGTTATGTGGGCTCGCAAGTAAAAAACTATTAGGCTTTAAAAGTCCTTTACTAAATACAAACTAAGAAATAAAAATACATTACGTACAAAAATATGAACACATGGGATCCTGAAGCATAGAATTCTTCCTCAGCTTCTTTAACTTTTTGCCGCAACAGTGTTGCATTAGAAGGGCAATATATCTTAACCCCCACATCACTCTCCCCCCAGTGACAACGCTAATGAACGACTTCTAAATAGCGAGTAGGAAATTTAACTTTTCTACCGCAGCGTGTCATCGCAGGTGAGGAATGGTGTGGAGAGTCAGAGGGAATATTTACACAGGGTGTCAGGACATTATTTTTAATTTGGATATTGCTTTTTTCTTTCTCGTTTGGCAGTTGAAATTGGTTAGAGGTATAAGCAACGTCATCATTCAAAATGTATGCAGGCTTGAGACGATCGATCGTTACATTTACAGGCTTTCCTTTGATTAAAATGGTGAAATATTTATCAGATCTTTCTATCACCAGATAGGGTCCTTCGTAAGGTCTTTTAAGAGAAGACTTGACTCTGTCGATTCTTAAAAAGACATGGGTTGAAGCAGACAAGTCTTTGTGAACAAATGAAGTCCTGCTGTTCTTATGTTTAACATCAGTTGGTTGCAACATATTCATTTGGTGTCTTAGCTGAGATACAAATGCAGGTAAATCAGGTTGAGGTTTGGGAGTCTCAACAAAAAAATCTCCAGGTAAACGTATTGGACAACCATAAACTAATTCTGCAATAGAAGCTTTAGCATCCTCACGGATCATACTTCTAAAAGCAAGTAATACTGTAGGAAGTGAGTCAGTCCATGACTCACGTGCCTGAGCCTTAATAGCGGATTTAAAAGTCCTGTGGAACCGCTCGATTTTGCCATTGGCCTGGGGATGGTAGGAACAAGTACGTGTCATCTTAGATCCACATAAGTTAGATAATGCTCGAAACAATTCAGATTGGAACTGACTTCCTTGATCTGTAACAATCTGAAGAGGTGAACCAAAGCGTGCTATCCAGTTAGTAAAAAATGCTTTAGCCACAGTCTCGGCCTGTATATTGTTCAATGGTATTACCTCAACCCAATTAGTGTATCTATCAATGCAAGTTAAACAGTAATGAAAATCATTCGATGGTGGCAGTGGGCCAATGAGGTCTATGTGCACAACTGCAAATCTTTCATCATCATTTGGATAATGGGCTACTGGTGCCTTAGTATGTCTTATAACCTTACTAGTTTGGCATGCATTACAAGTTTTGGTCCAATGTTTAACATCTTTTTTTATATTGGTCCAAATAAATTTTGATGAAATAAGTCTGACTGTGGTCTTAATACCAGGGTGAGACATTTCATGATAATGTTTAAAAATATTAAATCTAAATTTTGAAGGCAAATAAGGTCTGATATTATTGGTTGATACATCACACCAAAGAAGTTTACCACTTGGAGTAGGACACTGTTTAAATTTGAGAGATGAATTATTATTACCAGACTGTAATTGTAGCAGTTCCTTATCCTCAACTTGAGCATCTGCAATGTCATCATAGTTAATACTAGTTAGCTCCTCAATGCGAGATAATCTATCAGCAATAATATTCTGTTTGCCAGAAATGTGTCGCAAGTCGGTAGTGAACTGAGATATATATTGCAAGTGTCGAAGCTGCCGGGGTGATGCCTTTTCATTGGATTGGCGGAATGCATGGATCAATGGTGCATGATCTGTGTATACAGAAAAAGTTCTTCCTTCTAAAATATATTTAAAATATTTGATAGCTAGATAAATACCTAACAGCTCTCGGTCATAGGTTGAATATTTTTTTTCGGTATCTGAAAACTTTTTGGAGAAAAAACCAATAGGTTTCCAAGATCCATCAATGTACTGTTGAAGAGCAGCTCCTGCAGCATAATCAGATGCATCAACAAACAAAGATAATTCAGACTTTGCATTCAGTGAAGTTAATAGAGCTGCATTTACTAAAGATTGTTTACAAATATTAAATTGAGCAATTGTTTTATCTGTCCAATCTAGTTTTCGGTTGTCATTCTTTTTAGATCCTTTAAGAAATTCATGTAGAGGTGCCTGATCTTGAGCAGCATGAGGTAGATGTCTTCTATAAAAATTTAAAACTCCCAAAAAATGACGTAGTTCCTTCACAGTTTTTGGTAAATTGTAGTCTAAAAATAGCAGTTGCCCTTTGTGGGTCTGGTTTAACTCCAGCTGTAGTAATAAGGTAGCCTACAAATAAAACTTCACTTACTCCAAACACTGATTTAGAAAGGTTAATACGTAGACCATATTGAGCTAGTCTTGCTAGTATAGTCTCAAGATGTTTTCGATGTTCAGCTAGAGAGCTTGAAGCAATCAAAATGTCATCAAGGTAGCAGAAACAGAACGGTAAGTCCCTGAGTACTTCATGAATAAATCTTTGAAACGAACTAGGGGCATTTCGCAACCCAAATGGCATGTAGTTCCATTCAAAGAGCCCAAAAGGGGTAATCACCGCAGTTTTTTGTTTATCCTCTTCATTTAGCGGGATTTGATAAAAAGCTTGATATAGATCAATTTTTGAAAATATAATTTTTCCTTCAAGTATTTCATGGACATCCTCTATTCGAGGGATAGGATATCTGTCTGGGAGAGTTCGGGCATTAAGTCTCCTATAGTCTCCACAGACTCTCCATTGACCGTTTTTCTTCATTACAAGATGTAAAGGACTCGCCCATTGAGATTTTGAGGGTCGAATTATGTTATTATTGAGCATATATTGAAATTCTTGCTTAGCCACTTTAAGTTTGTGCGAGTCCAGCGGGCGCGGTTTACTATAAACCGGAGGACCACTGGACGTAGCAATATAGTGTTTCACATCATGTTGAACTTCAGTAGGAGTCACACCAGGTTTAGTTAGCTCTGGATGCTTACTTAATAAATCAGAAAACTTGTTATTTGAGTCTAGTGTACTTACAAAATCTTCAGAAGAGATACAGTGAAGAGAACCATTTATACACAAGTTAGTTTTTTGATCAATTAGCTTCTTATTCTTTAGATCAATTAATAGATCAAAGTTACGTAGAAAATCAGCTCCTAGAATACCTTTATTGGTATCAGCAATAATGAACTTCCATTCGAAAGTTTCTTCTTAAGCCTAAATCTACGTTTAGAAGTTTGAACCCATAAGTAAGAATTTCCGTGCCATTGGCAGCATATAATTTAAAGTCATTGACCTGGCCGGATGTCTTAAGTTTTCCATAAAAAGATGCTGGTACTACTGAGCAATCAGCTCCGCTGTCAACCAGATATCTTAAACCTGAATGTTTATCAGTAATAAATAATCTATGTTGATGGCCAGGAAGGGTTTCTGTGGCAGCACAGCTGGCCTCTGTTACTGCCCGCTGGAGTTTCCCTTATTATTTTGAATTTGGGTCCATTGGCAATTAGGGTTACATTTTTCAGGGTAACATCTAGTACCAAACCTAAAATGACCATAACAAAACCTGCCTTTAGGATCGAATTTAGCTCTACTACGGCTTCGTCTACGACCAGGAGCCTGACTATTGTTATCACTTCTACCACGGCTTCGTGACCGCTCACGTTCAGTAAGCTTAGATTCTAAAGCCTCTATTCTCTTGCATAATTTTTCTAATATCTTTGCAGAATTGTCCACGGAAGCTTCATTGACAAATCCGGACGGTGACCGTATGTCCCAAATTTTATCACCCATCTCAGAAAGAACAGTAAGATCGCCATCAGATATAGTTAAAATACTACGGACATCAGCTGGCAATTTATCCAACCACAATGTTTTAAGTAATTTCTCTGAAACTTCTGAACCTGATAAACTCCTCATTTTTCGAAGCAATTGGCTTGGTTTGCAATCACCAATTTCAAGACCACTGACTAATTTTCTAATTTGTTTTTCCTCACTTTCTTTATAAATTTTTAAAAGTCTTTTCTTTGCTACAGAATATTTAGCATCTTCCTGAGAGTCTACTAGGTCCCAAATATTTTCTACAACTTTAACGTCTAATTGAGACATTATGTAATTGAATTTTGTACTTTCGGCTCTAACATTGTGTAGTTTGAATTGAGCCTCGACCTGACAGAACCAAATTTCAGGTTTGTCAGGCTAAAATGTTGGAAGTTTAATAGTGCTTACTTTATCAATATCAGCGTCCAACACAGAATTTGCCGGCGACAACGGCAGCGGCGGAAGATCATCCATATCGCACAAAATCAATATCGCACAAAATCAAAACACAACTCGGGGTCACCAATGTGGGCTCGCAAGTAAAAAACTATTAGGCTTTAAAAGTCCTTTACTAAATACAAACTAAGAAATAAAAATACATTACGTACAAAAATATGAACACATGGGATCCTGAAGCATAGAATTCTTCCTCAAGCTTCTTTAACTTTTTGCCGCAACAGTGTTGCATTAGAAGGGCAATATATCTACCCCCACAGTTATATACAATACTATAGAACTGATTACCTATCGATACTAATTTAAGAACAGATGGTCGATATACTATTCTACAAAATAATTACTTGGTTATATACAATACTATAGAACTGATTACCTATCGATACTAATTTACAGAACAGATGGTCGATATACTATTCTACAAAACTAATTACTTGGTTATATACAATACTATAGAACTGATTACCTATCGATACTAATTTACAGAACAGATGGTCGATATACTATTCTACAAAACTAATTACTTGGTTATATACAATACTATAGAACTGATTACCTACCGATACTAATTTACAGAACAGATGGTCGATATACTATTCTACAAAACTAATTACTTGGTTATATACAATACTAATAGAACTGATTACCTACCGATACTAATTTACAGAACAGATGGTCGATATACTATTCTACAAACTAATTACTTGGTTATATACTATACTATAGAACTGATTACCTACCGATACTAATTTACAGCACAGATGGTCGATAATACTATTCTACAAAACTAATTACTTGCTATATACTATACTATAGATATGATTAAATATCTTTACTATTTTGCAGAACTGATGTACTATACTATAGAATTGTTCTTTTCTACGCATTTTGTTTTATTTATTGAGTGGCTTAGTTTCAAATTAAAGTTAATTTCAAATAATTATACAATTAGAAGACTATAGTTTATTCTTACTAACCTTACATCTTTTTATAGAAATATAACCATAACTATCAAAACATAAACACAAAAAAATCAAGAACTTTTGATAGAGAAAGTCATGCTGGAAAATTCCGGACAGAAAATTACTCATTTAACTCCTTTCTTTAAATATTCAAGGCTACAACTCAATTAATTCAATAACTTATAATCAATTAACTTATTCAGACGTTGTGATAGCAGTAAAAACTGTTTATGATTGCTAGTGATTCCAGACGAGATTTAGGCATTGGGTGAGGGATATTCCCAGTTTAAGATAGGTAAAAGATTGTAAAGATAATATGGGTGAAATACTGGTTTTGGATTATTTGCAAAAACATTACTTTTCCTATATACCTACGGTATAAATAAGAAGAAATCAAAAATTTGTTTTGCAGTATAGACATTATACTGAACTAGAGCGCTTTGGACGTTTTTACCAAATCACTAGTTGATTAACTTTAGTATTGAACAATTATCTTAAATTTCGCCGATTTTGCAGGTTAAAGGCGGTATCTAAGATATTCTTTGATACTTGAAAACTTTTATTTTAACAATCTTTTTCGAGTAATGTTAACTTTCATAAAAGTTTTCAAACAATAAGTCTCCATAGGAGTAAACATAAACGTTTTTAAAAAATAAGTCTCCATAAGGTAAACATAAAAGGTTTTCAAATAATAAGTCTCCATAAGAGTATCAAAGTTTTCAATAAGTCTCCATAAGAGTAAACATAAGTTTCAAAAATAAGTCTCCATAAGAGTAAACATAAAAGTTTTCAAACAATAAGTCTCCATAAGAGTAACTAAAAGTTTTCAAACAATAAGTCTCCATAGGAGTAAACATAAAAGTTTTTAAAAAATAAGTCTCCATAAGAGTAAACATAAAATTTCAAATAATAAGTCTCCATAGGAGTAAACATAAAAGTTTTTAAAAAATAAGTCTCCATAAGAGTAAACATAAAAGTTTTCAAATAATAAGTCTCCATAGGAGTAAACATAAAAGTTTTTAAAAAATAAGTCTCCATAGAGTAAACATAAAAGTTTTCAAACAATAAGTCTCCATAAGAGTAAACATAAAAGTTTTCAAACAATAAGTCTCCATAGGAGTAAACATAAAAGTTTTTAAGTTTCAAAACAATAAGTCTCCATAAGAGTAAACATAAAAGTTTTCAAAAAAAGTCTCCATAAAGTAAACATAAAAGTTTTCAAACAATAAGTCTCCATAAGTAACATAAAGGTTTTCAAAAAATAAGTCTCCATAAGAGTAAACATAAAAGTTTTCAAAAATAAGTCTCCATAAGAGTAAACATAAAAGTTTCCAAAAAATAAGTCTTCATAAGAGTAAACATAAAAGTTTTCAAAAAATAAGTCTCTATAAGAGTAAACATAAAAGTTTTCAAAAAATAAGTCTCTATAAGAGTAAACATAAAAGTTTATATAAAATTAAATGTATAACAAGACAGTAGCTTTTGTTTGTTTAAATCTTCATTTTAGACAAAAAAATCGGGTACGGGGTACCTCGGAACTTTTCCTCATTACATCGGATTTGCTACGCTAATGCTGCCTGCTTCCGACTTGCTTCACTCGTCCTCAGAAATAAAGTTTATACTGCAAAATACCTTTGGACTCGCTTCGCTCGTCTTTAGATAGAAAATGCATCCGTATCATTCTCAACAGTCATTCATCTGACCACGCTCAATGCTGCTTAATTTTTGTGATCCAACAAAAATCATGGATATACTTGTATTGCAACGAAACTAAGTGGGCTAATTTATTACGTAAAGATGTATACTTGCACCAAATTTTAACTCAATTGAAACAGTTCCTATTTTTTTTAATAAACGTACATAAGTCATTCGATAAAAATAAACTAATACTAATAATGAAACTTAGCACACATGTTAGTCTTATACATAGTTACATGCGTGCCGAATCTTAATACGGTCGCATAATTTTTCCGCATATTAAGATATTTCGAAATTTTCGCTGAGTCATTATTGCAGGTTAATGACGTCATAAAAAATATTTTCCGATAGCACAACTACAGCGGAAGACTGATTTTTGTAGAAAGTTTTAACTTTCTAGCATAAACGATGAAAATGATAACGGACAAAAAACCCACACATACATACAGACAGACAACTTTGCGAAAACTACTCAGGAGGCTTTAAAAACGCCTGAACGGATAATTCCGGTTTCATCCCGTTTCGATTTTTTGCAAACACGATTCTTTTCCTATATACCTACGGTATAAATAAGGGAAAGTAAAAATGCTTCTTGATTAACATACTAATTTAAAATACGTATCGTGTTCTCCATATGTATTTAATAATAGTTCGAAACGTAGTATTTCGGAACGTAATAATTCGAAACGGCTCCTGACTGATTTATAACCACTTTAAATATGGTGGATTGGTTGTTGTGGTGTGTTATTTTTTGTTCATTTTCGTGTTATTAGCGAATTATTATGCCAGCTGTGTTGTCCACCTTCGACTATCACATTTAAAGCAATGTGGCTTAAAATGGCATAATTGCCACAGGATAAGCATATTTTCTAGTGTGTCCCTCCGCTACGCAGGCACGTTTTGAGATGTCCGTGTATTGCGGTCGTATCGCTTCGGGACCTCTTTTATTCGATTTAGCATTAATTTAAGAACATGTGTAAATATTTGAGAAAAGTTTAGGGAAGTCAATTTTACAGTTGTTGTCGGTATTTCTATCTTGGTTCGATAGAACTATGTCTTAATTAAAAACGAAACTCGACAAAATATAATTCTGTTAATCTAACCTGGATTTTCTTTACGTTGTTTGATAGGTCGTAAAGTAGGTTTATAACGTCGTACAATATTCATAATCAAGGTTCCTTGAAGTAATAAGCTTAATTTTATACCATTTGATACTTTGTAAACATGAATTGTTGACACAATATAATTGTGCGAGAGACACCTAGGAAATGTAACGAGCAAAATGCAAGGCTACATCTGGGAACTGTTCCATCATTCGACAATCTTTATCATCGATAGCTCGACATAATGCCATGTCCCCCTAAGTTTCGCTACGTCCAACCCATCACAATGTCTTGGCTTGACCCATGACATTATGTCAAGCTATCGATGATGACGAATGTGGAATGGTGGAACAGTTCTCAATGTAGCATTGCATTTTGCTTGTTACATTTCCTAAATGTCTCTCGCACAATTATATTGTGCCAAGGTTAATTTTGTGTAAATTTTCATCTCAGCCTGAAAAACAACGACATAATTATTACCGTTTACAGCCCGTCTACAGATTCGCATACATTTTTCAACTTCAGTTTCCATAGCTCTTAACCTCTTTGTTTTAGAGTGCTTTTTTGTAGCTGATTATCGTGTATTATCCAATTCTTCGTGTTACTGTATATTAGTGTCTTTTTTATATGAGTAGTGTTTGTATATATATATATATATATATATATATATATATATATATATTATATTATATATATATATATATAAATATATATATATATATATATATATATATATATATATATATATATATATATATATATATATATATATATATATATTATATTATATATATATATATATATATATATATAATACATATAATATATATATATATATATATATATATATATATATATATATATATATATATATATTGTGTGTGTGGTGTGGGTGTGTATGTTTATGTGAGGGTATGGGCTCTAATTGTACCCCGATTATTTCCATGCGACAAATAGTGTTATTCATCTTAAAGGATACTCCAACAATAAAGTCAAGAGACCTCTATCTTAAATTACTAAATGGAATTATATATATCGGTTGATGTTAACAAAACAAACAAACTAATAAATCATCCCTGAAAATTGCATTGTTTAACATCCCACAGCTACTGTATAAAATTAAAGATGCTTCAACGTCCTGATGCTTTAAAATCGAAACGAGTTCACTACAAAGTATATGTATTTCTCACATAGCCCGAGTTATACAAGTCTTATATAACGATATCAAGGCCGCTCTTTTTCTCATTTTTTTATTTATTCTCATAATCGACAACAAGTGACACGATATTAAAATAATATGTATAATGATGTATTATATGATAATTATTTAGTGAGATTTCCGTTTTAATTCATTTAGACGATAGTTTTTAAATGTGTACGTCAAATTAACCTAAAAAATAATTTGTATTATTTTTTATATTTAGTTGTAGGTATGTAGGTCATATAAAATAAATCCCAGTATTTGATAAATATCAATGGCGTCGGAAAGTTGAAAGTTTCCGGTCAATTAACATTATTTATTAATTTAAAAGTGGCTTTCCGTCCCGGCCGCTTGGCAGCCACTGCTTTGTGAACGTTTTGTCTGCTCAGAGTACCTCGCGCATTGATTGTTGTTTGTAGTATTTTTTGTTGCTTTAATATTATTTGCTATTACACAGCATTTTGCCATGTATATTTAGCAAATTTTCGTAGTGTTGGCCGCTTGTTGGTCACCACGCTACGCAGACCCGCTTGCTCTACTTCGTTCATTGTCGCCCTTTTAGAGCCACTTCTTGTACTCCCGAGATTCATCTGCTCGTATACTTAGATGTCATACATAGGACACATGGATGACATAGTGGTCATCCATATTGATGTAAATATATACAAAAAATAAATTTGTCGCTCTTAGGATGATTCGATTCGAAACTGTCAATCGATTTTGCATGTCAACAGCCTTAATTAATATAAGACACCTTGTTTTAGCACAATTTCAAATTTTGACGTCTTAAGATTGGTTTAATATCAATGTTTCAAGAGCAAGAGTGTTTTCGTAAATCTCGCCTACCAAGTTTTTTGTCGCTTCTATAGGCGGTACCTGTATGCATGTTTGTATATTATATATATATATATATATATATATATAATATATTTATATATATATATATATATATATATATATATATATATTATACATACATACAGGTACCGACTTTTTTAATTTTTGGATTACGTAGGAGTTAAATCGAAGACATTGGTTAAAATAAAATGGTTGTCACTTTTCCTCCTATCACAATGCTTCTCTATTCTATTACAGAAGACAGGGAAGCAAAATAATTTTATACCTGTAATCCATTAAAGGGGATTTCGCGAAGAATAATGAGATATTGATATTGGGGTCATATTTGAAATTTGGGTTTTTTGGAACACTTAGTTTTTAAAACATTTATAAGAAAATTTTGAAGTTAATACAAACATAGATAATGATAACAATATATTTTTACAATAATACTTTTTAGGCGACCAGTTTTACCGAGTCGCCTATTGTTAATTGTTTTTTTTGTTCAAAAACTAAATCAAATGACCTGAACCTGAGTTTGATTTTGAATGAGCACCAGGAGAGTTGTTCATAATGATAGGAACGAAGAAAAGAGTCTCTCAACAAAACTATTAATTTATTCAAAGCGCTTTAACCTAACATGAGGCCATCATCAGTGCCAGAGATAATTAAATTAAATTTTCTCTGGCACTGATGATGTCCTCATGTAAGGTTGAAAGCGCTTTGAATAAATTAATAATTTTGTGGAGAGACTATTTTCTTCGTTCCTTTCATTTAACCTGAGTTTATTATAATAAAGGAATTAAATTATAAGAAATAATTTACTGAATATATTTTATGTAAGATGTTTCAATTAGGTTTTGAGTGCCCTTGACCCAAGTGACCTCTTATGTTAATGGGTCATTAGAATACTTGTCTGATGTTTATTTGTTTTAATTTCCCTCTCGACTTAGAACCCATTACCTTTCTTAATAATGTTTGTATTATACCTAAAAATATATAATTTTTCCTACCTTGATCCTTAGGATGATATATATAAGTGATAACTGAAGGCTTAGATGATCTAAGTGAGCCTTTTACTCAGCCCTCCCTCCAGGTTATCCCACTGTAGTACTTGGGCAAGAGTGGTACAGGTACCTTCATATGGGTACCCTGTAGGCCCCCGTCAGAGTACCCGTTGTCTCCCACCCTTTAGGTACATCTTACACCCCTCTAGTAACCCCCGAGATGACCAGAAGTAAATCGCTTGGATCTATTCAAGTCTATCTCCTTCCTTATTTTCTTCTCTCGATTTGATAAGTGGTATCAAATCAATTTTATCGCTTGAGTAGTGCTAGAATTTTCTCTTGTAAAAGAAAACTGTCTGTTACACTGTTGGCAATGTTAATTATTAATTTATTTCAACACTAATACCCAACTAAAAACTTCAAATACAGGAAAAAAATGTAAACATGTGCTTCGAGTATAATTTACGTATTTTATGTATGCATTTTTAGCGAATTATCGTAAGCACTTTACCTTTCAAACGGATTAATATTTTAAATCAAACAAAGTAAAAAATCAACTATGAGGAGGATGAGGGCACGAACCATACTGAAAACCGAAAACCAGCTTGTATGGACGTTATTAACCTGGTTTGCTGAGTCAGCTAATTTTTCGTACAATCGGTAAAATTATAGTTTTAAATATTTCGCCGGGGAAAAAGTCTTTATTTACGTATTTTGAAGTGTTGAATTGAATGATCATTTTAAATTACCAAAAACCGTGGTAAATTACCGGAAAACTTAAAATGCAGTCAGTAAACAAAATTTATAGTAGGGTGTCATTGTCCATGTTTTTGTGATTTTGAGCTGAATCGAAGAAAGCCGGCCCGGAGTCAATACGACCACTCATAGCTAGAGTACACAGGTTCGAATCTTGGTATCAGCGTTTATTTATTATCCTCTTATTTATTGTATATAACTTTATAACTTCAAAATAATTCGGAGGCGGAGATCTGCAAGCCTGAATGTGCTTTCTTGCTCATCAATTCAATTCTCGCTTAAGTTTGGGTGTATGCATTAATCAGAGCAATAACGTCACAACTTTTCATTTAATTTTTAAGAAAAAACACCAAAAATTAGTATAAACTGAGCTTCAAATGAGTACAAATAATGCTGTTCCGTGCATTGTATAATCTATGAGATAAATATAAGCATTTATATAAAATAAAAATTGAAAAATTAAATAACAAGATATGACCCTTCTACTCTGTTTATAAAACAGAAATGGATGAAAGAATGAGGATGAAAAGAAAAGAATGAGGATGAAAAGAAAAGAATGAGGATGAAAAGAAAAGAATGAGGATGAAAAGAATCAGGATGAAAAAGAAAAGAATCAGGATGAAAAGAAAATAATGAGGATGAAAAGAAAAGAATGAGGATGAAAAGAAAATCAGGATGAAAAGAAAATAATGAGGATGAAAAAAAAAATGAGGATGAAATGAAAAGAATGAGGATGAAAAGAAAAGAATGAAATGTTTACGAAGAAGAAATGAAATGATCAGAAGAAATCACGCATTTCAAAGAAAATTAAATATGAATAAAATAAGTAAAATAACTTGACAGGTTTCATTATATGAAAACTGACTTAACAAAGCGACAGCAGTGCCAGAGGTATAATAATAGGTCTGTAAAGGCATTGCTTGCCCCCTCTCCGTAAGTTAAGTGCCCCAATTTTACTGACGAAAAAAAATATTAACACTAGTTAGAGTTACACTATATCGTTTTTCCAACTAATAAATGAAGTCCATGCCCTATTTAGTCCTGGTATAGTCCATAGTAAAGTCCAGTAGTCAATTACTTATTTTCATCTAGTCGCAGAGTGTGACGTCATTAACCCACAAAAATTACCCTAAAAACCTTTCAAAAAATCGCAAATCTTCAATTAGTGTTTAGATTAGGCTGACATTTTTTATTCACATATTAAAACCAGGGGGGTTTAACTTAAATGAGGAAAAGTTTGGATTCGATTATCGCAAGCTACTAAAAATAGCGCTGCGGCGGACCGGTGCGGACAACTCATAAACTAACTCCAATAGCTTTCCAAAAATGACTGATTAAATTTTTATATTTAAATTTATGAATACCATGGCAATGCTTGGTTATGACAGCTACATTTATTATTATTATAAAATGATTGTTTTCTGTATGTATGTTTCACAAAAACGGTTCGCCGTTGCATATTCTGTATTTCAAAAATTCAGAAACTAAAAGTAAATAGAAACCTTTTTAACACTTCCAGAGAACGCTACTGATGGCAGATAAGTGTAAATTTCATTTAATTAATTTATTGATTTAGTCGATTTTATTAGATAATTACATTTAATCACATGTGTGCATCTTGCAGATGTAATTAAAATACAGGCTGCATTAAATGCCAAAATCTATCTTCAAGCACGTGTAAACTTTAGCTACTATTTCATTATTACCAAATTGAATCGATTAAATTAATAAATTACTTGAATGAAAAACTTACAAGTAATCAGAAGTGTTCTGTGTAAGCTTAAAGACGACGAAAGCCGTACGAAGCGGTACGGCTAGTTAGAAGTATGACTATACAAAGTATAAAAATTAAATTTCAAACTGACTGTGGGCAAAAACCGGGAAATTAAGCCACGCCCACTCAATTGAAAGGTAGGTTCCCCGCCGCGCTAGTGTCGACCGGAATCCAAATTTTCCCACCATTGAGTCGACAGTCTTACTGTTTAAGTATCTATAGTCTCTGATAAATTGAGACTGATAAATTAAAACCTAAAGCACCGGTTTTATTGATTGACATATACATGTCAAACAAAACATTATGTCATTGATTAACATAATGTAAACAAATCACGTTTTAGACAAGTATATTTAAAAATTCACTTATACCGTGGCAGTATGCCACTTATATAAACCAGTAATATGACAAACTGATATAGTACATCAACTATGTGGCCGCTTCGCGGCCACATAGTTGATAGGTGCAGTGTGCGCGAGGCGGCTCTTAGCGGCCGGCCGCTAACTAGTATAAGTTTTAAAAGAATTCTAAAAAATCGGAAAATAATCCTACTGGAATATACCCCGCTGATAACGGACATCTGAAACACTGTCGGTTGTAAGCTCTAATTGGGTCAGTGGAAAGTTCACTGAGGAGCTAAACAATGCTTGTAAAAGCAGCAGAATCAATATTCATATTGCTTACTGTGTAGGCCAGTAGACCTATAATAAAAATAGGTCTGTTTTAGCTTTGAATTATTAAATAACCATTTTACAAAGAAGGAAAATAATCGGTTAAACTTCATTTTTTAA
>JACMZG010001908.1:11564133-11581633 GCA_018340805.1 Microvelia longipes
CATGAACCAGAACCTTAAGCAAGAAATGGGTTGTTTAGCACGGAAACACGCATTCTAAATGAAATTCGCCCGACAGCGGACCACCGCGCCGGAATTATTTATTTACTAATTGTAAACTTATATAATGTAAAAAGCACGAAAACACGCATCCAAAGGAAATTCGCCCGACATGCGGACCACCGCGCCAGAATTATTTTCTAGTTGTAAACTTATATTAGGTAAAAAAACGATAAAAAATTATTGTCCCTACTAGGATTTGAACCCAGGTACTCTGGGTTTGAGTGCTCGCATCCAAAGGAAATTCGCCCGACATGCGGACCACCGCGCCAGAATTATTTTCTAGTTGTAAACTTATATTAAGAAAAAAAACGATAAAAAATTATAGACCCTTCCAGGATGTGAACCCAGGTACCCAGCGTTTGAGTGGTCGTATTTACTCCGGACCACTGGCATTCAACTCAGAGGCCCAAAAAACATTGAAAACGACACCCTACTCGAAATTTAATTTTCAACGACCGTAATTTTGGTTTTTCTATAATTTTTCTGGTTTTTTCGACTTTTTGGTAACTTAAAGTGGTCGTATCGACGTCGGACCGGTTTCATTCGATTCAGCGCCCGAAATTACATAGAAAACGACACCCTACTCGAAATTTATTTTTTATCGACCTAAATTTTGGTTTTTGGTAATTTACAATGGTTTTTTCGACTTTTTGGTCACTTAGAGTGGTCGTAACGACTTCGGACCGGTTTCATTCGATTTAGCGTCTCAAAAAACATAAATAATGACCTTTTTCGCGGCAAAAAAATTAACCCTGAATTTTGCTGATTTTTTGAAAATTTCGCTGACTCAGCAAACCGGGTTAATGACGTCACAAAAACCTGGTTTCAATAGGGTTCGTGTCCCTCCCGAAGGTTGATTTTTGTACCAAGTTTGGTTAAAAAATATTAATCCGTTCGAAAGATAGAGTGTTTACAAGAAAGTGTCTAGAAATACATATGTATATATATATATATATATATATATATATATATATATATATATATATATATATATATATATATATATATATAAAGTTTCGCGAAACTTATTTTTTCGTCATTAGGGACCTCTGAAACGGATTTGTGTCGTGGTCCGAGGTTCAAATTCCGCCATGACGCCTATCCCATTAGGCGAATTTCCAAAGGAACTTCGCTAAAAAAATGAGTAGTGCAGACAAAAAAAGTTTAATTAGCCGGTCGTTTTAAGTAATTTAAACGAACCTAGTATTTAAAGAACCACTTAAACCTCTATTAGATGAGACAAAATATTTATTTTTTACACAAGTTTAAACATTTTATACGGAAAAGTAAAGACAACTCATTAAAAACAATTATATAAAGTTATTATATATATTATAAGTTATTATATAAAGTTATTATAATTATATAAAGTTATTGCAAATAGTTTGTTTACATTTATAAGGGTAAAACAAGATGGCTGTGCCTATATAGGAAAATTTAAGCCAATTCCCGTTTCACACATGGGACAATGTGAACTACATGCCATGTCTGACAGAAATCGCGTTTATTTTCCTTATTGTTTTTATATATTACTTTTACCGTTGGTATATTGGAAAAGTATTGTGTTTGCAAAGAAAATCCGAAACCTAGATGCCACTTAATTTATCCGTTTCAGGTCTTTTTAAGGCCTCCTGAGTGGTTTTTTTAATGTTGTCTGTGTGCGTGTGTGTGTATGTGTGTGTGCCTGTTATCGTAACTCCCAGTCTATTTATGCTCGACAGTTAAAACTTTGTACAAACATCATTCTATAGGTGCAGTTTTGCCATCCGGAAAATAATTTGATTATTTTGGGTTAATAATCATAGGTGTATGTATTATATTGGGTTAATGATGTCATTAACCCTCATTAATGATTCAGCAAAAATTTCGACTACAGTCTATCGTTTAGTTTAAAAATCCCCAAGGTCATAAGTATTTTGGTGATTGACCAATCAGAGAAGCCGCTGCCAACCTCCCTCTTAAAAAGAGAAAAAAAATCCCTACCACAATAACCGCTGTAGGGAAAAAACCTTCTTCCCGGCAATCGTTCACTTTGTTTGTGTTCTTCTTTTGATTACATCGTTTTGAAAACTACTTCAAATTAATCTTAAAAATGATATTTTATAATAAAACTACACAAAAGAAATGTAAAAAAAACATCGCCAAGAAAATACGGGTAAAATAACCTGATTTGTTTACATAGTTTTTTCCCGCTCTGTTCTTGCAGGGATTTTTTTCTTAAGAATCAGTGGTGTCTAAACTGACCTGTCAAGATTTTTAAACTAAACGATAGACTGTAGTGTACATTTTTTTAAAAAAAATCGGAAAATAATCCAATTAAGTTGAAAATCACTACAAGTGTAAACCTTTACGTAATAAACAAGTTAATTAAGTTTCATTTCAATAGAACAAGTATATCCATGATTTTAGATAGATCAGAAAAGTTAAGCGAGCGTGATCAGAGCTTGGATAGGTGAACGCTGGAAATGTAATAGATGTATTTACTATCTGAGGACGAGCGAAGTGAGTACGAAGACGCATGGCAGTATAAATGTAACGACTTGTATATTCTGAGGATTAGCAAAGCGAGTCATAAGTACGGAGGATGAACTAAGCGAATTCGATGTTATGAGGAAAATATCCGAGGTACCCCGTATCCGATTTTTCATAGTGTTGACAGAAAATATGACCGCATGAAATTCAAATTATAAATATTAGCAAAAAAAATACCGTCAAGAAGGCATGTTTACTCTACAGTCCATCGTTTAGTTTAAAAATCTTGACAGGTCAGTTTAGACACCACTGATTCTTAAGAAAAAAATCCCTGCAAGAAGGGAGCGGGAAAAAACTATGTAAACAAATCAGGTTATTTTACCCGTATTTTCTTGGCAATAGTTTTGTGTAGTTTTATTTTAAAATATCATTTTAAGATAAACTTGAAAGTTGTTTTCAAAACGATGTAATCAAAAGAAGAACCACAAACAAAGTGAACGATTGCTGGGAAGAAGGTTTTTTCCCTACAGCGGTTATTGTGGTAGGGATTTTTTCCTCTTTTTAAGTGAGAGGTTGGCAGCAGCTTCTCTGATTGGTCAATCCCCAAAATACTTATGACCTTGGGGATTTTAAACTAAACGATAGACTGTAATTTTTGGTTTAACTGACATAGCAATTCTTAGAAAACCAGTGACTTCTGTACTTTACTCTGTAAAGTACAGAATGTTGATAAGCAGTGTTTCTCTGTTAACTAATCCTACGAATGAGGTGTTAAATGTCGGAATAAATATGCACCTCCAGGGGCCACGGCAAGCCAAGCTTCCTAAGGCTTGCTTGGCTAAGGTGTATTTTATTTAAATTTAATATACTCAAGGCCCAAAGAGATTACCAAATATGACCTGTTCTATTCCAGGAAAAAAACAAGCTGTTAATCATGGAAGAAGACTATAGGTTTTAAACTTGTTGAAGAATTAAATAGTGCCAAATAAGTTAAAGTTTGCTAAAATGTGAAAAGAAACATTTCAAAAGACAAAAGTACAAAACAAAACAGAACATGCTCTACAAAAGTGAACTCCATGATGAACTGAATTGCTTTGTGTTTCTATACATAGAGCATAGAGCTATTATTACTAGAGAGGGGCCCTATTGGTTGAATTTTGAAACATCGAAAAAGTAACCTGACAACCTTCGCTAAAAATATAATCAAATAATCAGCACAAAATTACTGTAACTTAGATTGAAGAACGTTAAAAATACAAATCAGAACACAAACAATGTGCGGAAAGCCGAAAACAATTTATTTAACTCACTCATATTACCTTAACTCACTCTTTAAGGTTTAAAGAGAAACCTCCTTAACTTACAAAGGAGGTTTCAATGATTTTGAACAGAGCCCCTGAGAGCTCCGAAAAGCTGTTTCATGCCTCTCAATGTATTGAGATAGGCTATACTCCCTGTACTATATATCTCTATGTTTCTATCCATTATGTCCTGAAGATGCCTCCCACAGTGGAAGCGAAACGTCGGATTCTTCATCTACATTGACGCGGTCACCACGGGAAGACCTAAATCTCCATAAATTATATTTTATTGTATAAACTTAGTGTAAGTTTAAATAATGCAAGTAATAAACTTTTTAAAGATAACAGCTCCGAAAAAGTAGTTTGCGGTAAAAAATCTAATGTTTAAAAAAAATACTAGGGTCAATTTTTAAACAAAAAAATATTTTGGACTTCCTTCGCATTAAAATTTTACTAAGAACAAAAACCTGTGACATGACCGCAGGGGATCTGAGTGACTTGGTATAAATTTTCGACATATTCGACTCTCACCATGCCGCCTATTCTATTAGTGAACTTTTTTCAATGATATTTCGCTGAAAGAATATTTCTAGGATTTTAATATTTCTTTTCAAATTTGAAAAAAAGTTATTTCACCACTCTCTCGCATCATAAATGACTCCATTTCAATTAAAACTTAAAAAACTATAATAATACAATATATAGAAGGAGCACAGGACCGTAAACACAATGTAATTCCACTGATAACACGAAAGCCGGTTGACTGGTGCAAACAAGATTCTAGGGATTCTATGGGAAGGCTTTTTTAAAATGTGATATTTAGGTATTTAACCCAGGTTACGTTTATTATTTTTTTGCATTTTCAAAGAAATCATGCGGGTTTAATGTATTTACGGGTTGATTTTGAGAAAATGTATCCATTTCATTTTTCACAACTTCTACGGTTTTATTTATAAATTAAATATTTATTTTTATAGTATAAAATATAAATGATTTTATTTTAAATTTGAATACATATTTTTAAATTATTAAATTATTCTCAAATTTTATAGTTTCATTGTTTATTTTGTACTATTTTGTATTATGGCAATAAAGTTATTTTTTGATTTGATTTAAAATTTTTCGCTTTCAACAACGGTAAAGTCTGGTGCGCTAGTGATCTTGAGACTATGACATGTTCTCCTAAGCTGATGATGAAACTTTTTTGCTTTGTAATCGTTTATTCTCTTGCCTTTCGCCATTTCCTTCATAGGTTTAGGTCACTGTACAGCTAAAATGTCTTTGACCATCTCTTCTACAGGTTCGTGCGATTTAGAGTATACTCGTATATCCTCCACTCATGTTGGGCATGAGTTTGAAATAGGAAGGCTAACTTTAAGTAAGTCGGAGCGAGAAAAATTCGCCAAACAAATAGCCCAAAAAATTCCTTTGGATGTTATTTTAGATCTAGTAAGGGAATCACTGGTTGATAAAAACGTTTATCAAATCCATTTACTTAAAAAAAAATTGTAAAATATTTTTAAAATGTATAACTTAAATAAAAATGAAGTTTTGCATAAGGAGGATCATCTGAGTGTTCATGCCTGGGTTCAGCAGATGCAGAATTTTGACAATAATGCTGTGCGATTTTATAAACCGAAAGGTCATGTCCTGGAAGACCACATATTTTTAGAACAAGATGATTTTGTCTTAATCATATTTAAGGATGCTCAACTAGATATTCTATAGAAATATGGCAGTGATGTCGTGTGCCTATATGGAACACATGGTCTTAACCCTTACAATTTTGAACTTTATACAGTGCTTGTTCTTGACGACATGAGGCAAGGATTCCCTGCTGCTTTCATGATTTTTTAACAGAGGCGAAACCTATGACATTATTCTTTCAAATAATAAAGAATCATCTCGGCGAACCGCTAAGAGCTAAAACCTTTATGTCTAACATGGCCAAGCAATTCTTTTTAGCCTGGTCGGCAGTAATGCCTTCTGCTGATAGATTTAGACTATTTTGCCCTTGGCATGTTGATAGAGCCTAGAGATAGAATTTGAGTAAAATAAAAACGCAAAAAAAGAAAATAAGTATAAATCTTTAAAAGTTTTAGCAACGCAAAAAAATAAGCAAAATTTTAAACAAATGAGCCAAAAGTTTCTTAAAAATTTGTACAACGATGCGGACTGCAATTTGGATTAATCAAAAATAAAAACATTTATTAAAATTTAGAAATAAGTATTTTAAATTCAAAATAAAATAAGAAATAATTTATATTTCTAATATGATATAATTATAATATAATATGATTTTTAATTTATAATATGACCATAATTTTGTTTTCTATTACTTTTTTATTGCAAGATGGGCGGAAGAACTGATTTTTTTTTAGAGTCCATCCTAGTTTATACTATATGTTGTAAATTCACTTTATTTCATACTTTTTACAACTATTCATATTTAATCTTAAATTAATACTAATCTGTCTGTCAAATGTCAGTCATGTCATTTTCAACATCCTCCACGCCCAAAAGAAGTGTAGAACCATTAACTTATCTGCACCTAACTTCTTTTTGGTTTATTTCTTTAATCATTTTTCCCTTTTGTAAAAACTATATTGTTGACCCAAACAAACAATTAAATAAATCAATTTTGACATGACATAAAATTTTACCCTAACAATTTACCCAAAAACTATTTATTTGTAATACACAATTTATATAATAATCTTTCAAACATTCATCATCTTCCTAACTCAAAAATTGTTAATTTATTTGTTTTCTTTTATATTTCCAGCTACGGAAATGTAACGTTCTTCGAGTAATATTGGTGGACTTAACTTTAGTCTCACAGATAAAATTATTAATTTTAAATTTCCAGTAATTACTATTTTATTAGTTCCGAATTTTTTGATTGGTATTTCAAAGTGATTTTTATTTTAACTGAATAAAACTCATAATCTTTTAATGAAGAATTTTGCTTTCCTAAATTTAAATGTTTGATTTATCTAAAATGATTCCTATTAAATCTAAATTGAACTCATTTGACTCTATTTTTTTATCTGAAAAATCTGATTCTTTACCTCCCGGATAAATGACTACGTCATTATCATCACCATCATCTGGAACCCCTGACCTACCGTACTTTATGCTAACAACTTCATTTAACTGTGACTTAAGTAAACTATTACTAACAAAATCTGACCTACTCCTTTTGACTTCTTTCTCCAAACAATTTACACCAACTCCTTTAGCTAACTCTAGAACTGTCTGATCTATTATTTCTACACTAACTGTCCCATTGCTTACATAACTAGCTAACTCCAAATTTTCTTCAACTTGATTTTCCAAATCATCTTTATCTAAATTTAAATTAGCTTCAAATACTTCATACTTCTCGCCAATCTCAGCTTCTAAATTTTCTTTCTTCAAATCTGTTTCATTCCTTAAATTTTGATTTTCCTCAATAACATTGATCGACTCTTGCCTTTTCTTAATTGATTCACTACTTAGATTTACTGACATACTCTCTACTACAGCTAATGAATGAATATGTACTGACTCCATAGCAATAGGTACACTAGCAACTGGTTCTCTATCTAACTTAAGTTCATTTTCAGCAATATCAGTAAAAATTTCTCCCTGTACTTTATTATAACTTAACAATTTTGATTTCCTTCGTTCTTCTACATTCTGTATCATTTTGATGACTTTGCCTCTATACTTAAGTAGTATCAATCCATCTTCAAATCCAAATTGTTGGTCATTTCTAATTTCATTGATTTCTTCTTCTATATCATATAACTCATCATACAGACACAATATTTCGTCTTCAGTAATATTTACATCTAAAGAATTTTCTATGATATTTTCATAAAGACAGTCTATTTCTTTTCTCTTTTCAATTCTTTTTTTGAGATAATTATCACAAAAATAGTGAAAATCCATAACTAACTCTCTCTATCTTCTTTAAATTAACTTCTGTGATTACTCGAACTTAACTATTAACTTTTTGTTAACTTTAGCAATAAATTACTACTCGATAACAACTAAATACTATTAAATCTTCACCGAGGTGCAAAATTCTTACCTTTACGGTCGCCATATGTTGTAAATTCACTTTATTTCATACTTTTTACAACTATTCATATTTAATCTTAAATTAATACTAATCTGTCTGTCAAATGTCAGTCATGTCATTTCCAACACTATAAATTGATGTCAAATTGTTTTATTTTATTTGTAATGCAGTATAAATAAACATATTATTTATTTATATTTGACACTATAAAGTAAATATTCATTAACTTTTTAATAAAAATCGTAGAACTAGAAAAAATTAAAATGAAATGAAAACATTTCCTCAAAAACAACCCGCAAATAGATTAAACCCGCGTGGTTTATTTGAAAATGCCAAAAGAATTACACTAAACCTGGGTGAAATCTCTAAATATCACATTTTGAAATATCCTTCCCATAGAATCCCTAGAATCTTGTCTGGTGCAACTAAGTAATGCTGCCAACCTGACAACAAAACATTATTTTAAATATTTGTCATAAATATCTATTAATGAAAAAAAGATCGTAAAGAACATATATAATAACTTAGAACACCTGCTGAGTATATAATAAAACTGGTCTTAGATGGCAAAAGGGTGGCGGAATACAAGAATCTACATTTAGTTGACGAGGACTACTTATTATATATATTTTAATAAATACGTTAAACTACAATTTAAAATGCTTTAATTATTGTAATGCACCGATATTTAAATTAGTATTTTATGAATAATCAATCATTAATTAATAATAGAACATAATAATTCAGCAACCGGAAGTATTGCCTACATTTTTTTTAGAAAATCGTATATTGTTAGGGTGGCAGCATTACTTGGGTGCACCAGTGAACCGCCTTTCGTGTTATCATTAGTGCTCCTTCTATATATAGTATTATTTTAAGTAAAAAAAGAACCGAGATAAAAAAATGTATAAAAATAAACTTCAGACCCAATTTGGAGTCATCTGCTTTTGCCCCCTCAGGGGATCAAAGAGTGGCAAACGCTTTTTCCTCTATGCATTTTATTTTATCCAATGAACAGGTTTATATAATATATAAAAGGCATAGTTCACGAAGAGGGAGAGGGGTCACAAGTTTCTGGAAGTATTTATCGAGGGGAAAACAAGTTTAGCCCCCCCCCCTGGAATTGCGAGGGCGTCCCCCTGTGCGTGTGGATGGAGAGGGCAAGACATGCGCGTTAATACCTTCACCAAGGCGCTTAAAACAAAACAACTGATGTTAAGAAACAGTTTTAGTTGACGCGGAGTGATTGAGCAGGTCTGTCAGATCTATGCCGTACCCCTATCTCGTATCGAATATTTCTTGATAAACACATCTAATTTTTATTTCGTAATTTCATCAAGAGGCCAATTAAAAATCAGTATGTACTTTTCAATCTCATTAATTTTGATTTATTTATGTTTCTATTATCCACCCCAGAAATTATCTAATAACAATTTCATAGATAAAAATTAAATATCGAAAACAAATATTATTAATTATAAAAAATTAACATTTTTTTAATCATTTATCCCGGGAAACATTATTATTAACTATATTACAATAATATAAATCTAAGGGTAAATAAATTGTTTATTTTTGAGTATGTTTACACAAAAATACTCGAAAATGGTTGCTAATGATTAAAATAAAATATGTTCCAGATATAGTAATTATTCAGTTTACACCTTATCAACGATTTTTAATTTGTTTTTTTTAAAAAGAATTATTATCATGATATAATTATTATGTTACAACAAATTTAAATTTAATTACGGACGTAAGTGTACTTGTATTATTGGCTGTTACTTGTTGTAAATTACTTCCGTTTTTAGGTCTAGTTTACCTATTTAGCCCACTAATTTGTTTTTTGTTTTTAGGACTAGTTTGCCAATTTAGCCCACTAATTTGTTTTTAGGACTATTTTACCTATTTAGCCTACTAATTTGTTTTTTGGGACTAGTTTACCTATTTAGCCTACTAATTTGTTTTTAGGATAAGTTTACCTATTTAGCCCACTAATTTGTTTTTAGGACTAGTTTACCTATTTAGCCCACTAATTTGTTTTTAGGACTAGTTTACCTATTTAGTCTACTAATTTGTTTTTAGTCTAGTTTACCTATTTAGTCTACTAATTTTTTTAGGACTAGTTTACCTATTTAGCCCACTAATATGTTTTAGGACTAGTTTACCTATTTAGCCAACTAACTTATTTTTAGGAGTTTACCTATTTAGCCCACTAATTTGTTTTTAGGACTAGTTTACCTATTAGTCTAATAATTGTTTTTAGGTCTAGTTACCTATTTCTAATATGTTTTAGACTAGTTTACCTATTTAGCCAACTAATTTGTTTCTAGGACTAGTTTACCTATTTAGTCTACTAATTTGTTTTTAGGTCTAGTTTACCTATTTAGCCCACTAATATGTTTTAGGACTAGTTTACCTATTTAGTCTACTAATTTGTTTTTAGGTCTAGTTTACCTATTAGTTTTAGGTCTAGTTTACCTATTAGCCCACTAATATGTTAGGACTAGTTTACCTATTTAGTCTACTAATTTGTTTTAGGTCTAGTTTACCTATTTACCAACTAATTTGTTTCTAGGACTAGTTTACCTATTTAGTCTACTAATTTGTTTTTTGGTCTAGTTTACCTATTTAGCCCACTAATATGTTTTAGGACTAGTTTACCTATTTAGTCTACTAATTTTTTTTAGGTCTAGTTTACCTATTTAGTCTACTAATTTGTTTTTAGGTCTAGTTTACCTATTTAGCCCACTAATATGTTTTAGGACTAGTTTACCTATTTAGCCCACTAATTTGTTTTTAGGTCTAGTTTACCTATTTAGCCTACTAATTTGTTTTTAGGACTTATTTACCTATTTAGCCCACTTATATGTTTTTAGGACTAGTTTACCTATTTAGCCTACTAATTTGTTCTTATATTTATTAAGTTAATTGCTTGTACTTTCCTATCAGTTTTCCAGTAGGTTTTAAGTGAAAGTTTCGTTTTGTGATGCATAAATCGTTTTTAAATATGTCTCATTTTAACGTACTTAACTAAGTAAAATCTATGTTTTTATTATTTTCACGAGTAATTGTTCAATTAGTATACATTTTTACTTTCCTTCATTGTTAACAGTTGTAAAAGAGGAAAAGAAAAACCAATACAGGAATGCCAACTGAATTTATCCGTTTCAGTTGTTTTTTAAACCTCCTGAGTGGTTTTTAACTACTTATCTGTCTGTATGTATTGTATTTGTGTGTCTGTTATCATTGCAGCTCTTAGTATGCATTATTCACATGTGCATAAAACTTCCACAATAAACAAACTGATGTGGAAGTTTCAGTCGTGTCTGTTGTTAAAAATTCAAAAGTAAATACTGTATGTACGAGTATAATAAGAGTTATCGAGAGCAATTTAAGAGATGTAAGGTGTAATTAATGAGCCAGCTATAGTTTATTTTTCTTGGTTTATTTGGCCACTGACTTCGGCGCACAACTGAAAAGTATCTTTATATCTTGAGAGTTATTAAAAAGCGTCTTAAAGACACTTATGCCAGTTAATTGAACATAAGGGTCTCATTTCTCCCTTTGTACCATTTTCAACTTTATGCGGGATCATTCTGATAATGAAAGGAAACCCTTTGCAAATAATGATGTAAAAATAAATCAAAATATTATTTGGTTTGAATTACTCTGATTTGATCGATATTATCTTACAGCTGACTATTTATTATTAAACTTTATCTTTTGTTGATAACTTGGTATCAATATTTACTAGAAACCATTCTCTGTGTTGGTATTGTACGCTTTTAATCGCTCTTACGTTTGTATATTTTTTTTACATTTTTTTTTATATATTTTTCACATTTATTCTTAAATATATATTTTTATAAATTTATTTTTGAAATTGAACTCTTCAGATGCTCTAACATTCAATCCTTAAAAATAAGGGGAAATCATGGTTTTTGACTTTCGAAATTTGTCTTTACCCAAATAATAATGAGTGATAAATATGTTCATGCATATTTATTGCATGATATTCATCATGAATATTTTAAAATGAAACTTGTTCATGTCCTACCCGAGGTTAATTGTTGTACATCAACCTAGGGTAGGACATTAACTCTATTAAAACCCCGTTGTAGTGACGTCAATAACCAGGTTTGCTAAGTCGGCAAAATTTTTAAAAAAGTCGGTAAAATTTAAAAAAGTTTTTTTTTAACTTTATTGATTATTGTCTACAATAAATGTATTTGACATAGTGCTCATGCTTGTTAAAGTGACTTGGCAGTCTTGATAGGAGGAATCACCCAGTGGTGATTCCACTATTGAAAACTGGAAAAAGCGGCTACTAAGCTTTTAAACTATCAACTGTTGAACATAAATTCTTAATTTAAACGTTTTTAGCGAATTTTATCATGAAAATAACGCTTAAGTTTAATTATTGGTAAAACTTTCAAATTCATTAAATAATACAGAATAAAATAACTTAATGACTTTATTTTTGATAGTAAATTTAGTAATTAAACTTATATCGTGTATCGTTATATTAAAGAAGATGTAATTTTAGCTAATCCTACGGATGGTAATGAAGATAAGCATTAATTAAAATTGGAACGAAATTTAAAATTAATGGTTAATTAATATTTATAATGAATCATTATTTAACCGGGTTTCTTGTAATTATTTGGCACATTATGTCTTCTCCAATTAAAATAGAGACGAATGTCTTTGAATGTCTTTGCTCCAATTAAAATAGGAGCCGAAATCATTTGATTTATTATAACTTTATTTCACAAAATGCATGGATTTTTTCACAAAAATGGATTTTTTACAAAATGCATGGAATTTTCACCTTTGAAATGTAATTAAATTTATAAATTAACAAAATATTTGTAAATAAATTATTATGAATGATTAACATTATAAAATAACAAATACTATCTATAAATTATAAGGAAAAACAAATAATGATGAAATATATAGCCGCGCACAAGCTATAGCTTATGCGGCTATTAAATAATTTATTATTTTCATAGTTTCATTTGCATATTCCATTGTCAAATAGACTTTTATTATTATTATTAATACTTATAAATGTTTTATGCTGATATATATATATATATATTATATATATTATATAATATATATTATATATATATAATATATATATATATATATACATGATTTGGTTCCTAGACGGTTCTATTGCATCCCATAACTATAAAAATTATTATTTTTTTTATAATTCCTAAAAAACAATGTAGACATTAAATTTTTAAAAACATGTAATTTGAAAAAATACCCCTTACAAAAAAAATCTGAAACCTTGCGTCGTGAGGGGACACTTTCGAATCTTTTTTAGAGTCTAAATGAAACTTAGCAAAAAAATCGACCTAATTATTGTCTATGACCTTATTTTGTTGTATATCTGTTTGGAACCATTTACCCAGGATATTACTCACCACAAACATTAAAAAATTGCAAACCCATAAAAAATCATCTAATCTTAATAAAATTCAATACACATCTACTAATGTGAATTTTAAAGACATATAAATATTTTAAAGACAGTAATATTTAAATATCTTAACTAGATTTGAGTCATTGTTTGACACATATAAAATCTTTTGTTAACAAAAAACCTTTTAATTACTAATTCATTTGGATATTTGCTAATATTGTATCAATATGCCACTTACATAGTCTAGTAAGTAATATGACAATCTGATGTAGGGCCACAACTATGTAACCATAGAGATATTATTACTAACTAGAGAGGCCCTTATAGGTTAAATTTTGAAGCAAGGAAAAAGTAAACTGACAACCTTCGCTATAAATATAATCAAATAATCAGTACAAAATGACAATAATTTATTTAGTAAAACGTTAAAAATACAAATCAAAACACTAACTATGTGCGGGAAACCAAAATACATTTATTGATTATCACCTTTTCTCACTATTGAAGGGGGTTTCAATGAGGTTACATAGAGCCCCTGAGAGCCCCAAAAAGTTGTTTCAGGCTTCTCAATGTATTTAGATGGGCTATACCCCCTCTAGTATATATCTATATGCATATAGTCACGAAGTGGCCTCTACACCGCGATCCGCGATGCATCCTTGTTTTTTATTTAAATGTGAACATATATATAAATTCATATACAATATAATATATAACATACACACACACACATACAAATAAATATATATATATATATATACATATATATATATATATATATATATATATATATATATATATATATATATATATATATATATATATATATATATATATATATATATAGTATTATTAGAGGAAGGGAAGCAAAGAATTATTATAATACCTAAACACGTGCTCATTACGTGAACACTTATTTAAAGTGTGTAATAAGCTTAAAACAAAATGCAATAAATAAAATAAATACTCAATAATTGATCTTTATATTCAATAGGGAGTCGGACAAATCAGTTGTAATACAAACTAACTCTTCATGATAAGGTCTTATCAAATAAACCTGATAAACAAAGGTCATTTCGCTTTGAGCATTTATTTATGTGAAAATTCATAATTTTTAGTGTTAAATACACCATGCACACAATATAAATATATAAAAGTGTGAGCATATTGTACGTAATGTACATAATTATTATTATCACTCTCATTTTTTTTAAATTGGTAATAAACACTGATATTTAAACACTTTTTAGAAACACCGATATTTAAATTGGCATTTCTGTTTGATCTAAATTCCTAGAACCGTTTATGTTATCTAAATTATTTAAATTGTAATAATAATAATAATAATAATTTATTATATGAAATAAATTCGAATATATATTAAAATCTGTAATAATTGATTTAAATAGACAATTATTACTAATTTATGATTTTATATTTATGTGATAATCTTTGATAATTATTTATTTTAATTTTTTTCGGATGTATCTTTTTTTATAACCTAAAATATACTTGTTACAATTTATTAAAAAAATCCTCATTATCTTATTCAGTGATAAAATAGATGGATGTTTAATGGTAAAAAGACGACACTCAGCTTTTTAGCTTTAGCGAACTTCCTTTGGAAAAATTTGCTTATGGGTGTCTTGTTAAAGTTTTATCACTTACAAAGCCCCAAATCACAAAAAATGTGTTTAAATGTATGAATGTAAGTGTTCGTTTCTTGTAAACAAGCTAGAGGCTCAGGCTAAACGGGTTTATTACAGAGATATATTATTGAGTGGGTATACACTACCTCAATACATAGAGAGGACTCGAAACGTCTTTGGGGACTCTGTGTAACCTCATTGCAACTTACTTTAAGAGTATTTACTCAATAGAAATGAGCGAGAGACACCTAATAAATGTGGCAAGCAAATGACATTGCCATGACTCTCCTAGGGACTGTTCCTTTTAGCGAGTTTTCGAAGAAAAATGAACCGATGAGGTCATGGAGGGATAAGGGGACCCACTGATCAAGAATAATAATATATATATAATATATATATATATATATATATATATATATATATATATATATTATATGTGTGTGTCTGTGTGTATATGTATGTATGTATATTTGTATATATTGTTGACGTTTATGTATATAAGCATATACATACATATGTATGTACGAGATTTTGTTCCTAGACGTTTCTATGGGATACGATTACATTCGAACGCTTTCTCGGATCGATATGAAACATAGTTCAAAAATCAACCTTGTTAATGTACCGGATCCTATTGTTTATGTAATACATGTGACGTCATTAACCCACAAAAATTACATCACAAACATTTTAAAAAATTGCTGTTCGGTGACGTCAGCGAATGTTTTGCTTGGTAAGTACGATGGCGGTAAGAGATCACCACTCATCTCTGGTATATATACTTTACATTATGTTCTTCAGAATTTTTCAGGCTCTGTCGGCACTCTGATGAGTTAGACGTAACGAAACAGAGTGTGACATGACATTATGTCGAGCCATCAATGATGACGAATGTCTGATGACAAAACAGTTCCCAGATGTAGCATTGCATTTTGCTTGTTACATTTTCTAGGTGTATTTTGATTTTCTAGGTGTGTATTCGATATTTTGACACAATTATATTGTGTCAACTATTTATGTTTTGCGAAGCTCGGTAGTATCAAATGATATTTCTTATAAATCCTTCGTTATTGGGATTTAAAACACAAATTGCCTGTGTTTTATTTAGTATTTTAAACTTTTAAATAAGAATTGCTGTTATTTTGTACCACTTATTTGATTGAAATTAATAATTGAAGATAGGTTACTTATTCGTTTTAAAATTTAATCTCCAGGGCTTCTCTAGTAATAATATGTTTATGGTTTTATCCAATTTAAAAAAAAACTTAGTACAACGAATTTAAGAAAATACGAAGTTTACAGTTTAAGAAAATAAAATGACGAATGGAGTTTTAAAATAGAAGCAATTGTGAAAGAAATTCAAAATTTTCCAATTTTATGGCTAAAAATAATTTTTATTGCAATTTTGAATTTATTTTGAGTCTAAAAAGGTCTCTTCGTAAATGTAAAATGACGATAAAGCACTTCAGTCAGTCAAGACACGATTCTCTTAATGAAGAGACTAAAGGTAGAGCTAAATTAAGTGTATAGATCTCTCCACATATTGCGATGACAGTTAAAAATATTTATATTACCTCCTCTCGCATTTATTATTGAGAAATACGTAGATTGATACGTACGATCAATCTAACGATCTCAGGATTAATATTGATCGACACATCGGTACTATCGATATTCAATAGTCGATACCGATATCGATACCAATATCGATTGACAAGATTTTAAGCCCCATCTTAGAGCAAATTAAGAATTACATCTTTCTTACTTTAAGTCTTAAGAGAATTTAAATTAAGTTTGATTAAAAAATCTTAGAATTAGTAATTATCAATGCATCGGTACTATCGATATTCAGTTGTCGATACCGATATCGATACCAGTATCAATTAACGAGCTTTGAAGTCTAATCTTGATACAAAGTAAGAACTGCGTCTTTCTTTCACTTAGTCTCAAGCGTATTTAAATATAATTAAATGCATAACTATCACATAGTAATTAAATCATGCGGGTGTGGCTAATGCCATTACACCCAGGTCATAATCGTTATGACTATTACGAGCATATATAATTATTATTATTATAAGTTCTAAGAATTTAAAATAAGATTTTTATTTAGTCGTTGATTCTGGTCGTATTTTTTGTTTTGCTAAATACTAAAATTACTGTCATGGAAAATAAATTAGTAAATAAAAAATTCACAAGAGTCGCATGTTAACAAAATGTGGGTATTATTTATGCTTTGTAAAAAAACAATTTCGTTTTTAAAATTAGTGCCAACTTTGATTTGACAATTATACTAATTTGACTTGAATTGCTGGTAATAAGTGGTTTAGTATCCTTTTTATGGTCGACTACCTAGCGGAAGAATGGTCAAAGATATCTATTGTAAATGTTTTATTATTTTTTTTATTTTGAGCTATAGAATCGAAACCCTCTTAAAAGTATACTTTCCTGTACTGATTTTTAGCTAATTTTCAAAGAGAAATTAACCTATGACATTAGGGTCATA
>JACMZG010001908.1:11586633-11594133 GCA_018340805.1 Microvelia longipes
TATATATATATATATATATATATATATATATATATAGATCGAAAGAAACTTGGTACAAAAGTCAATATTGTTAATGTCCCGACCCTATAGTTTGTGAAACACGTATGACGTCATTAAGTCACAAAAATGACCAAAAATATTTAAAAAAATCACAAATTTTTGTATTGTGTTTCGATTGGGCTAAAATGTTTTACACATACACTTCTATGTATGGTTCAAAAAAATAAATAAAGTTCCATTAAATTATCAGTATTATTTACGGTTTTATTGATTGACATATATATGTCATACAACACTTGTCATTAGGTGACATAATGTAAACAAATCACGTTTTTGATTAATATATTTGAAAATTCGGGCACTTCTTTAGATAGTTACTCCCTTTTTTGGGAGTACTATACTGATTTTTTTATCTATGTAACCTTCTTTAGATTGTTACTCCCCTTTGACAGATCAGACTGGTTACTCCCTTTTTTGGTTACTCCCCTTAGTTTTTTGATTTTATTACTAATCTTCATGTAATAGTGTTATCAATAATTTATAAGTGATAAGGTTATAGATTGATCCGCTTATTACTTCTCCTCATTTATACTGTAGGTATAAAGGAAAATTATTGTGTTGAAAAAAATCCGAAACCGGGATGTCACAGGAATTATCGTTTTAGGTTTTTTGATTTTTTTAAATTTTAACTCTTGAGTGGTTTTCACAAAGTTGTCTATGTGTATGTGTGTGTGTAGGTGTGTGTATGTATGTCTGCTATCATCGTATTCCCCAGTGTATTTTTGGTAGAAAGTTAAAACATTGTACAAAAATCAGTCTACCGATGTAGTGATAAATGTTGCGATCGGATTGAAATTTGGGACGCATGTAGCATGTATAGTAACGTATATGCTAAGTTTTATCTCATTATCTGCATTATTTCAAATTTTATTAAATTACTTGTGTACGATTTAAAAAAATTGTAAAAAATCCAATTGAGTTGAAATTTGGTACAAATAAGTACACGAGTCTCGTTTTAATACGTTTTAATACGAGTTTCGTTTTATATATGGTTTTTATTGAATCATAAAAGTTAAGCAGCATTGAGCGTAGTAAGTGCTGTATAGGTGACCGCTGAGAATGAAACTTATGTATTTACTAACTGAGGACAAGCGAAGCGAATGTGAAGACGTGTAGCAGTATAAATTTAGCAAATGTATATTCTGAGGACGACCAAACGAGTACGAATTAGGGAGTATGAGCGAGCGAATCCAATACGATGAGGAAAATTTCTAAGATACCTTGATTTTACCCAATTTTAGACATTTTATTTATAAATGATATACTTTTAGCCATTATGTCTCGCAAACCAAAAATAATTATCCGCGGCCCAATTTGTGTTTAACCCAAGGGTTAAGGAATCACTAATCTAAATCATTTGTTAGGCATCTGTATAGAAAATTGCAAGCCTCCAAGTCAAATAGGGACGGGGCAATTTAGGGAGTTCAAAAAAAGGTAATTTTACCTTTTTTGTACCTAACAATAGCTTTTTTGTACTTCTTCAATTGCTTTACTATACCAGATTACTGTTTGATTTTACTATTATTTCACTGCGTCTGCTGTGTTATCTTCAGACGTTTTCTTAATTTTTCTTTAGTTTCCAAGTATTATTAAATAATTATTTCTGTTGTTACAAATTACTGTTCACATTTATAAATCAATATTGTCAAGTTTTTTCTAAACGAACGTTTTCACTTACCACCAACTTAACGTAATCGACTGAATTTTAAATATGTAACTTGTTTTGTTGCGTATTCTGTTATGATAGGCATATAATCGATGGACGGTTTCTTTTTACCTTTATACTTATTTTTTATCATAAATAAAAACGATCGGGTACGGGATACCTCGGAACCTTTTCTTATCACATCGGATTATCTACGCTCATCGATCATCAGACTCGCTTCGCTCGTCCTCAGAATATACAAGTCGTTAAATATATGCTGCAAATCATTTTCGGACTCGCTTCGCTCGTCCTTAGATAAATATTAAATCTAAGAATCGTATTGATTACACAAGTTAAATAATTTTTATGTACCATGCAGAGGTAATCCAGTATATTAAGCTAAAGATGGAATCTGAAATCACAACATGGTACGGCCACATAATTGTTGTACGATATCAGTTTGTTAGTTCATATATGTGGCATACTGCCGCGATATAAGTGAATTTTCAAATCTATTAGTAAAAAATGTGATTTTGTTTACATTATGTTGTATATACAATATAATTGTGCTAGTAATAATAGTTTTGCAAAACTCGGTAGTATCAAAATGATATATGTTGTATATGTCAATCAATATCATGTGTGGACATAATAACAGTCAAGAAATCACCAAGACGCCAATGACCCCTTGCTTTTGTTTTAAATAGTTTGTAGCTCTTGTGTCATTGTGTCAGATGTTAGGTACTGAATTAAGATTTATTGACTTACGTCATAGAAATATTTGAATGATTATTGATAGTGTTGGTATTTGAAATTTATATGATATTTAAATATGTTTCAAGTGCTTTGCAAACATTTTAATTCATTTTGATGAGTACGTACTCTATAAGCATGCCCTATTTATATTATAACAAAAGTAACCATGTTGGTTGAGGATTGATCATATTGGTATAAACTCAAATGAAATGTTGTACAGATGTTTGATTCAACTTGATGATGTTTGTATTATTTTGATTTTGTTTTTACCTGTTGAATCTATTTAACTATTGACAGTAGTTAACTATTTTAATTCGAGATTTCGATAAGGGACCCACCTGTAGAATCAAAACAAATAAATTTCCCTACTAATTTTACACATTTTTGGCTGACAAAAGTTTATTTTAATCATAAAAAAATATCAAAAGTGGGTGCGTAATCGTACTGTATACAAAGGGGTAAGATTATTGTAAGGGATCCACCCTAGAAGAATATAATATACCAACAAAAACATTCCATGAAAAAATGCAGCCAAGTCTTGCGTAAAAAGTTATGAAATCATAGTTTAAGCCAAGTCTATTCACACGCTGTTTTCATAAATCTTAAGAGATATAGATGATTATTTGATATCCGCAACGTATGCGCTCAAAAGCCTTACAAAATTTAACAGTAAAGAAATTTCTGACTTGACAAGAACGCAGAGGTACAATTATTTAATCATGAATTTCTTCCTCAAATAATATTGAAGGTTTTTTTAAAAATAGGTATTACCTATTTATTTATTCTATTTTTAATTTCGATATAGCGTTTCGGGACTTTTTGCCTTAGTCCGCCTTTGCATAGGTAAGTAAGAGTTGGGAAATCTTTATCAGAACCTGCGCAGAACCCCGCTCTTCTTCTTAATTATAAGAACCCTGCCGTATTATAATACTTTATAAAACCACCAACTGGAGCAAAAGTTAATTCGTGTATGTAGAAAAGAGTCTAGTCAGGTCTAGCCAGCCTAGTCAGGTCTAGGGTGCATTATCCCCTTTTCTGACCCTCAAGGCAAATAGATTGTGAAAATATAGCCTTATAATCATATTGTTTTTACCTCATTGCATTAAATCTATCAAAAGTATTAACTCATGAATATTGCATTACTATCAGATCATTATATATTCTAAAAGCAAAGTGTTCGAAAATAGTCTCATACACTGAGTGTGATTCAGTTTGAGCAAATCATGAATATTGCATTAACTTACTCACTCTTATCTAAATACATACTAAATATTTATAAGACCTCAATATTTATTTTCGTTTCATGTATCGTCTTATCCTTACTAACACATACACAGAGTTAATTACTTTACTGTATAATATTGGGATTGAGTTTTCCTTAAGGCTCTTTTCCTAATGAGGGTAGTAAAATCCATTTATTAAGACATAAAATAAGTAGTATGCTGCCAGGATATAGGCGAATTTCCAAATGTATTAGTCAAAAACCTTATTTTTTACATTATGTTGTGTAAGTCAATCAATGAAACCTGAACTAATGCTGATTATGATATTTAAATTAATTTATTTGTTAATCGGACGTAGTAGTACATTTGATTGAAATTTCAGCCCGATCGAACTCCTTTATGAAGTTTTGTGATTTTTTTTAAATGTTTGCTGAGTCATTATTATGAGTTAATAAGTTAATAAAGTTACACTTATTTCATTAACAACAGGGTTCGGGGCATTAACAAGGTCAATTTTGTACCAAGTTTCATTTCAACCCGAGGAAGCTTTCGGAAGTTATCCTGTCCACAGATAACTTCATTTCTTTAAGGAAATTCGATGAAATAAACCAATCCCCCTATGAAGATATTTTTGCCGGAGGTTGTTCTCCAGGCCTTCAGACTTGCCTTTCTTCTCTACGAAAATGTTTTAAGCATTGACGTTAAAGTTTGTGATTAGTATTTGATGTAAAATCTATCCATTGTCAATGTTAGTATAATAATTAACGTTTCGGGAGTAGGTACTTGTTCCAACATTAGGTTCGTCTTAAAAAAGACGGTGGCAGCCATGTAGGCCTCTTTTTTACTTTTCCTCATTTAAACCGTAGCCGCCTCCGTGGCCGAGGTCGTTAAGGCGTTAGTCTTTACAATGACCCTTGACACCCACGGAGGTCTGGGGTTTGCATCCCAGGTTACATACACTGCTCTCAGTGTATAAAAGATTATTTTTTAGATAAATTATCGCCAACTTTAGAATTCACTTTGAGCGTAACAGTTGCTACTACCACCCGAGGTGGTTCCCGCAGGGAACCACCTTTATTATTATTATTATTATTTAAACCGTAGGTATATAGGAACAGTATTGTGTTTGCCAAAAATTCCGAAACCAGGACGAAACCGGATTATCCGTTTCAGGTGTTTTTAAGGTCTCCTGAGTGGTTTCGCAAAGTTGTTTGTATGTATGTGTGTGTTTGTCTGTGTGTGTGTCTGTTATCATCGTATCGCTCAGTGTATTATGCTAAAGAGTTTAAACTTTGTTCAAAATCAGTCTACTACTGTAGTTGTGTCACTCGGAAAATATTTTTTATACCGTCACTTACCCGCAATAATGACACAACAAAAATTTCGAGAAATCATAAAACGCGGAAACGTTACGCGATAGGATTGAGATTTGGGACATATGTGGATATGTGGATGTATAAGGCTATAACATATGTGCCAAGTTTGATCTCATTTTCAGGATTAGTTCAAGTTTTATCAAATGACTTGGAGAACGTTTTTTGAAATAATTAAAAAGTCAGAAAATGATTCAATTGAGTGTACATTGAGTTCAGGTACACCTTTACTTAATAAATAAGTACAATATCTATAATTTTTTTGTGGATAAAAAAATTTAAGCAACATCGAACGTGTTCAGTGCCTAGATGAGTAACAGCTATGAATGAAACGAATGTATTAACTATTCAAATGCGGGCGAAGCGAGTTCGAAGCTGGGAGGATGAGCGTAGCGAATCTGATGTAATGAGGAAAAGTTTGAAGGCACCCCGTACCCAATTTTTAGTGTATGATTTTTGCATTATTCTATTCTATTCGGTGGTTATTCTTGCATAAGCTTAAAACCAACCCAGACTAACAGATACCTAGACTATACATGCCACCATTCAGTATCAGTACTAAAGTAGGAATGATCAAGAGCTAAATGCATTTGCTCAAAGCCAAATGTATTACAGGAAAAAGAAAAGCACATAAAAAAAATCAAAGTAAATATCATCAGTAAATAAAAATCAAAGTATAAAAGAAAAGAATGAAGTATAAAGTATACATCTCCTTGATCCTAAAAAAATAATTCCCAATAGTTGTTCGCTTACCACACTTATAATGTAATCCCTTTCCTAGATAATTCGCAAATTTATACTAGGAGTGTTTATTACATCTACAACTTTTTCTAAATGCAAATATGTATTTTAATTTTTTTTGCCTGGCTAACCCTTTATTTTTTTGTAAAATTAAATAAAACTGCATTTGGATGACAAATGATTTCCCATGAATTCTATGCAGTTTAGATCGTTTACTTTATAAACTATTAAATGTTTGGTAGTTGTATAAAAATAGCCCATGACGAAATATAACCTTGATAACAGTGATACCAATTCTAATTTCTATCTGTATTAATCTCAAAACTGTCAGTAATTATTGTTATCTCTGTACTGTGTGTTCATGCTAATTTCTAAAAACAAACATTTTTAAAATTCTTAGGATCGTCTACTAAAAGAAGCGAGCGTGGTTTTACTTTACTTTTAAATTCTGTGGAAATTAAGGTTGATTAGATTTCTTTTACCTCAAATGAACATAAAGATTTTTTACTTTTTATATATTTTATGTGTTTTTTTATACAACAGTCACCTAAATAGGACTAATCCTTAGCTCAAGAGGATGATTTCACTTTTCATTTTATGCAGACAAGCCATACATTATGCACAATTAAAATTTATAAAGATGTGCATTGTCTAAAAAAAATCGTCTATTTTTACGGGTTATTGGTATCATAAAAAATCCCGGATAGCACAATTAGGTCTAAATATAATTTTCTACTCTCTAGCATAAATACACCAGGAAATGATAACAGACACACACAAACACAGACCTCTTGAGAAAACTAATAAGAAGCAATTCAGGTGATATCCCGGTTTCAGATTTTTTGTTACACAATATTTTTGCTTCATACCTACGGTATAAATTAAAACAATTACTTGATTAAATTTAATATTTTAATTTGTAGTGTTTTTACAAATATTTTTTACTATGTATTACTTTGTATTGCTTAGTGTAGGAAGTATATATAAATGAAACATTATTCATGTATGAAGGAAGTGTATTTACTTATAAATTTTATCTAAAGAGCTAGTTTTCTACCTTTTGGTAATTATCAAACTATAAAAATAAGTTACGCGTGGTAAAAATTCAAAATTAAGTTGAAAGAGAATAAAACGGGTTTGAGGTAGTTTAGAACTTTTTCTATCATTATCGTATTCTCATCGTACCATCCTCACCTCTTCAAAGATTCGCTTTGATCGTCATCAGTTAATTTACATCCAGCATATGAGCTTCGAAAAAATAAACTCCGCTGAAGATAGAATGATCTGAACCACGATCAGAAGTTGAACTACGGGACTCTAGCTAAGTGCACTAGCTTAATTAATTATTGGCCAAATTAATTTAAATTTCACAGTTTAACTATCACTTACTAAAATATATCTGGTACCTGTTTGTGGATTAGGAATTCTAATGTATATAAACAAACCTATATAACCTGCTCTCTTGCTTATGCTACTTTGTTTCCTATATTATTATTATTCATTTTTACATTAATTTATTTAATTTATTATCAATCAGATATCTGTCTTGAAAACGCATGAAATTATAAATATTGAAAATTTGATGTGGTTTTATTTGTGTACTGAGACTAACCCCTTCCAGTACTTAGTATTCCCGGAAGTTTTGCTTCCCTTAATTGTAGCTCCAGTCAGGCCCAAGCCCCTGCCGCTACAACAAGTGAGC
>JACMZG010001908.1:11596633-11611633 GCA_018340805.1 Microvelia longipes
ATAATAATTTGCGTATTAATTAAAAGTTAGTTTTATTTTGCGCCACTTAAGACGTCTGATTGTGCTGAAACCAGTTCCAATCCATTTATCATGTCAACGACCTTAATATCATCCCTTATGTATCGATTAATATCACGCCTTTTCAAATATGAGTTGTATGATAACATAATAACTTTGATATGATTTTGTATGAGCACCATAGTGTAGTTGTTCGAAGAAAAGAGTCTCTCTAGAAAACTATTATTTTACAGTGCCTATGTTATAATCAGTACTTGTACTATTATTTGTACAGGCACTGATGATGGCCTCACGTTAGGTTGAAAGCGCTTTGAATAAATTAATAGTTTTGTGGGGAGACTATTTTCTTCGTTTCTTTTATAATAACTTTGGTTGATAATGTCGTTGATCTTTCTGATGGGATATGTAAGGCAGGAATCCTAACGCTCGAGCGAAACACGTAGCGAAATCTAGCATATGGTCGATTTCATACTGCTGCTTACTTATCAGTGACCTTTTATGAATTTCAATTTATTGCTGTACTTTTATTTTATTGTGTTGATGTTCTGTTGTATTAATTTGTATTGCATTTGATTTTATGCTCTTTTAACATTATTTGTAGCCACCAATGACGATGTATCTAATTACATCGTCATCGTTATTTTTATCGACATTTATTAAAAAACAAATAACTACAAATTTTATTATAAGCTTCTTTTTGTAAAGAGGTAAGCGAGAATAATGCGGCAGTGGCTGGATCGAGCGAAAGCACATAAAGCAGCTTTATTTTGGAAAGTGTTGTTCGCATAGAGATATATTACTAGAAGGGCCCTATCGGTTGAATTTTGGAACGTCGTCAATAACCTGACCACATTCGATTAACAAAATAAACAGAACAAATTTACAGTAACTTATATAGTAGAACGATTATAATACAAATCAAAACACAAACAAAGTGCGGAAAGCCGATATCAATTGATATATTATAACCTTAACTCGATCTTGGAGGAGGTTTTAATGAAGTTACACAGAGCCCCTGAGTGCCCAAAAAAGATGTTTCAGGTCTTTTAATGTATTTAGATAGGCTATGCCTCCTCTAGTATATATATATATATATATATATATATATATAGTATATATATATATATATATATATATATATATATATATATATATATATATATATATATATATATATATATATATATATATATATATATATATATATATATATATATATATATATATATATATATATATATATATATATATATATATATATATATATATATATATATATATATATATATATATATTATATATATATATATATATATATATATATATATATATATATATATATATATATATATATATATATAATATATATATATATATATCAATGGTTGTTAGGTTATAACATTCTCATTTATATCGTAATCAAAATTTTAAGATTTTCTCAAAATTACTATCATAAATCATATAATATATTAAAATAATTATAAAAAATTAAATTTAAACATTTTAGAGATTTTAACCTTAATAACTTTTGATAGAAAAACGTAAGAAATTTTCATGTTTGCCTTGTTGCCAACTCACTTATAAATAAATTACGTTTAGATTTATATAATGAAAACCAAGCTGCATATCATGTTATAATAGTCAGCTTGGTTTATGTTATACATGAAACAGCTGCCTATCATGTTATAGTCAGCTTGGTTTCTGTTATACATGAAACAAGCTGCCTATCATGTTATGATAGTCAGCTTGTTTTCTGTTATACATGAAACAAGCTGCCTATCATGTTATGATAGTCAGCTTGGTTTCTGTTATACATGAAACAAGCTGCCTATCATGTAATATAGTCAGCTTGGTTTATGTTATACATGAAACAAGCTGCCTATCGTGTAATGATAGTCAGCTAGGTTTCTGTTTTTCATGAAACAAGCATATACATCGTTACATATATACATAAAACAAACATAACATGTACATCGTTACATATACATAAAACAAACATAACATATGCATCGTTATGTTATAACGATGCTTCCTTGCGAATAAGCTTAAAAACTTTAAGATGAGAAAAGTAAACATCCATTCATATAAAATATAAAAATAAAATATCTAGGGATCTATTCTAACCACACCTGCGCGGTCGAGTCTCTCTTTTAATTCAGATAACTTCATAACACCAATTTGAACCCCACTAAAGAAATCCCGTGATAATTCCAAAGAAATTAAAAAGATCTAACCCCCCATCATTAAAGAAACTATTTGTGGGTTCTGGCCTAAAAAGTGTTTTCATCTTTGTGAAAATTTGACGCCGTGTTAGCTTTAAGGGGAGAGACCCAACCTTAGGGTAAGCTCGTGCTAAATTCGAGAAGTTCAAAGCTGATCTAGTGCTTAGTGCTAGTGGTGCCCACTCAAGGGTCATATAAATTAAAAACCAAGTTGTTTCATTCAGATACAAAAAAGTGTTCTAAAGAAACCTTAAAATCCAGTATATATATATATATATATATATATATATATATATATATATATATATATATATATATATATATATATATATATATATATATATATATATATATATATATATATATATATTATATATATATATATATATATAATATATATATATATATATATATATATATTATATATATAATATATATATATAATATATATATATATTATATATATTATAATATATGTATATATATATATATATATATAATATATATATATATATATATATATATATATAATAATATATATATATATATATATATATATAATATTCATAATTATTACTTCTCTTTTTTTTAAAAAAACCATCTTCCTTTCCATGACCCTAATTTTATTAGCCTATTTTTTAAAAACAGATTAAACCAATGTATAGCAAAATACATTGGTTTACATATACATACAAAATATTATATTATATATTATGTATATATACAAAATATATATACATTACATTACAAAATACATAATATACATTAAAATGTTTCAAGGGTAAAAAAAATTGGAACGGAAAATCAACGTCAGTGTTTATTTAAAATGTTCTGTAGTATTTATTTTGATGTATAACAAAATCAGCTGAGTTTAAATATTTAATTAATCACACAATTGAAATAAAAAAACAATCACTTGCATCTTTTCAGGTGTTTTTAACTATCGAATAACACGTAGTTTCGTAGTAAAATTTATTTTGAAAGAATGACTGTAACATTTGTTTTATATACAGTCTGGACGCCGTCCAATATTTTTTAATGATTCATAGATATCAGCTGACTATTAAGCAATTAAACTTGTCATTTATACATTTTAAAACATTTATACGAGACATGATTTTAGAAAAAAATTAGTTTCGCTTTATCATTACGTTCGTTGGGTTTAAAATCGTGTTTGTTGTCGATTCGTAGTTCGTAGTTAATTCACCTCAAGGGAAACCAGTCTTCCTGAGGACGCGTCTAAATAAAATTTTTGGTGGGGATCTTTTTTCAAAACCTCGTAGATTATCGATTTCATAAATAATCTTTCAGTCTATATTCAGAGCTTAAGAATAACTTCGGGAATTTCATACGTTTTAATCTGTGCGATTAATAAATATCTTTTAAAGATATAAAGTTTTTAAAAGATAAAAAGAGATAAGTGTTATTGTAAGAGTACACTCGATGATAAGAATTTTGTTTTTTGAAAAAATTCTATTAAATCAGTCACTTTAAATTTAAATCAAGGACGGATACGTGGTCGGACCATCAGTTATCTAAGTAAGTTAGTTATACTTTATTTAAATTTCTAGTTATTAATCCTAAAAAAATATATATTTCTTTAACTACGTTAAAAACCATACTTACGTGATGTCTTAAAATATAGGGAAATATAAATAATAAAAGCTTTTGAGGATGAATAGGTTGTTGTACAAACATTTATTTGTTAGCAACCATGTAACTGTTTTTTTCTTTTTTTTATAATGTTAAGCCTCGAAAAAGATAAAATAACATCGAAAACTCGGCAAAATTATTTTTTTATTATTTTGGACCTATTCTTCCTCAAAAGCTTTAATAATTTAAAATAGAGATTCCTATAAATTTTTTTGTCTTAAAATATAAATATATATTTAAAAATTATATTGATAAAATTATTCTTTTCGTGTCACCTTACTCTCTAATTGTAATCTGTTTGAACTTATTTCAAACAGAAATAAGTCTCGCTCTTTTAAGTCCCTCTTTTTATGGCGGCAGATAAATCTTGTTTTTTTGTTTATTGATCACATTAAGCATTCGGCTTACTTTTTCTCAATTATACCGACGGTATATAAGTTACCGTCGGATAACTTATAGTTTTACCACGGTAAAACTAGTTTTACGTTAAACTATAGTTTTGCGTTTGCAAAAAAACGGAGATTTCATTATGTGCGTATGTTATAATCGTATCTCCTAGTGTATAAATGATAGAGAGATGAAATTTAGTTCAAAATCAATCATTAGGTCTAGTTGTGCTTTCCAGGAAAATATATTTTTATAACGTCTATGACGTTTTTATAACGTCATTAGACGATACATATAAACGTCATTAGACGAAAACGCTATATAAACATCATTAGAAGAAAACGTTATATAAACGTCATTAGACGAAAACGTTATATAAACTTCATTAGACGAAAATGATAAACGCCATTAGACGAAAACGTTATATAAACGTCATTAGACGAAAACGTTATAAAAACGTCATTAGACGAAAAAGTTATATTAACGTCATTAAAAACGTTTTTAATAACGGGTTAGCACTTGTAATAATGACTCAACAAAAAAAAATCAAAAATTTTGAATAATAATTCAGCTAGTGGAAGTATTGCCAACTTTTTTGTTAGAAAATTGTATATTGTTAGGGTGGCAGCATTACTTAGGTGCACCAGTGAACCGCCTTTTGTGTTATCAGTAGTGCTCATTCTAAATATAGTAGTATTCTAAGGATTCTATTTTATATTTTAAAAATGTATTTTATTACTTTTTAAGTATGAACATTGTTGTATCTTTTAAAGTTACTAATTAAATGTATAAATAATAATATAAATAAATATAATAATATAAAATAAATAAAAAATATAAATAATTAGATGAATTGAATAGATTGAAATGAAACAAAACAAACTCAAACAGATCAAATTGCACATGGAGGGAAAATAGCGATGCGATGTTACGAAATATTAAAAAACCAGTGTTGCCTTTTAATGATTATTTACGAATAAGGTAATTTTTTGTACCGAGGTTGGCATTATGTGGAGGGGGAAGGGGAGTGATCGGTCTGTACCAAAAGGATTCTTTCCCTCACAGATTTTTGGTGCGCTGTCAATTGATTTTAGCCGTATGTTACAGTATAATAATTTATTTTTTACGTATTTTATTAGCGAAATGACGCTTGTAATGTGGATCATGTGACGTATTCTTCAATTTTAAAGTACCATTCTTTCTTTAGTAAATTCGTTAATAGTTTTGTTTTTATAAGTTCGCATAATATAAAGGTTTTTACTGACTCTTTCCTTATATTTAAACTCGTTCCATTTAGAGTTAAAATAACAATTCATGCTCGTGATTGAATTTAACCTTGTAATATGAAATATTTTCTATATCTGTTTTTTTGTGTGTAAATACCATACCAGATAAACAAGCGCTGTTACCTGCCTTTGATTGATCATTATTCCTTTTAACCAATATTTAAATTAGGTAACAATAAAAATAGTAGTGCTATATGTACTATGAATGGAAATTAAGGAATTGAGGTTGCATCTGTTATAATTCTATACTCTATGGGTTAAGGCATAGAGATATATTACTATAGAGGCTCTATAGGTTAAATTTTGAATCATCGAAATGGTAACCTAGCTGTGGCGGACTGAGCCAAAAAGGCCCAAGGAGGGTTTGGCCTAAAAGGGTCCAAACCTACATTTTAAGGGGCCCAATGGTGGGGGGGGGTTTCTATAATGCTTCTTTGTTGTGTTTACTTTTGGCTAGAGTAGTATAATTGATTATAGTAAGCTTAATTTAATTTATTAATAAATTAAAATAAATTTAAGTTAATAAAATAAATAAATAATTATAAAATAAACTTTTAACTAAACTTAAGTTTATTCATCAAATGCAATATTTAATTGAACTATTTTATATTCATTCTTTAGGGCCCTTTTTGTACTTCTCTAGGGCCCTGATAAAGCAAGTTAAGGGTCCCTTGAGGCCCTGGTCTTCTGTTTGAAACCTTTAAGTATAAAGAATAGGGGCCTTGAAGGACCTAAATTTAGGTAACTAAGTGAGAATATTTTTATGACTCTTGTGTTATGAATATATCAAACAATTAATATGTTAATCATTATTTTTAATTTTCGTTGATTAATAATTTTTATTAATTAATTGTTTATTTTATTTTCGTTGATTTAATTTTTCTTTAAGTTTATTTTTGACTGAGGGGCCCAAAGAGAGCTGCCGCCCTCGCCTTCAATGGCCCGTCCGTCCCTGAACCTTATCATCTCGCCTATAAATACAATCAAATGATCAGCACAAAATTACAGTAACTTATACAGTAGAATGTTTAAAATACAAATCAAAACAAAAAAAATGTGCAGGAAGCCGAAAACAATTGATTTATTATAACCTTAACTCACTCTTAAAGGAGGTTTCAATGAGATTACACAGGCCTGATAGCTCCAAAAAGATGTTTCAGGTCTCTTAATGTATTGAGATAGGCTATGCCCTCTCTAGTATGTATATCTCTTTGGGTTAAGGTACATTTTCTGTATTGCTTAGTCAATTAGAAAATCAGTTTCCGTCGATTTTTGCATTTGTGTATGATATCCAACAACAAGTATCGACCAATTTAGGGTTGTCAAACCCAATTTTTTTTCTTCTAGGCATAATACCTTCTAGTTATTAATTGTCATACTATATCTAAATTTAGAAAAACATGAATTTGTCATTATAAAAACATTTTTAGATCTCGAGTTAAACCACTATTATACCAGCTGATATTACAAACCAAAACAAACAACTATGGAACCCTGCCAAATGGAGTCTGCCCGTCATTATTGTTTCTAGAACATCCAGTTGGCACTAAACCAGAAATTACTATGAAACTATGCTTATTATTGTAATTTTATGCTAATGAATTATTTAAATCAGCATATATGAATAAAAAGCATCAGAAGATGTGAATCAAGTGTGACTATTCAGTTCATTTGCTTTATAAACAAATAAAAAAATTGTTCGGTCAATTCATAACATTGTCTATTGAAGGATCATTTGATCCTAAAATTAAACAGGATGCCAAATATGGAACTAAACTTCCTCATTTTATTGATCAAAAAATCATAAAAACAAGGACTGCTTTGCGGGCCGCATGAAAACTGTGACAGACCCAGAGACAAAGCTGTTTGTAGGACGCTAAACAATTCACTTGATATCATTTTAAATAAATAACAGTTCGTCTAAATGTTTGTAATTTTATAAAAAATCAATTTTGTAATCATTTTGAGATCCAATGTTGGATTTTTGAAAGAAAACATATTAGTTCATTCCTTAATAAGATTTTTATGGAATTTTTATCACGAAAATAACGCTTATGAGGTGCTCGGATGACGGAAGTTAAGAGGGAGTGGAAAGGATCGAATCCTATTAGATTCCTGATGAAAAATCGTAAAACGCGAAAAAATGATGCGATCCAATTGGAATTTAGCTTGCATGTAGTTATGTATAAGACTAAAATTTGTGTGAAGTTTCATCCCAATACCAGCATTATTTTAATTTTTATCGAATGACTTGTGTACCTTTTGAAAAAATGATTTAATTAAGTTGAAATTTGGTACAATAGTATAGCTTTACTTAATAAATTAGTTCACAAAGTTTCGTTTCAACTCGGCAAGTACATCTATGATTTTTGTTGGATCATAAAATTTAAGCAGCATTGAACGTGGCCAGTGCTGTATGGGTGACCCCTGAGAATGAATTGAATTTATTTATTATCTGAGGACGAACGAAGCAAGTCCAAAGACGTGTGGCAGTAAATTTGGCGAATTGTATATTCTGAGGAAGCAGGGAGGATTAGCGTAGAGGATCCGATGTGATGAGGAAAAGTTTCGAGGTACCCCGTACCCGATTTTTTATTTTTATTTTTAATTTAGGTATCAATATGAATAGTTTATCATATTTCCGTTGTGATGATTAATTTTGAAAGTTGTGTTATTATTTACTGACTGCGAAGTATCTTCAGTGGGTTTAATAATTTATTTCACTTGTTTAGCTATTCAAAGGGTTTCTTCCATCAAAGTTTGCTTAACTTCACCTCCTACTTATCGTTTATTAAATAATTAATAGTATCTTACTTGGTATTAGTTGATTGTTGAGATTTCTGGGATCAGATAAATAAATAAAATGGATTAGGGGTTAGGATAAAACGAAGTACATACATACATACAATACAAGTATGTATTGTAAATCTGTGTGTATGCATTATAACATAAAAGTAATGAAAGGAACGAAGAAAAAAGTCTCTCCACAAAACTATAAATTTATTCAAAGAGCTTTCAACCTAACATGAAGCCATCATCAATGCCAGAGATAATTAAAAGAAAACAGCTAAAAGAAAGACATTATATACGCAAAAATTCAACAGAATTAGTAATATTCTTTCTCTTCTTTTTCGACTCAACGATGTCGGTAGCCGTGATAGACCACGGCTACCGACATCGTTATGAATTTATACGTACCTTATAAATCTTCTAGAGCAGAGACATTTTGCGTCTAATCCACAGAAGAGCCGTGGCATGATTATAAGTTTCTATAGCTTTAAAATAGAAACAACACGAACTCCACTGCCAGACCAGGCTTTCCTGCTTTTGAATCCATAAGGCCGAAGCATCTATATATTTTTTCAGGGTCTATAGAAGCAACTATTGAAGGTCCTAAATTTTGCTTAAGCCCAGGTTCATTTAGGGTTAGGGATCTTTTACGAGAACCCGTCTATCTGGGTGACAGGCGCACGTGCTAATCATTACACCATCGGGCCCCATAATAACATTATGTTTTATGCTGTCAAGTTATTTGCGCATAAATTTGGAAGGCTCAAGGGTAGGTATAGGGGCCAAGCCGTGCAAAACATATTAACTTGAATTTTAATGACTATGTACATGTCGATGTTACAGTTAATTTTATAAGGGAATAACATTGATATGTAAATGAATAAACTTTTTCTCAAATTCCTCAAATAGTTTCGGTCGGGTCCCCCTCATAAATAATGGATCAGTCCTTTTTATAAATTTAGAGGATACCACTCCCAAAAATTGATATAATATGCTCAAACCTCATTAATAGGAAACACTTATTACTCCCAAGGGAGAAAAGTGCTTCTTTACTCCCTAAAAACTGGTCAATAATCTTTACATTATACACCCTCTGGAGATAAACAATTTTAATTTACTCAAAGCGACATGGTGAATATGTCTACTGTAAGTTAAGCTCTTTTCTCCGTAAAGTTTTTCGACCAAATTTAATTATAATTATTACTTGAAATTTATCGTCGTCTGCTCCATAATATCTTTACTTGTCATTTTCACGTTTTATTATTTTTAATTAGGGTTTTTAACGCCCTAATTTCACAATAGAAAAAAAAGTAGGAATTAAAAGCAATACTTGGAGTGAGTTACACTTGTACGTATTTTCCAACATTCTTTAGCACGAATATTGCTTTGAAAAGCATGTTTTTAACCAACTCTTTCAAAAATGTGTTTTATTTATTTTAGAAGAAATCTAAAAACTCAACTCAGCGGTCACCCAAACAGTACTGACCACGCTTAATGCTCCTTATTTTTTAGGATCTAACAAAAATCATGGATATACTTGTCGTATTGGAACGAAACTTTGTGTACTTATTTATTAGGTAATAATATACTCTTGTACCAAATTGCAATTCAATTGGACCATTTACCAATTTTTTTGAAAAAGTACACAAGTCATTTAATAAAAATTGAACTTATAATGCTGCTTTTTCTTATACATAGTCACATGCGTGCCATATCTCAATCTGATTGCATCATTTTTGATGAATCATTATTGCGGGGTGATGACGTCATAAAAAATATTTTCCGAATAACACAAATACAGTGGTAGACTAATTTTTGTACAAAATTTCAAATCTCTAGCATAAATACACTGGACGCTATGATTATAACAGACACACACACACACACACATACAGACAAAACAACTTTGCGAAAACCACTCAGGAGACCTTAAAAACACCAGTTTCATCCTTGTTTCGGATATTTTTGCAAACGCAATACTTTTCCTATATACCTACGGCATAAATTAGGAAAAGTAAAAATATCTTAAAACTCTAAAACGTTATTATTTTTTCTCCAAATTATGTATCTAAGTAAGTATCTAACAATGTATCTTCCTTCATTGCATATTGCTCTTAAATAATATTTTTGTCGTCTCTTATATGAACTCTTTTCATATAATGTTCTGGTTAAAAACGTAATAATAGATGAGATTTGACGAAACTGTCGTGACACTAATTTCTATCCATCAAAAAATTCACTGACCTCGTACTGTGTAATCATCTGCTTCCTTTATGGAGCTCCTCACGCTCTGTATTCACTATGTTGTGTCGTCATTTTTATATGAATATTGATTCTACCCCATTATCTTAATAGTTTCAAGAAGAATTCAATTATTGGTAATTACGTGTGGGACGACGAATAAAATATCAAATAAATTATTTATAATGACTTTATAAACTACAGTGCTATTGTTATTGTAAATATTTACTGCGTAATTCTAAAAACAGATTTGTGTTTAAATTATATATATACATAGAGATATATACTAGAGGGGGCATAGCCTATCTTAATACATTAAGAGGCCTGAAAAATTTTTAGTAGGGCTCTCAGGGGCTCTGTGTTACCTCATTGAAACCTCCTCCAAGAGGAAGTTATGGTTATAATTAATCAATTGTTTTCGGCTTCCCGCAGACTGTTTGTGTTGTGATTTGTATTTTAAACATTCTACTATATAATTTACTGTTTTTTTGTTCTGTTTATTTGATGATAATTATAATCGAATGTGGTCAGGTTACTTTTTCGATGTTTCAAAATTCAACCAATAGGGCTCTTCTAGTAATATATCTCTATGTATATATATGTAACAGTATTTAAAATAAACCTTTAGAGATCAATAGTCAGTGCTCGTTCCCTAAACACTTTTCTTTGATAAGATATAAGGGTTTTCCTGTTGCATATTTGATCACTTTTACTTTGCCTTACATACTTCTACAGGTATATTGGAAAAGTATTGCGTTTGTGTTCACCCTAAAAGTCCGACAATGTGATTCTTTTTCTACAATACATATAATCCGATTGAGATAACTTTTAAAAAATGTTCGCTATGAAACATGAAACATGTTATTGAGGAATAAGTTCCGCTCCAAAAATGTAAAAACATGAAGTTAAAATAGTCCGGTAAGTCAATAAAAAAAAAGACAAAAAGTCACAAAAGCTGTCATTGTGCAATGTGCATATGTGCATGTATTATACTGTACGTAACAAAGTCGGGCTTTTAAAGGGCTAAAAGTTCATAAATAATATTTTCTTTTTTTAAAGGGCATGTATTGTAGATCACAAATTGAAAAAATTGGTTACGGGCTACCTCAGAACTTTTCCTGATCACATCGGATTTGCTACGCTCATCCTACTTACTTCGGACTCGCTTCACTTGTCCTCAGAATATACAAGCCATTAAATTTATTCTGCAACACGTCTTTAGACTCGCTTAGCTCGTCCTCAGAAAGCAAATACATCCGTTTCATTTCCATTGGTCACCCATCCAGACACTGACCATGCTCGATGCTGCTTTACTTTTATAATCGAACAACAATCATGGACTTAGTCAAATTGAAACAAAACGTAGTTACCTAGTTACCTAGTAGTTACCTAAACGTTAGTTATACCTATTTATTAAGTAAATTTATACACTTGTTCCAAATTGCACTGCAATTGGGTTATTTTCCGATTTTTTTTAATTGTTTAATAAACGTACGCAAGTCATTTATTAAAAATTCAACTAATGCTGATAATGAGATGAAACTTATTATAAACTATACACACAAGTTATGTATAACTTGTGAAAACTTATACATAACTACATGGTTATTGATTTTTTAAAAATTTTTGCTGAGCCATTTTCGCTGGTTAAAACGTCATAAAAAATATTTTCCGATTAACTCAACAATAGATTAACTAGCACAACTAAAAATTAATTTTTGTTCAAAGTTCAACTCTCTAGCATAATAACACTGGGAGCTACGATGAGAGCAAACACACACACACACACACACACACACACAGACAATTTTTGTGAAAATCACTCACAAGATCTTATAAACACCTTAAACGGATAATTCAGGTGACATCCCGGTTTCGGATTGTTTGCAAACACAATACTTCGACAAACACTATAAATGAGAAAAAGTAAAAATTGTTAATAAAATAGAAGTGTATTTTTGGCTTCTCGTGTTAACATTTAAGGATTATGGCTTAACTATATTGTACAAATACCTCTACCTTAAGTAAACACGTTTAAATTCTACATATTACCTTAGTATACAATGACATGAACATAATAAAATTTTAATTATATATTTACTTTTTAGGGAATTCAGTTAAACAGAATATTAGTCATTATCATATTATCAGTTGAGACACAGTGCTGTTGGCATTATTTTACTGATTATGGTCGAAATTAGACTGTTTGCCTTTTTTATTTTGCTTTTCACTAGATAACAAGTTTATGTTGTGTATTTTATACTTTTACTTACCTGGAATGCCGTTTAGTTTTAGTCTAGTCATTGTCTAATTGTAAGGTAATTTTTGTGCCATTATTTACCACAGTTCACAAGAAAATTATTTTTAAATAAATGGTAAGTTACCAATTTTTAAATGACTGTTTTAAATATTAACATTAGTTTTCATTATTATTAGTTTGTATATTACGTCGTATCAAGTTTCTTTATTAAATATTGCTCATAGAACTGTAATATGAGGCACTGAACTCGCTCCATGCTACTTAGCTTGTATGATCATCCACATCATCATTGGGGAGCTTCTCCCTATGCGAGCAGACTATTCATTCTACAAAAAAAAAGCACTACGGGTTATCTTAAATCTACCCAACAAAACATCTTGTAAAAAATGTTTTCAAACTCATGAAATTCTTACTTTTTATTCTTTATACTGCTATCAGCTTTTAAATTACATTCATAGTATTAGATCAAGTCTAACTAAAGTAGAGAACATTCATTCTCACTATACAAGGCAGACAAAATCATATAGTACTTAACAAATACAGACTGACAAGAACAGCTAAATATAATTCAATTCAAGCAGGGCTAAAGCTGTATAACTTATTACCTGAAAATATAAGAGCCCTTGAAGAGAATAGTTTTGACAAATTAGTAAAAATTAATCTTTTAAAAAATCCCTTGTACAGTGTGGAAGAATTTCAATTCATAAAATTTTAATTGTAACAAATAAATTTTTTGTTTTGACTTTTTACAATTTACAGAAATGTATATTATGTGAAATAAAGGATTATTTATTTATTTATTTATGATCCAACAAAAAACATAGATTAAAAAGTTTCTTTTTGTGGTTTTTAACGGTTTTTTAAACATAGCTTACCAAACCATACCAAGGTGCAATGTGAAGTAGTTCGTAAAATTGTATTTTTATTTTATATTTGTTAAACTCTGATGATGACTAATTTTTAGTCGAAAGCTTAGTTATTATTATTTATTAAAAAATATAGGACTTTTGTGTAATTAATCTGTTTTTATTTACATAACATAGATGTAATTGCCGTATTCAAACAAAGCTTATAGTGCAAAAGCCGGACCTGAAAAATGTGACTCATTTTGTACTTCTTCAAACCAAATTTTTCTGAAAATATATCTTAAATTATGAAGAAAAAACATAGTCTGCCTATCCAGAGTGGAGGCACTCTCTTCCTATGATTGCGCATATTCATAGTTTTATAAAATCGCACTAATTTTAGTTTTCTTGGAATAAGTGGTTCCCTGTTAGTCGTGAGCAAAACATAAAGAGAACTTATTTAAAGCTAATAAAAATTTCTATAAAACGAGAGTTTAGTCATCAAAATCGGATTACTACTACCAAAGGTTATGGCTCTTTTCAAAAAAAAAAACACAAAAAGTTATGGCTCTTTCAAAAACACAAAAAGTTATGGCTCTTTCAAAAACACAAAAAGTTATGGCTCTTTCAAAAACACAAAAAAAATGTTAATTTAGGCAAAGTTGTTGAGCTTTTTCTGGTTATTTAACAAAGGTCATAACTTTAGTTGTAGTTATCCGATTTTGACGAAAAAACACTCGTTTTACAGAACATTTTATCTGCTTTGAAAATTATTCTTTTTATGTTTTGCACACGACTCACAGTAAAACACTTATTGTAAAAAAATGAAATATGTGCAATTTTCTCCTCATATTGGATTGGCTCCACTCTGGATAGGCTGACTGTTTTTTTTTTCATAATTTAAGGTATATTTTCAGAAAAATTTGGTTTAAAGTAGTACAAAATGAGTCATATTTTTTAGCCCTGGCTCTTGGACTATTATTATACTTATTTATTACGTAAAGAAATACTCTTGTACCAAAGAGTTGAAATCGATTTGATTATTTTACGATTTTTACATTTTTTTAAAAAATGTATAAATGTCATTTAATATAAATTAAACTCTCAATTAAATGCTAAGAATGAGATGAAACTTAGCACAATTGTTGTTCTTATATGTGACTACCTGCGTGCCAAATCACAAACCGAACAACTTATATTCTTGCGTTTAGAGAATTTTCGAAAACTGAATGTCTTTATTGCGGGTTTATGATGTCATAAAAAATTAGCTAGGCAATTAAGTTAAATAAGGACATAAA
>JACMZG010001908.1:11616633-11624051 GCA_018340805.1 Microvelia longipes
GTTGTTTTATACTCCTTCTTGAAGGTATTTTCCATCAGTCTACTTCCGGGGTTTTTTAATTTGCTATAAAAATTAGTCAACTTATTAGCACACAAACTACGTACTGCATTTTTCTTGTCCTCATCGTCAGTTATGTGTCTCTCAAAACAAACTTCCAGATCAGTTACAATATCCACTGCTGGGAAGTGTTCTTTACTAAGAGGAAGACTAAATTTTTCCCCTTTAGCCAAAAAACTCTTAACCGTGTAAGGGATGTCAATGTCTGTGCGGTTTACAAAACAGTTATTGACCCACTCGATATCCCCTTCCGTAGGAACGATGACAGGTTCAGAAGCATTCTCATACTTTCTATCTAAACCTGCCAGACTCTTTGTAAAATGTTTGTCCCTGATAAATAACAGGCTGTCAGCGAAATTCTCGACCACAGCTGCTGGGACCGAGTCTGTCAACTTATTTCTACACCCAAGTATGAACTTCTCTAACTTTCCAATTTTCCATATTGTTATCTTTATCTCTAACGATAGAACTTTTCTCTTAAAACTTTCTACCATATTACCAACGTCCTTGTTAAAAGGGCTGTTGCAATCAACCAGAGTATTTAAAGATGAAAAACAGTTAGCCACATGTTTCGGATAAATACCCTCTTTTCTACATCTCAGTAAGAATATTCTTCTTGCCGATGTCTTGGCCAATTTAATGATATATCTATTCCAAGCTTTAAATTCTTTTCTCACTTCTACTCCATACTGCCGTTCCATATCCTCATAAAAACCCATACCACCAGAATATCCCAAAACACTTTTTCAGTAGTTAAGTCTCAACCTCTATATATGTACACTTTGCACCAATCTCGGGATGAGGTTAGAATAATAACACAGCTTTACTTGAAAACCATATATTTATTCACTTAACCAACGTTTCGAACTTAGCTACAAGTTCTTCATCAGGGCCCTACAATACAATAAAATATTCTTAAAAACCCAATCTTAAAACCTAAACTAAATACATCATTAAAAATAAAACTGAAATTAAAGAGATAAAAATACAAATACAAATTATAAAGCTTAAAACTTACGGAATAAAAACACAGTTTTCGCCTTAAGCATAAGGTAACATATATATAAAATTTAAAAACAGAATTACACTTAAGCAGAGTTAAAATATTAAAAATTAAAATCAAAGTTAAAACATTTAAAATCAAGAGATAAAAGAAGGTAAATATTAGAGAAGTGCATCAGACCAAGTCTAAATCAAGAATGAACTTCTAAATGAGGAAGAGGCTCAAGGTAAAATCAAGAAGGCTGTGGATCAACACAACACCTAAAAGAAGATCTGAACCTCCCCAAAAATAAATGAGAAAAGAAATTACAAAAGGAAGAAAACCAAAGATAAAATAATAAGTGAATAATTTATAAATGAATAATTAAGTTATATATATAAAAAATGTAAAAAGATAAAAATAAAAATAAAACAATGCCAATGCCATCTAAATAATTTAAAAGGTGCCACCCTAAAGATCTGCCACTAACTTTAGTCCCCTTAAAAACTAACATGTCATACCCAACTATATTTTCAAGATGCACATTAATATATATAATAATATATTAATATATATATAATATATATATTATATATTATATATATTATATATATATATATATATATATATATATATATATATATATATATATACATATATAATATATATATATATATATATATATATATTATATATATATATATATTATAATATATATATATATAATATATATATATATATATATATATATATATATATATATATATATATATATATATATATATATATATATATATAAACAATATGATAACATATTGGTTAGACCTTGTATAAAGGCTCTTCTTTTCGCTTTTTTGTTTTTACTTTTCCTCATTTATAGCGTAGATATATAGGAAAAGTATTGTGTTTCCAAAATAACCAAAACAGGGATGCAATAGAATTATCCGTTTCAGGTGTTTTTGAGACCTTCTGAGTGGTTTTCACAAAGTTGTCTGTTTGTATGTGTGTGTGGATGTTTTCATCGTAGCGCCTTGTGTATTTGTTCTAGAGAGGTGAAACTTTATATAAAAAAGCATCATTTAGTTAAATTAATGCTAAGGTTGGGCACTAAGAGGAATAAAATAACTACTGCTGTCTACTAATACACTATATTTCGCCCTCTACCTCAGGGCATATTCATGTATCTACAACATAGATCAATACAATACATTAGGTAAGGAAATGTTGGAACTAAAACTTTTTTATTAATTATTAAATTATAAATTATTTTATTTTATTATTATTATGAATAAAATCCATAATAATAATAAAAATAAAAATAATTAATAATTTAATAATTAATAAAAAGTTTTAGTTCCAACATTTCCTTACCTAATTTATTTGTATTGATCTATGTTGTAGATTACATGAATATGCCCTGAGGTAGAGGGCGAAATAGTGTATTAGTAGACAGCAGTATTATTTTATTCCTCTTAGTGCCCAACCTTAGCATTAAATAATTAATATGAGGAACAACAAAGAAATTATAGCATCATTTAGTTAGTACTTTGTTATTTCTTTACGAAATAAATAAGTATACTTAGTTTCGTTTCAATACGGCAAGTATATCTATGGTTTTTATTGGATTGTACTAATTAAGCAAAGGCTAGTGTCTGGATGGGTGACCACTAATGATAAAACGAATTTATTTACTTTATGAGGACGAGTGAAGCGGGTCCGGAAACATTTTACAAAATAAATTTGGAGGATTTGCAATTCTGAGGACAAGCGAAGAAAGTCAGAAGTCCAGAAGTAGAGAGGATGAGCGTAAGGAAACGTTTCGAAGAACCCAGAACCTGATTTTTAAGACTGGTTTCTCTATCAAGACAATAAAAATTTGTTAACAATCCTAATGATGGTTTTTATTACCCATGTTTGTTGTCCACCATATAACTGGTGAATCAATCAATTATTTAAAGATAATTTAAAGACAACGTATTTATAAACTGAATAAGGAAAAATGCAATTTTTAATAAGAAAAACGTGAAGTGACTTTCAAGATGAAAATTTAATTTACGACCGTAATTAAATTGATAGATATAAATTATTATTCATTTTTAATTTCTGTTTAAATGAAGCAATCAGGAAAAAATAAAAGTTGAAATACCAAATTTGTTATACTGAACTAACTAGATGCAAGAAAACGTGTTAGGCAATGTACTTATCATGTTTAATTACACAGCATTAATCATATGTCATACAAGGATACACAGATATGTCAAGGTTATCATTTTATCAATCCCTATCACTGTTTGTTTATACAACAATTAGTTAAACGGGCTTTGGATAAAAGAATTAAAATAGTAAAACTGTATATGGTTTAGTGATTAGAATGAGCGTGAATGGAGTCCATTACAAATAATGAAATCTACAAAGTCTCTCAACAAAACAAAACATTATAGGCAAAGCGCTTTCAACCTACAAAGAGGTCATCATCAGTGCAAAACCTACGAACAAGTACAACAGAATAAAAAAACAAAATAAAATAATGTCAAAAAACAAATAATGATGCAAAGTAAATAAGTAATCTAAATAAACAAAAAACAATTACAAAACAAAAAAAATACAAAATTATAAAACTGGCAATTTGTCTAAACATGCTTTAATTGTTATTGTGTTTGTTACCTAATATTTAATTTTTTTCAAACTTGTATTTTATTTTCATTTATTTTTTTAACTTATAATGTCTTTAATTTATTGTTTTTTTTTTCTTATTGTAATCTTTAATAATACAATTATGTGGAGCTTTAATCGCCTTGGCCGCTTGTGTAAATTTAAAAATAAATAGTGTACATTTAAAATGATTACCGTTGAGATGTTAAAAAGGAAAAGATGATGGCCTCTTTGTTGGTAGAAAGCGCTTTCCCAATAAAGTTTTGTTTTGTGCAGTGACTTCGTAGTTTTCATTATTTGTATAAGTTTAAGTTATTGGTTTAGTTATGCATTTAATATATTTTTATTGTGAAAGATGGTAGCAAATATAAAGTCATTAAAAAATTGGTACGGGGTACCTCGGAACTTTTCCTCATCACATCGGAATCGCTACGCTCATCCTCCCTGCTTCGTTGAAATAGTAATTGCACTAAGTTGAAATACTAATATCTCTAAGTTGGAATTGTAATAGCACTAAGTTGGAACAGTGATTGAACTACGTTGATAATTACGTTGAAATGTTGAAAACTACGTTGAAATAGTGATTGAGCTACGTTGAAATAGTGGTTGAACTACGTTGAAATAGTGATTGAACTAAGTTGAAATAGTGATTGAACTGCGTTGAAATAGTGATTGAACTAAGTTGAAATAGTGGTTGAACTACGTTGAAATAGTGATTGAACTGCGTTGAAATAGTGATTGAACTAAGTTGAAATAGTGGTTGAACTGCGTTGAAATAGTAATTGAACTACGTTGAAATAGTAATTGCACAAAATTGAAATGACGTAACGTGATTGAACCAAGTTACGAAGGCCGGCCAAGACTCATCACTTTTAGACTAACTTTAGTCAAAAGTAGTCTTACCATACTTTGCAATAGGAAAAAATTGATCTTGTACGATTCTTAAATAATACATCATAGAAAAAGACAAAGATAGGAGCAGAGGAAAGGAAAAGACCATCTGTAGTATTGACTTAGCTCCGCGTACTACCATAGATTTTCTTTAAATATGACATTTTTCTCTTCTAAACCTATGTAACTGATGCCCTCATATTTTGAAAGTTGTCTTGAAACTCTTAAATCTTACTGCTTATCTAACTTGTTTTTAAATTCTGTTTTGAATCCTTGACATAATTCTATATTGAGATGAAATGCAGTACTACTTCGTTTGATTTTAAATGTTAAGTAATTTTATTGAAGGTATATAAGCTTCTTTGATCATCTTGTTACTAGTTCGGTCTGTGTAACCCGTTTTTATTTTTAAATTAAAATTAAGACTATTAATTGTGTAATGCAGTTGTTTTTAAAAGCAATGATAATACTAAAATATTCAGAGCTGTGCGTTGATTTAATTTCTTTTCCTTGTTTATTGATTTGAATGCATTAAAATTTTGCTAATAATATAGTCGGCATTGAATTGAAGGGAGAGTGGGGGGGGGGACCGATCCTGTCGATAGCCATCATTATTGATAATGATTGATAATCATAAACAATAATGTCAAAAATTCGTTTATAGGAGAAAAATGTTCTCATGGTTCAAGTGAGCAAAGGACTGTATTTAGCGTGAGGGAGTTGCTACCATCAAGCACAATGGGTAATTATTAAGCACGGAAACGTGATACATAAAATAATATATATTAAAAAATCGGGTACGGGGTTCCTCGGAACTTTTCTCATCACATCGGATTCGCTATGCTCATCCTCCCTACTTCGGACTCAGTTCGCTCGTCCTCAGATAGTTAATTTATCAGTTTCATCTCCAGCGATCACCCATCGAGTGACATCGACCACGCTCGATGCAGCTTAACTTTTATGATCCTACGAAAATCATGGATGTACTTGTTTTATTACATAAAGGTATACACTTGTTCCAAATTTTATCTCAATTGTATTTTTTTACACTTTTTTAAAAAACACACTCAAGTCATCTAATAAAAATTGAACTAAAGCTGTTTATGAGACGAAACTTGGCACATATGTTAGTTTTATGCATGACTACATGTTTGCTAAATTCGATCGCATCATTTTTCCGCGTTTAATTATTTTTTAAAATGTTTGCTGTCAATACTTTGGGTTAATGACGTCATAAAACATATTTTCCAACTACAGCTATAAACTGATTTTTGTAGAAAGTTTCAACTCTCTAGCATAAATACACTGGTAGCTACGACAATAACAGACACATACTCACACACAGATATACAAATTTGTGAAATCCATTCAGGAGGTCATAAAACACCTGAAACGGTCATTTTCTGTGACTTCCCGGTTTTGTTTTTTTCGCAACACACAATACTTTTTCTATATACCTGTGGTATTGATAGGGAAAAGCAAAAATAAAGATTAGAAAGTATAGCTTACAGAATTAATTAATTCAAAGTAGCGTAATAAAGCAACTTGGAAGTGAGGCGGCAAAGTGAAGGGGGTAGAGGGTTGGTTGTATAAGTACGAATACATCGTTTGTGTATCAACTATGTCGCCTGCGTCCCCGCGAATCCTCTTTCACGCGAAAATAAATGGCTCATTTTCGAGCAAGTGAATAACAATAGGATATGAAGATGTTAAATGAACAAAGGTTTTCTAAAGTCGCTTGACTGTGTAATTTCCTTCCCCAACTGTAAAAAATGTTTATACTTGGTTCTTTGAAAGTAGGGTTTTGACAGTTATATCCATAGAGATATTATTACTAGAGGTGCCCTAAAGGTTAAATTTTGAAACATCGAAAAAGTAACCTGAACACCTTCACTTAGAAATATAATCAAATAATCAGTACTAAATTACAATAACGTATATAGTAAAACGTTAAGAATACAAATAAAAAATGTACGGGAAACCGAAATGAATAATTGATTTATTATAAACATAACTCACTCTTGAAGGAGGTTTCATTAAGGTTACACAGAGCCCCTGAGAGCCCCAAAAAGATGTTTCACGCATCTGAATGTATTTAGATAGCCCATGCCCCCTCTAGTATATATCTCTATGGTTTTACCTACTATTTTTGTTTTTATCTTACAAAACGGCGGGAATTTCGAAACAGTAATAAATTTTGGGTATTTAAAACGCAGTGTTAGATTTTTATATACATTTTAGTTACTGAAAATAATATAGATATATTCAAGCTTTGAGAGGGAATAGGTCCTAATTAATACAAAAAAAAACTAATTTTGCCGAGCTTTCGATATAATTTAATCTTTTTCAAAGATATCTTTTTCAATAGCATATATATATAGAAAATTATATATATATATAATTATATATTTTAGTGCTATATATATGTATATATATATATATATAATATATATATATATATATATATATATATATATATATATATATAATATATATATATGCTAGTGCTATATATAAAAATTTGTTACCTCCATTTAAAAATAATTAGTGCAATGATATGTTAAATATACATATATTATTAGTAGATAACCATATTATTAGTAACATTTATATATATTATTGCAATCATAATCAATAACATTTGGCTGTTAAGATTTATTTATTTAAGAGGGCCTTGCCCCAACATAGTAATTTTAACTGTAGATCTTTGTTTAGAACTTAATTTAACTCAATAACATTGTTACCTTTTTGTTTTAAACGGTATTATTTCTGTTACTCTATAATACGACACACGGCTAAAATCAATTGACACCCCGCCTCAATGCTTTCAACCCCG
>JACMZG010001908.1:11626310-11671118 GCA_018340805.1 Microvelia longipes
ATAAACAATAAATAAATTGCCTAAAAATATTTCGTTTATGTCCTGTCTAAATATAAACTCTCGATATTCTTAGTTTTGGGTGCTCTACTAGTAGCGCTACTATAGGTAGCGACAACTAGTGCTCTACTAGTTGTCAAATTGTTTCTTTATACGTAAAATTGAGGTTAAGATTACCTTTCAACTTAGGTAGAACATATTAGGTATAGAAGGAACTGAAACTGTTAGATTTTGACGATTTTTCATTGATTTTCACATCAATATTTATCTATATACCAAATTTGAAGTGCCTAACTTTAAGGCATTATATCTCAACACCTGTGAATGGTAAAGATATGAAATTCGGTAGAATGGGACAGCTCAACAAGATCTTTTAGTTAATATTTAAATCATATTTTTTATTGCCCTTAATTAAAAGATAAGAGGGGTAAAAATAGCCTAAAGATGCTTCCTGTAAAGGATGGTACACCAGTAACCGCTGAAAAAAAAAAAACTTGACAGTGCATGAAAACCACTAAACATTTAGGGTGGAAATAATAAATTATCATCTAAACAATCGTTAACATTATATTGGCTATTATTAACACTATATTATATATTTGCTTTATCATGCAATAATGTTTTAATACATTTTTGAAAGCTTTGAGTGGAAATTCAACTATTGAAGCGGGTAATTTATTAAAATACCTTATTCAATTTAAATTTGGAGACTGGTGTGATTTTTCGAACCTACAAATGGGAATATTGATGTTAGCAGTATATCTAGTGCCATGACTATTAGCTAGTCATTTGCACATTATTGCAATTGCAATAGCACATTACTGCAGTCATTTGCAGCATTATTGCAGTCATAATATCGTTAAGCTTCTTCCCATTAACTGCATACATTGATATCATCCGCAAATCTCAAACTCAAGGCTTCATATTCAGGGAACCTTTATTTATGATCTCTATTTCATCTGTCCTCTATACGTTCTTTTTGATTTGTATCATCAGTGACGATAATCTCATCTTAAAACAAAATCACTTAATGAATGAATGGCATAAGTATTCATTAACATGCTACCAATGTAAGTTCATTTTGTTGTTATTGTTCTAAATGAATGTCCCTGAATTAAGTTCTATTGTATTATTGATTCTATACACCCTGTGTATTTCTATCATACCGGCTACTTGCCTTTGTATTAATTTAAACTACTGTATTTATTCAAATTCCTGTTCATTGCGGGTTACAAACAAAATTAGAACCGGAAATAGAGTTTATGATGAATAATATTACGTTTACCATAAAAACATTATTTTATCTATTATATTATTTTCACCCCAAACAATTTCTAACCATCCTATCATTTAATAAATCTATATTTCATACATATATATTTATCACTGCTTTTACTGTACCTGTCTTACTATTCCCATACCCCTACCTACCTAAATACTTAAAATCCGACCATTTGATTCTCTTGACTTAAGTCATTCTTCGAACTTGATAAAGGGTACACCCTCCCAAAGTATTGCGGTGTACTTAGTTTTTATTTTCATCTTTTTTTTTCTTTAAATTTTAGTACATATATATATATATATATATATATATATATATATATATTATATATATATAATATATGACTAAAATTAAAGAAAAACAGAGATGAAAATAAAAGTAATACACCGCAATACTTTCTTCGCCCTTTATCAAGTGCAAGAAATGACTTAAGTATGTTTCTGAATAATGTATGATGATCATCAAATATCTATTAAAAACTCTTGGTTACTTGACTTAATACATCTCAAGAGTCTTTAATATATAACGGTGCAGTTAAATGAAAAAACCAACACGACTAACTTTCAATAAACTGGCTTAAAAAAGAAGAATAATAATGAACTGATGATATGTATAGTAAATTTATTAAATATTAAGAAGGTTTGCATGCTGGTATTGTTCCATCTCAGTAAAACAGTGATCATATTTATTTGTATGCGCTTTGCTTTTTATTTATTACCAAACATATATAATCACACACACACATAATATATACATTAATATATATATATATATATATATATATATATATATATATATATATATATATATATAATATATATATATATATATATATATATATATATATATATATATATATTAAAACGTATATTCAATAAAAAACCTCCCCCTTTCATGACGTCAAACTCATTAGAAAACTTTTTATATAAAAAATTCTATGAATTCTAAAAATCTATGAAAAATGTTTCCTTTAGAAGTTTGCTAAAAGGTTTAAAGTATGAACTTAGTTTTAAACAAGGTAATAATATCGTAAGTTATTACGAAAAGAAAATATCGAATTAAGTTAAGCTTAAAAGATAGTATACTAGTTGAGTGAACTTAATTGCCGTAAGATATTAGATTCCATTAATAATACTAATTAATAATTAAAATTTAAAAAAATTCTACCAAAGACATGAGCTCAAGTTATGAAGCATGTTGTCTATTATCGTCCACTCTAGAGGATACACCCTTACCATTGCGTGACGGCAAAAGCATTGCTTATTATATAAAACTCCGTTATGTTATAAATTCAAGAAAACAACCTCTAGAGAAATGAATTATAGCTGTAAAACAGGCCTTGAGGTCCGAAATCTGTTATTTATTGTCAGAGGTAGTTTTATATCAAATATAACAGTGTGTGAAATTGTCAACAGAGTTAATTAACTATTAGTTTTTTCTTAACAAAACAGGGACTTACCATAAATATGCAGGCAGCATATTTAAGATTTTTTTCCTATAAGTATTGTGTTTGCGAAAAAATTCGAAACCAGGATGTCAACGAATTTATCCGTTTTAATAAATTGGAACGGTTGTGGTTTTTACAAAGTTGTCTGTCAGTATGTGTGTGTCTGTCATCATCGTAGCTCCCAGTCTATTTATACTCGAGAATTGAAACTTTGTACAAAAATCAGTCTACTACTGTAGTTCTGCTATTCGTAAAATAATTCTTTTATGATGTCATTAACCCGCAATTATGACACCAAAATTGAAATTTAGCATGCATGTAGCCATGTATAAGACTATCATATGTGCCAAGTTTCATCTCATTATCAGCATTAGTTCAATTTTTATCAAATGACTTGCATACGAAAAAATATTGGCTTATGTGCATTTTTTGGTCATTTAACAAATGTCATAACTTTAGCTGTAGTTTTCTGATTTTGACAAAAAAACCACTCGTTTTAAAGAAAATTTTATCAGCTTTAAAAATGCTTCACTTCATGTTTTGCACACGACCTGCAGGAAACCAATTGAATTTGTGCAATTTTCTAATATTTTGAGCACGCGCATTCGTATGAAGGGCTCCACTCTGGATAGACAGACTATGTTTTTTTTAAATCTAAGGTAGTGCAAAATGAGTGACATTTTTTAGACCTGGCTCTTTGGACTATATGCTACACATTGCTGTTGCGTTGCATAACATGCATCATTAAGTGACACACTTTCCTCCTTGGTGATAAATTGTTTAACATTCCCCACCTATTGTATGATGACCATATACAACATTACTGGGTGAACTAGTTGTTCAAAATAGAACTATCAAGATCATTTATATATTGAATGACTATTAGCAAGGAACAATATATAAAATATATTAATAAATTTTTAAATACATTTTTTTTTAATAATACAACAAGATAATTGTCACAAGTAATAAAGTTAATACAGTTTTAGTGATTTGATAAGGCAAGTTAGAGAAACAATCCAGTGATTGTACTCAGGTCAAAAAACGTAAAAGCTTAAATGTAAAAATAAAAATAAAAACATCGGGTACAGGGTACCTCGGTACTTTCCCTCATCTCATCGGACTTGCTTTACTCTTCGTCAAAATATACAAATTCCCAAATGCGCTGCAATACGTCTCAGACTAGCTTCACTCGTCCTCAGACAGTAATACATTCGTTTTATTTCTAGCGGTCACCCGTCCAGGCACAGACCTCGCTCAATGCTGCTTAACTTTTACAATTAAAAAAACCATAGATATCCTTATCGTATTAAAACGAAACTTTTTGTTTACTAATTTATTATAAAAAGGAATATATATCCTCCAAATTCAACCCAATTAAATAATTTTCTTACTTTTTTGCAAAACACGTAAGAAAATTAAAACAAGTCAAGTCAATGAAAAACATATATATATATATATATATTATATATATATATAATATATTTATGACATTTACACAACATTATGTCATCAATCGTATAGACACCTTGTTTAAACGACATTTCATATTTCAATGTTTGAGGCATTTCATATTTTCCAATTCATTCAACCTTATAACAACTAATGAATTGGAAGTTATAAGGTTGATTTAATATATATATATATATATATATATATATATATTATATATATATATATATATAAATAATATATATATATATATATATATATATATATATATACTTTTCCTATATACCTATGGTATAAATGAGGAAAAGCAAAAGAGAAGCGAAAAGAAGAGCCTTTACAAGGTCTAACCAATATGTTATCATATTGGTATATATATATATACCAATGTGTGTGTGTTTGTGTGTGTGTGTGTGTGTGTGTGTGTGAAGCTTATTGGAATCCATTCCTCTTTCACACTCCCTTCCTTCTCTTCTGTCTTACGAATTCCGTTATTTGCTCTTTCCCTCAAGAAGTATCCATTCCTTTTGAAAACTCTTGGTGTTTTGATATTGACCTTCGACGACATAATTTCTCTTTCAATGCCAAATCTTTTCGTCATAAATATTTTCGTTGCATTCACGCGGAATATGACCATCTAGTGACGTCAGCAGACCTTGACCTCATGTGATCACTGCCTAATAAGACGAACAGTTTATTTAAAAACTTAAGTTATAATATTGGAGGGACTCCAAGACGCACTGCACTCTGAATGTGCCAAAGGTCAATGCCAATTTTGTTATTTAATTTCATTTTATGACCAATAAGCTTTTCTGGCTTTACTATTTTGTGTTGTGTACTACTATGCTCTTTGGTGTACACAAGCGACACTTAAAATAATAAATTAACAAATGTATAAATAAACATAATTTTCTTTTCCCACCTACTACCGTACAGAGAAAAGTATTGTTTCCTGCCTAAAATTCCTAAATATAGATTTTGGCTTAGTTATGTTTCATTTCTTTGTGGTTTTCATAATGCTGTGTTTCTATATGTATCTGAGTCATGCACAACTAAACAGCTGTATCACTGACAGAGTTTCAGTAACCTTTTAAGACATCAAACATTTTTTTCAAAAACGTGTAAAATTATAATTTGACGTATTCTAGCTCTGATGATGAATGCCATAGTCATCGGCACATGGGCGTCCGCAGAATTTTTTATAGGGGGGGGGGAAGCAACTAAGTTCAGTAATCAATAATGTGCTGCTGGTTTAGTATTCAGCACACTTTCACAAAAGTCCGAGATAGGAGTCTAGCCAATCCCTATATTATAAGGGCTTTGCTAAACTAAATTATAATGTATTGACAAAAAATATTTATTATTTTATTTATTGTGCTTAAATAAATATTTTAATTCATTTAGATCTTTAGCGAGCGAAGCGAATTCCTTAAAACATATTAAATAAGGGTGTTATCAACCTAGCGAGCGAAGCAAGCCTCTCCTAATAGAATAGAAGTTATGCATGGTCCTATTTACGTATCTTCTAATATACTTTAGCTATCTTGTGAGCCTCTTTTCCGATATTCACGCACATATTTATAGCAATCTAGCGAGTGAAGATTTCAAAAATTTTCAGGTGTTTTTAAGACCTTTTAAGAGGTTTCACAAAGTTGACTCTCTGCATGTGTGTGTGTGTTTTCATTGTATGTCCCAGTGTATTTATGCTAAAGAGTTGAAATTTGATGCGAAAATTAATCCTTAGGTCTAGTTGTGCTGTCCGGAAAATAGTTTTTATAGCGTTATTAACCCGCTTTAATGACTTAGCAAGAATTTCGAACAGTACAAAGATCACTCTCAGAGATCACTCGCAATCTGTGTTAGATATTCCATAGGAATAGGATCCAGGAATCTCCATTGGAATAGGATGGAATGGATCTCTAATAAACATAGGAATGAGATAACCATAATGAGATCTCTTATAACATAGGAATGAGATAACCATAGGAGATGGAATGAGGGAATCTCTAATAAACATGGAATGAGATAACCATCTAATAGGAATGAGATAACCATAGGAATGGGATCTCTAATAAACATAGGAATGAGATAACCATAGGAATGGGATCTCTAATAAACATAGGAATGAGATAACCATAGGAATGGATCTCTAATAAACATAGGAATGAGAATGAAATGAGATAACCATAGGAATGGGATCTCTAATAAACATAGGAATGAGATAACCATAGGAATGGATCTCTAATAAACATAGGAATGAGATAACCATAGGAATGAGATCTCTTATAAACATAGGAATGAGATAACATAGAATCTCTTATAAACATAGGAAGAGATAACCATAGGAACTCTAAACATAGGAATGAGATAACCATAGGAATGAGATCTCTAATAAACATAGGAATGAGATAACCATAGGAATGAGATCTCTTATAAACATAGGAATGAGATAACCATAGGAATGAGATCTCTATAAACATAGGAAAGAGATAACATAGGAATGAGATCTCTAATATAGGAATAAACATAGGAATGGGATCTCTAATAAACATAGGAATGAGATAACCATAGAAATGGGATCACTAATCAACGTAGGAAAGGGATCTCTAATCAACATAGGAATGAGATAACCATAGGAATGGATCTATAAACATAGGAATGAGATAACATAGAATGATCTCTAATCAACATAGAAATGAGATAACCATAGGAATATGATCTCTAATAATCATAGGAATGAGATAACCATAAACATAGGAATGAATAACCATAGGAATGGATCACTAATCAACATAGAAATGAGATAACCATAGGAATGATCTCTAATAAATCATAAATGAGATAACCATAGGAATGGATCTCTAATAAACAGGAATGGGATCTAATAACATAGGAATGGATCTCTAAAAACATAGAAATGAGATCTCTATAACCGTAGGCAATCTAGGAAACCATTGGAAATGGTATCATAGGTATGGGATCTCTCACAATATAAATGGATTAATTATTGACACATGATTATTTTCTATGATCATAACCATAGTTATGCCGAATTATATGTGCTAGTATGGAAGATAAAAACAAGGAAGTGCAAGAAAGATAAGTAGCAAGTTTATTGGTTGTAACATATTAGAATATAATCAATATTTATGTTAATAATTATTAGAATATTTAGCTCTCAAATATTTCATAATTACCTCCTTAATATTTGAAAACCCTGATGTAGACTTAGTAAGCTTTTTGTTTTTTGCTAAAGTTAGTTTAACAACATTACCTTTTTCCCCGCCTTATATCCATTTTCCCATAAAAATCCATGATTAAGTAGGTTTTCGCATGTCTATATTTATGTTAGTATTTTTTCTTGTTTTATTCTTTTTTTTTGTTCTAAAGTTAAATTAGATTAAGCTTTTCTTAAATGAACACTAAGTAACTTAGTCTAAGGGAATTCGTAGTAATTATTAATGTTGCTCTAAATTATTTATATTTTTAAAGCATTTAAAAAATCGCAATTTGCTTTTTTTATTTTCATCCTATATTACTGTAGATATATTGGGAAAGTATTGCGTACACCCTGAAAATTCGAAAACCAGTTTTCTTTAGAATTATCCGTTGTAGGCGTTTTTATACCGTTTTGAGTGGTTTTCGTACAAAAACCACTCTCATCAAACAGACTGATGTCAGTCTGTTTAGATGTGAGTTTGTGTCACGTATAATTCCTGCTGTGTTTATGATAAAGTGTTTTTTGAAACTCTCAAAAAATTATCAAAGGAACTTTGATAATTAGGCTTAAAATTAGAAAAAAATTGTAAAATTTAGCCTTAACTAGTTCTAATTGTGCTGCCCTGAAAATAAAACTTTTTAGATAAAGTAACACGGAAAAAAGTACACGGAAAAAATACAATAAAAAAAAGTACACGGGAAAAAATACAATGACAAAAAGTACACGGAAAAAAAGTACACAGAAAAAAATACACGAAAAAAAAAATACATGAAAAAATTACAAGAGGACAAATAAGACATAAAACAATTATTCAGAATAAGTACAACGTAAACTCGTAATGCTAATAATTTACTGGATATATAGATTATATCTAAAAATCGGGTACGGTGTACCTCGGAACTTTTCCTCGTCTTATCGGATTTGCTACGCTCATTCTCCCTACATCGGACTCGCATCGCTCGTACTCAGAATATACAATTCACCAAATTTATACTGCAACACGTCTTTGGACTCGCTTTACTCGTCTTCAGATAGTAAATAGATCCGTTTTATTCTCAGTGGTTACTCATACAGCACTGTTTACGCTCAATGCAGTTTAACTTTTATGATCGAACAATAATCATAGATATACTTAATGTATTTAAACGAAACTTATGTAAGTTTAATACATAAAACTGGGATGACATCGACCTTATCCGTTTTAGATGTTTTTAAGACCTCCTAAGTGGTGTTTAGATAATTAGGCTTAATTAGTTCTACTTGTGCTGCCCTGAAAATAAAACTTTTTAGGCCTTGTTCTAAATTTTTTGAACCTACTTTGCCAAGTCATCAAAAAATAAAATTCGAAGAGTTTACCAATGGAGTTGAAATTGGACTCAGATGTACCTGTACAAATCATCTAATATAGAAATATGTACTTATTTCATCTCCTTACTCTTACAAATAAAATTTTGGGGTAGGGGAGGGGGGTGTTTAATAGTAAATAGATATTTTCTGAGACATTAGTTTAGATGAAATACAAATAGTACTTATAAAACTTTAAACATGAACTGCAGAGCTTAATCAGGGAACAGGTCTCGGTTGCTCAATGTATCTTACTATAATATATCACGTTGTCTCATTAATCAAGCTGATATTTGGTCTATAAGGCTGATGATCAGGACTGTCTATCTCACTATCTTCATTTGAGTCGCAGTTTATTTATCTCTTCCTTTGCGAAAAAATTTTTGAAAAAGAGGATGTAGGAATATTTCAGGTTATGATTGAATTATATTAAATATCGCAATCAAGGTGATTAGAAAAATAACGTCCTTTAATTTAAATCATCATTAAAAGAAAATATAAAGTTATAGCTAAATTAAAGATAATAGCTTGATAAGAATGCATATCAATTGAATAGCTAAGTGATAATAATGCACATCAATCGAATAGCTAAGAGATAAGAATGCATATCAATCGAATAGCTAAGTGATAATAATGCATATCGATCGAATAGCTAAGTGATAAGAATGCATATCGATCGAATAGCCAAGTGATAAGAATGCTATCAATCGAATAGCTATGATAATAATGCATATCGAAGCCAAGTGATAAGAATGCATATCGATCGAATATCTAAGTGATAAGAATGCATATCGATCGAATGTTCGATTTCGACGCGTGCTTTGTTTGAGTATTAAGGATCCTGTCAAAAGTAAGAATTTTGGCGGCCATCTTACTGTGCGGCTGTTTCATTTTAGAGCAATTCTAATTAATCGTATTATAGAGCTGTAATATTTGTGACTTGTAGCTAAAGCCATGTATTACTATAAAATATAAAATACAAAATATTTTTATTTATGATATATACATAGTATTTGATCATATTGTCAATAATAATTTAACTATTTTATCCTTCTAAAAAGTAGGGGCTACTCCCCTGACTACTAAAATTAATAACCGTAATAATATAATATAAAACATATAGATAAATAAAAATTTATATACATTTATAGATGAATTGTATAGAAATCTTTTAAATCGTACATCGGATTTTCTATTAAAATACATTTAACTTTATTATAAAAAGTCTTAGGGTCAAGTTCAGTGAATGTTGAACTTGAATTGTGCAGCCCTATTAAATCTGTGAATTGTGCAGCCCTATAGTTAGCTGAACTAACTATAGGGTGCACACCCTAACTCTTTACATTGGGAGCCTTGAAACATTTTTATAGGGCTCTCATGACGCTGTGTAACCTCATTGAAACCTTTTGACGTTACAGTGAGATGTTAAAGTTATAATAAATTAATTGGAGTCAGCTTTTTGTTTTGTATTACAAACGTTCTTTAGTATAAATTACTGTAATTGTGCTATATATATATATAATATATATATATAATATATATATATTATATAATATATATATATATATATATATATATATATATATATATATACATACATATGTATAAATCCTTCAGCTTTGGTAATCGGTCAGTAAATAAAGACAAACATGCTTGAATTTTGTAACATCGAGAAAGTAACATAGCATCTGTGATTATCATTATAATCAAATAATTAGTACAAAATAACTTATATAATAAAATGTTTATGATTCAAAACAAAAGCAATGTGCGAACAGCCACAAGGATTGATTTATTATAACCTTGACACACTCATGGAATTGGTTACAATGAGGTTACACAGAGCCCCTGAGAGCACTGGTAAGTGAGATAAAGTATGTCCCCTCTAGTAATATGTCTAAATGTTGAAGTTGAACCATGAGTTCGCTGGTGTCAGGAGGATCTACTAATTTGATGTTTTCTATATTTACTTATTTGGTGTTGCATTTAGCATAAACCGCCTCCGAGGTCAATGTCGTTAAGGCGTCAGTTATTACCCTGACCTTTGACACCATGAAGGTCTGGGGTTCGCATCCCAGGTTACGCTCTCAGTTTATATCAAGTTTATTGCTAAAATAAATTGTAGCCAACTTTAGATTACAATTGGAGCGTAACGGTTACTGACCACCTGAGGTTGTTTCCGCAGGGGTTATCCCTGATGAGCCTAAAGGCTCTAAATGGGCATTATTGTTTTTTATTTAGCATGATATGCGATACGCTGATCTTTGCATTTTATCGTTAATCATTCTACTTTTACTCTTATATTATATCCTGTTCCTCGCCATTATATATAATTTAACTCCAATTGATTATTAAACGAAACAAGGTCATTTTTTAACTCTCTTTCATCTCCATAATTAGCGGTTTCCTCATTAATAGGTCACATCCTAACTGATACCGTTCTTATTTTATATAAACATAATTTTACTTGTATCTCCTTCCTAATTAACCATGGCATGCAATACACTCTTAAATGCTAGTGATGGAGATTTATTAATAGAGTAAACTAACCCTCCAACCTATCACTCTACTTGATAACTGATAGGACATACCATACCTTAGTGCACATTGAGAGGTTTAAATCAAATATGACGCTCCGGTTGGAGGGTCTGGAAATTAAAAACAAATTGAGAGTAATTAATTTTTTTTCTAGATTTTTCAGAGGAAACGCGCGATGTTTGATGATGAGCTTTAAATGACTAAGCAATGTTTATGACGCGCTTTTTGACTAAGCAATTTTAATGACGAGCTTTGAATGACAAAGCAATGTTAATGACGAGCTTTAAATGACTAAGCAATGTTTATGACGCGCTTTAATTGACTAAGCAATGTTAATGACGAGCTTTGAATGACTAAGCAATGTTTATGACATGAAATTTCAGAGTTATTAATTTTTTTCTAGATTTTTCAGAGGAAATGCGCGATGTTTGATGATGAGCTTTGAATGACTAAGCAATGTTTATCACGAGCTTTGAATGACAAAGCAATGTTTATGACGAGCTTTAAATGACTGAGCAATGTTAATGACGAGCTTTAAATGACTGAGCAATGTTAATGACCTTTAAATGACTGAGCAATGTTAATGACGAGCTTTAAAGTAGTGTGAATTATGGTGTGCAGTGTCAATTATGGAAGGCTAGCATAGGTTTTAACCAATAAGATAAAAATGCAAAATCATTTGAAAATTTTAGAAAAAAAAACGAACAACGAGTAATAATTATACTACTACTTAAGTTAACATTAATCTGATACTTAAGCAATAAGTCAATTTTTAAGCACAGAAGCAAGCATTTTAAACGCAATTCCTCTTTACATTTCCTCTCCCCCCCCCCAAATAATATTGCCTTTATTGTTTAATTTTATCTTCCTATACATTAGTATACATATACATACTACATGTCTACTCATTTTAATAACTCAAAACATTTGATTTTGGGTAAGTTTACATTTCTGAATATACTAACATTCTAATATCCCGATATTAGCCCATAAATATCCCGATAGAGTCAAATAGTTCATTTTAATATTTAATTTTGAGTGCATGAGAGTTGTTATTACATTTAGTTTAAGGTCACTTTTTTTTTTTAAATTGACTCTTGTCTAATATAGGGCAATTAGTCAGTGTAATTATTTATTTTTACTGTAACTATTAAATATAATAAATTTTAATTGTTATAGTGATAGTTCTAAATTGTTTGATACGAGTAAATTATAGTCTGTAATAATATCCTCGTATTCTGTTATCTTTCAAATAGAGCATTATTACGCTTCAGTATAGCTCTTAATGGGAAAAGATGTAAAATAAAAGCTTTTACCCTATAATGTAAAATTCAAAAGCAATATGTTTATGTATCTTTTGACAGAGTTTTTAATGGCTCTTAAATATTATCTTTTAAAGGTTATCCACAATGCCTTACAATTCTTACCTAGCTGGATAGGATATATATATATATATATATATATATATATATATAATATATATATTATATATATATATATATATAATATATATATATATGTGTGTGTGTGGGTGTGTGTGTGTGTGGTGTGTGTGTGTTGCACAAAATGCCATGTAACAATAAATACCAAAACAAAAACCATGGACCCTGGAGGGCCATATATCCACACAGTCCTGCGTAGCAAGCCTGTATGCAAGACGGTTTCAGCGTAGGAATATCGAATATGAGATTGTTTTAGGTAGGAATGCACATGGGCTTAAAGGAATCGAAAAAGTCCTCAAACCTCAAAATCCATTCAGTAGTTTTGGCTCTTCAACATAAAAATACAGGAAGAATAAAAAGTCGTCAAAAATGCCAGTTTAAACCTATTTTTCTCCAACATCTTTTTTTTTATTTTTTTATTTATAAGACACTTTCTTTAAAGGTATTGTAATATTATTTATATAATACCTTTTGGGTGTTTTCACGCTGCAGGCCCTCAAAAACCCGACTTTATTGCGCTCAGTATAATTTGCACTGGCAGCTTTAGTGGGTTTTTTAATTTTTTTATTGACTTAGCAGGGTATTTTAACTTTTATTTCTGACTTGGTGGAGCGAAACGCTGCTGCGTACCTAAATATAGCGTAAATTTCATAGTATGACATAAATATACGTAATAATCAAATTCAAATCTCATTTATATCTCCTCTGTTTCAGAATTGCCAGAGTGGAACTATGACGGCAGCTCAACCTATCAATCCGAAGGCTCAAATAGTGATACCTATCTTAGACCAGTAGCTATGTATAAAGATCCATTCCTTCTAGGAGACAATATACTTGTTATGTGTGAAACATTCAAGTATAATCTGAAACCAACCGGTGAGCATACTTTCGTATAATTACCATAGGCAAAGAGTGGCTAGAAAAATATTAGTTAAGATAATAACTAAAATTTATATGATGGATAATAATAAAGATTAATATAGAATATACAATATGATCCACTCAAAGAAAAGCTTAGTATTAATATTATATTAGCTATGCATATTTTTATTTTGTGTATAAATGTTTTGAACACCCTTGTATAAGACATAGTCTTTTGAAACAATATATTTCTATTATAAGAGGGGCTAGGGGGGCTAAAGCCCCCCTTGGTTTAAAATTAGCCCCCCCGCCCCCCACACCAAGAAAAAAATATTGCTTTTTTAGCTTTTACAACTAAAAGTAAATTTAACATTTTGAAAAATATTAAGAAAATAAATAATGAAATAAATATATTATTTATCATATAAAAATATACTTTATCAATAATAATCAATTATGACTTTATTGTTCCTATTTTTAATAAGTTTAGTTAGCAACCAAAGGTTACCAATCAACACAATCTACTTTCTTAGATTAATTTTACTTAAAAGTTAAATTGGATGATAAGTAATATTGGTAAATAGTAACAACGAAAAAATTAGATAAGATCTTATTCAATATTATATATATATATATATATATATATATATATATATATATATATATATATATATTATATATGTATATATATATATATATATATATATATATATATATATATATATATATATATATATATATATATATTATATTTATATATATATAACAATTAAAATACAGGTAATACTTTAATTAAAAATATGCAGTAATACCACTTAGTGACTGATCATTTTTGTTCTGTCACAAATAATAAATATATTTATTTATATAAAAATATACTTTATCAATAAATAATCAATTATGACTTTATTGTTCTATTTTTAATAAGTTTAGTTAGTAAACAAAGGTTACCAATCAACACAATCTACACATCTATCTTTTAGATTAATTTTACTTAATCTATAAGTATATTATTTAGTAATATCGTTTACTAAATAATTAATTAGTTATATCGATAAGTATTATGGTAAATAGTAAAACGAAAATACTAGATTAGATCTTATTCAAAAATACAGTTATATATATATATATATATTATTTTTTTTTTTAATTTATTTTTAACAAAAATTATATTACCATTCATCTATTGACTTTATTGCTATTAGATTATTTTATTTATACATAAAACTCAAACTTCCTTAACAACTATTGAAAATATTCATTGTTATTACACCAGACAGACTGGTCAATACTCTGTTGAAAGGTATAGGCTAACAAAGACAGCTAAGTACAACTCAATTCAAGCTGAACTAAAATTATACAATGTACTGCCTAGAAAAATTAGAATTTTAAATGAAAATGAATTTAAAAAGAATATTATTGCTTCAAAATCCATTGTACTCCATTTCAGAGTTTAAAGAAATAAAATTCGATTAGAAGCACATTATTTCGATTTAATTAGAGTCATTAAACCTATGCCACATCTATTTGATGAGGGCTTTTTATTTTTTATTCTAAATAGTTTTAAGTGATGATGTAATTTTTGTGCATGTATTGTATTTTATGTTAATAAAGCTTTATTTATTCATTTTATTTATAAAACATATTTAAAGATTATATTATTATAATCATTATCATTATAATCACAATTATTATAGTATGACCAAAGAGACTAAAACTATTAGAGGGAGTACAGGACCCGTTTAACATAGTGATAAGGGGTCTGGAAGTGAGACAGTTTCCATAGGTGCCCTAACTGTACTTACCCCCTCTATAGTCTCCCTAGAGAGAGAGACGAACTACTCCCCACTCCCCTAAAACTTTCGGAGCACATATTTATACATCCTATAAGAGACTAAAACTATGACATCACCAATTTACCGTTAGGGCACCTAGCTACCCAAGGAATGATAAGAGCTGTTGTATCAACCTCTAATAGTTTTAGTCTCTTTGAGTATGACACTTGGTTAAAATTAGTTGACAGCGTGGGAAAATAGTGTTGAGGAACCAACTAGGTTGGACAAATATGAAATTGTGGGCGTGGTTTAACATCCAGGACTAACCTCATTGGCTCCTTGAATTAATTTCCCACGTTGTCTGATTCTAACCGTGTGTCAAACTATAGTAATAGTCTTTGCTCTTTCGACATTTTTATTAAAACAGTATTTTTACATTTTGATTATTTTTTTCAGAATCAAATAAAAGGCATTCATGTCACGAGGCCATGAAGAAGGCCGCCGACCAGAAACCATGGTTTGGTATTGAGCAAGAATACACTCTGCTTGATATGGAAGGAAGGCCTTTTGGTTGGCCCAAGAATGGTTTCCCCGGACCTCAGGTGTGTAATCTTATATCTTATCATGTGTAAAATGCTAAACTTAAGATTTAATTTAGTAGATAGTAGATAATACATCATATCGAAAGACCCTATGAGGGTATAGTATTTCATCTGGTTTCTTTTAGTTAAAATTTGTTGTCCGAGAACTCCTCCAAAGAGTAGAATGCTTGACTTTTCAGCTATTTATTTATATTTTAAACATGAACTGAATTCATTTATTATGCACATACGGATTTAAGAGGCGCCAAGTTCTAGGGAACTTAAAACTCCTAGGTGTCCTTTATGCCATATCCTGATCTCAGACTAAAACAAAAAAAAATCTTAAATCATGTAACCTGATTAGACTTTTTTCCTCAAATCCTTTTTTTATTATTTTGGTCCGATCCCATTTTTAATTTCTTTTTCTGTAAACATAAGTATACTAAAGTAAATCGTATTTACTTTCTTAACTTTTATTTACTTTTATTATTTGTAAACTTATATTTCAAATTAATATTTAGAAATGTTAACCATGGATTGTGGGATTGTCAAAATTTTATTTACTTTATAAATTAAAGTAAATTAAGTCAAAAAAATATTTTTTTTATATTTTAAATATAGATTTTTGTCTTTTAATTTTTATTATGTACATAAAATAATCGTACATGATTATTTTTTATTTTGTAAAATGTGATTTTTTTTTTATTATTTTGACAATAAAGGATGTTTTGAATAATAAGTTATAAAATACAGTATAGAGATGTGTATCAAAGTTTAACTTATATATGTTTTAGGGACCTTACTACTGTGGAGTTGGTGCCAGTAAAGTATATGGAAGAGATATTGTCGAGGCTCACTACAGAGCTTGTCTTTACGCTGGTATTAACATCTCTGGAACAAATGCTGAAGTTATGCCATCTCAGGTAATTTTAAACATTTTCTGGATATCTACTCTTCAGTGCATGGTTTTCATTTTTTAGTTTGATTTGATTGAAAACAAAATATTTGGTGTCAATTTCTTAGCTGTAAACATTTTTACAGCAAGCCTATACATTATAGGCTCATCGGATTTTATTTAACTTAATCTTTTTAACAGGAGTCAATGGAAGTGGATATTCCATTAAAAGATTGCTCTAGTGGAACTAAACTAGCTGATTTATCCATGGAATGTCTTCAGGAAAATTTCAGAATCTTTGATATGAGTGATAAAACAAATGAAAATCCACCTTGGCTTGTAAATATTATTTTCTGCTCTCCTCTCATTCTTATTAATACATAGTCATTTGGCTTGTGGTATTAATTTCTCATCTTTTATTTCTAAGCGAATTTCCACTAAAAAAAATCACCGACACTTAAGTGCTAAATATTTATTTTCCTAAATTTATTAAGTGTTAAGTGTGTCCTGGTTTTACTTTTACTATACTATTTATTGGTTTTACTTTACTATTTATAATTTTACTTTATTAACTATTGACCTTATGAAGTTACTCGGCCTTATTTTTATCATGAAAAATTTTGATTGAATTCCCCAAACTGAGGCTGCAATTTTTATCAGGATTGTCCAAAATTTGGTGTAAGCCCATGCTGGAACCAGCAAAATGCATCTAGAAAGGATAAAAAGCGAGTTCCTAAGCCAAATATAAAACATGAAGACACTAGACTCCTTAGAATAATTTGCTGAGGATGTGTACCAAATTTCAACTCTCTGTGATAAATAATGGCTATAAGAGTTGCAGGTAGCCCAGCCTTAACTAATTTTGTGTTTATGAAAATGTCTTGCAAGGATTAAGATCTATATTTAGTATCAGTGAAACATAACATATATATTGTGGTGTTGTGTTTTATTTAATGTAAAATATGACCCATATAGGTTAAGTTTTACCAATTCATTTTAGGTGGGAGTCACAGTTTTTCAGGAAATATTGGACAAAAATGTTAAAAAGATTTTTTGTCTCCATGCAGTGTATAATGTGAAGTTTATTGACTAGTTTTTTAAGGAATAAAAACTTTTATCTCCAGACTGTGTATAATGTAAAGTTTATTGACTAGTTTTTATGGAATAAAATTTTATCTCCAGACTGTGTATAATGTAAAGTTTATTGACTATTTTAAGGAATAAAAATTTTTATCTCCAGACTGTGTATAATGTAAAGTTTATTGACTAGTTTTTAAGGAATAAAAACTTTTATCTCCAGACTGTGTAAAATTGTTGACTTTGGGAGGGGGGGGTAGTACCTCTTTAATTTATGTGGATGGGGACCCAGAAAAAGTAAAATAAAAAAGAACAAAACATATGTAAATAAAAGTATAACAATAATTAAATGAAATCATAATATGGAGATAATCTTGTTACCTTATCTTGTACACCTGTGGGGTAAAATGCTATTTTTCTCTTTTAATAATTACCTTCCTCGGCTTTCCCTCTGGAGTTAATAGTTATAACTTCCTTGGCTTTGCCTTGGGAGTTAAATCCTTTGTTTCCCTCGGTTTTTGCCTTAGGGACCATCTGACGGCTCAGGGAAATAATAGCATTCTTTACTCTTTTAGTGCATAATTATCTATTATTATATCTTATGAAATCTAGTCTCTTCGCAGTGCTATAAACTGATTCTCAAAAATTTAAAGATTGTTAAAATTACAAACTTCTTGTAAATTGTGCATATTGATGTTAGTTTATTAATAATTTTTAATGATTTCAGTGGGAATTCCAAGTAGGACCATGTGAAGGTATTGATGCCGGAGACCAGTTGTGGGTTGCCAGGTATATTCTACATCGCGTAGCTGAAGAATTTGGTGTAGTCGTTACATTAGATCCTAAGCCCATGGTTGGTGACTGGAATGGTGCTGGTGCTCACTGCAACTTCTCAACTAAGGCCATGAGAGAAGATAATGGTATAATGTAAGTGTAGTTTTTTATTATTTTAATTATATATTATGAAATTGGGCTTAGTTTTAAATTTGAAAACTTTTTTAGTGTTAGTGAACATAAAAAAATTGTTTACCATTCATTTCTGTATAAAGAGTAAAACTTGTTTTTATACATTTTTAATTTATGACATATTTTGATACAAATGTAATTTTTCTTTGAAATAAACACCATTCTATTCTATTCTTCCATAGTTTATTAAAACTCAAGTCAGGACAGAATTTTAGTTTGCTGCTTGAGAAAATTGTTATTGTGTGCCTGGTTGGATCTTGCAATGTAGCAATAATAATCTTTTAATATTCTAATATACTATTAGCTGTCTCCTGGCACACTTCGCGCACCATCCGATGTTTAGCTGTTGTAGTTCAAGCATTGGTTTAAACCTAACCCATATGAAAGACTGTATGTAGGACAAAGTGGGAAAATTTAAAACCTATACTATACATTTTTCATATAACTAGCTACCACTTTTTATTAAAAGAGTTTTAGTTTTTTAAGACACATGGCCACCTACGGTCAATTATATCAGCCTTACAAAATGTTTGATCTTATTAGGTATTATAAATCATTAATGAAATCGTTGCATTAATAAAGATAAACGTTCCTTCATGAAGTGAACCTGACTAATTTTATACTTGCATTTGAAATGTAGGCATGAAATGCCTACATTTCAAATGCAAGTGATAATAATTCCTGCTCATAGTCATTAGTTTGTTTTAAGCATTTAGATTTTATAACCTATTATTATTTTCAATGTTTAAGTGAGATCGAAAGTGCGATCAACAAGTTGTCAAAACAACATTTGAGGCATATCAAAGCTTATGACCCCAAAGAGGGTAAAGACAATGAGAGGAGACTCACTGGAAGACACGAGACCTCGTCTATTCATGACTTTTCTGCTGGTATGTAATATTTGTATTATTTTTTAGGATTTATTTTAGTTTTTGTTCTTGAGTTTAATGCCATTAGTATGAAGTTTATTGTCTTTTACACTAGTTGTAGTTTAGCAATATTCAAAATGTAGATAACACTTTCCAAAATAAAGCTGCTTCGCTTTCGCTAGACACTGCTATCGCTGCAATAATCTAGCTTCTCTCTTTTTGAAAAGTAGGTTATAAAATGTTTGGTTTTTTCATATTAAATATCAATAAACGTTGTTAAAAGTGTTTAATAAAATAAAATAAAATAAACATTAATACAACATAATATTATCAATACAATAATAAATACGGGCCTTCGGCCCATAGCCGCTACGCGGCTTCGGCGCTTCGCGCCTCGTCCGCTCCGCGGCGTCAGCCCGCCGGGCCGCTTCGCGGCCCGGGGGCCTCCCAGTGACCGCTTCGCGGTCACATTGTTGTTGTTTTGTATTATGTATGGTTTCACTATCGTTTCTTGTTACATGGCATTTTGCCACGTATTTAGCAAATTTTCACAGCCTCGTTTCACAGGCCCGCTTCGCGGGCCTGAGAGGCTTTAAAGAAAAGATTATAGTTCCATCTTTCATCAGCTTTAGTTATCGTCCACTATACAAAAGGGTATAAACTCTTACTTACATTTATGATTGTTTATAGAATTTAAAGAAAAATGTCAAATTTGTTTTGTAAACAAATTGTTTATTTGAGTAAAATCTTAAGGTTGAAAAAAATATATTCATGATTATTTAAAATAAAAATACCATTTGCGTCACTTAGGATTGTCCGATTGAGCTAAAACTGGTCGCATTCGTTTTAGAATAACTTCGACCATATAAAGACTACTTCGATGTTCTTCCTCTTTACGGGTCTGCTTAGCTCGGCGTGGTTTAGTGGAAGCCATTTTTGCCCTGCCTCTCTGGGACAGTAGGCTTACCATGATGGAGCAAGAGGTAGAGGTCTCTCTTTTATACTATATCCCCACCCTCTAACACTACTGAACCCAACAGATATCGTACGAGTCTTTGACCTAGACGTATACATATATACAAGATTATATATATATGTATACCATTTGCGCCATTTGTGATGGTTCGATTGAGCTGAAGTTGGTCTTAATCGATTCAGCTAGCCGTCTACCTAAATACTAGATACCTTGTTTTAAAGCCATTTTAAGTTTCAAAAAAAATTTTTTTTCATGACGTCATAACTTTGGTTGATGACGTCATAATGTTTTTATAAAGAATAGGCCTCGTAACCTCCTCAACATCTCGCGATTTGCAAAGTTTCGTTTCAATTTGAGAACGCCTTCGAGAGTTATCGTTCGTTATACGAAAGGGTAGAAACTCATATATATATATATACATATATATATATATATTATATATATATATATATATATATATATATATATATATATATATATATATATATATATATAAACTTTTTTCGGACATATATTTTTGTTATCAGGAAGCCAATAGGAACCGATTCCACTCACTCCCACTCTCAACTTCCGTCATCCGAACAACCTCATAAGCGTCATTTTCATTATGAAAATTCGCTAAAAAATGCAAATATAAATTGAAATAGATAAAAGGCCACTGATAGGTATGCTGCAGTCTGAAGCATATTCTCCATATGCTCTATTTTGCTGTGTGTTTTGCTGAAGTGTTAGGAATATCGTCTTAACTCTAGAATCATAGAGGCCATCTTGCTGCCCAGCAGTTTCATTTTAGGAAGCATTGTAAAATTTAAAGGTTTAGTTGTCATTTATCATTTTTAGATAATGTAAATCATAGGGAACATTTTTAAGGAATTTAAATTCTACATTATTTTTGCTTTTGAACTTAACAGTGAACATAAACAATGCATGTTGTTACTAAAAATTATAAGCTGAAGTTTGTTTAAATCTGTCATGCATGTAACATTTTTTGGCTAAAATTTGAATAGTCATGACATTTTGACGTCAAGCGAAGCGAGTCTGAAGTTATAAAGGAAACTTCTACGGTGTGCCCAATATTTTTGATAAAATACTTAATACGGTATCCAGTGGATCCTAACGATCATAATTACTATAAAACCTTTTGGGTTATCTTTGTCTTGCTCCTTTTTATTTTTTTTAGAGTAACAACTTCATTCAAAGCTTACTAAAAATTTTATAAAAGTAACAAAATCTGTACATCGTATATCACCGACAAACGTGGGACACATTAATTAAGTAATTGTTTTTTTTTCCTTTGCTAAATCATAATACTCCTTTATCCAAAATTCATTTGACGAAGGAATGGTTATGTATCTCATATGTTTGTAGGTGATGTATGATGTACAGATTTTGTTACTTGTATATAACTTCTAGTAAGTTTTGAGTGATGTTCCTCTAAAGGGAGCTAGACAAAGGTCATCCAAAAGGTTTTATGGTTATTAATCAATGAGATCCACTAGATGCCGTATTAAGTATTGTATTGTTTTTTTTATTATCATTATTGCCTGTTACTTTTTGCTTAAATTATGACCACTAGTTATGTTGAAAATTCATTTTATATTGTTTTGTTCAATTGTAAAAATTTCAAATATTATAATGAACTTCATGATTTAGAAATGTTTGATATCTTTCATATTTTCTAGGTGTTGCTAATAGAGGTGCTAGTGTTCGCATTCCAAGATCATGCGCTGAAGAAAAGAAAGGTTATCTTGAAGACAGAAGACCATCATCTAACTGCGATCCTTACTCTGTCACTGAGGCTCTCATCCGCACTTGCTGTCTCAACGAGTGATCCTACTATAAAAAATTACCTACATTTTAAACTCATGTGGATTTAACACCATCAGTCCTTAGTCATGAACACAAATCTTAAAAATTAAATCATTATTTTAAATATCATGCTAACATTTTAATTCATGTCAATCATTATAAAAGAGTATTTAATAATGTTTTTTTATTAAATATTTTTAAATGAAATTGAGCTTCAATGTGTTGCAAAACATTCTATGGCTAACGATTGATACAATTTCTACCTAAAATTATTACATTAATAATTTTTAACATCCACAAAGTAACTAAAAAAGACCTTTTATTTGTTATATTTGTTAAAAAATACAAATTTACGTTATTTTACTTTTTTTATTATTTTTATTGTGTGGTGTGACAATACATTGGGTTAAATTGAGATTATAATGATGAGATTAATCAAAATTGGAATTATCATAGCGATCGCAAATAAAAATTTTGACATTATTACAGTGTAGTGATGAATAGTGATATTTTTTTAATTTTACTAAAACAAGCTGTTTTTAAAAAAAATACTTCAAAAGGAAATTCGCTGGCAATAAATCCTGCACTGCTAAGTTCTTTTATTAGCATTTCAGAACATTTTATATTTTTAGTATGTACTGAAGAAAGCATAACAACCTACCCGCTGATGGTATATTTAATAATGGTTTATAAAAAAAAATGCTTTTAATAATCTGTTTCATTAAATTAAAAGTTAAACTATGACCATCACAACACACAAATTAAGCGTAATTTCCACTTTTAAAAAAATAATTGTAAAAATTAAAAGTATATTAGGGAAAAGGGATATGGAAATTTTGTAAATAAATTTTATAAATGATGTTGATTTTATTATTATTTTATTTTCTGTTTTGCTGTATAAAAGATTAAAAAGTCCGTCTTAAAAAAATGAATTCAAATAACTGTGCCTTGCTTTTAAATCATATGATCCAATTTTATCAAATAAATACTAATCATATTTTATAAGATAATTTAACATCTAAAAATTAAATAATTCTAATTGACAAAACATATTTACATTTCAATGCATGTACCATGTTACATATTCACTTAGTATATATTAAAAAGTACATATTTATTAAAAAAAAGTTTATTTTCTATAAAGGTATATTTTGTAAATTAAATGATGTATTAATTTTTATTTATGTTTTTACTGATGATTTAGGAAATATCTATGATGGAAAATCAGTCTCATTCTTGCTTCTTTTGAAATGTCAAATTGAAATTAGTGTGTCTTACTTGAATTATGAATCAGCAATATCATATGAATTTCTGATATTTTTGATGTTTAAGGCCATAATTAAGATGCTGATTCATGAGCTAATAACTAATTTTTTTATGTATACAATTGTCTACTGGTAACAAAATGAATATATTGCTATAATTGTTTATTATTTTTTTATTTTCCCTTTTCCAACATCTTTAATTGTCTTTTTTTTTGGACTACTCTGTGATGCTTAACCCTCCAGATGGAACATTCATTTGATAAACTGGTATATTAGACCTTATGATTAATAAGGTACATACAACATAATCTTTTAATAGACCATTAAATCTGTGATTTTAAGACCTGAAGGCAACACTGCTTGATTTGCCCACAAGTTTTAACTCTACCAGCTTTTACATGGAATTATTTATTTTTTTGTTAATATCACTTCAATTATAACCATATTTTTTATACTTTGACTAATCAATAGTGAGAACCTAATAGTTATGTAAATATTTCCACTTAAATGATTTTTATTGATAAATGGTAGTATATTTTTTAGATCTCCATGTTAAAGGATTTAAGTTAGGATGTGTTTAGATTGTAAACATAGAACTTTTATGAAATAGAGTATTTTTTAGACTTTCAATCTCAACCTTTGAAGAGACTGAAAGGTTGACTTGTTTAATAAGCTAATATACTCTCCACGCTATATCTTTGTGTAGGGAAAAACAGCTGTTATAATAGAAGCAGCAGGTGTCCAACTCCAGAAAAGAAAAAATTCTTACAGGCATTTAGATGAAGTCACAGGATAACCATAGTACAACCCCCTAGTGGGCGTGCTCTAAACACACGTGTCCTGATTCATTTAAAAATCCTGAAAATCTCTATTCGATACATCGGCTACTTTTTGCACATGATGCACTCATTACTTGATTTCAAAGTTATTAGGTATTATTATATATATAATTCTTATGCTTATACATAAGAAATTAACAAATGCAATAATTGTCTGTGCTGCCGCAAGATAATGAAGATGCTGAAAGCATTTTGTTTTTAACATGACGATATCCTATATATCCATTGGCAAAGGGATACCCGCAAAGCTGGCTCGTTGCCATTCTAGAGCCAACTAACAATGTAACATTAACATAAAAGCAGTAACAAATTAATATCAAGATAAAGACAAAATTTTGTAATTTTATTAAACCTATTAAGAAAGGTTTAAAAACACAGCTGTGCTAAGTTAAAACGAAATTAACTCAATTTATTTTTGAATTTGAGGTGTGGTTTCCAACAAAACACCAAAAAATGTTTTTTGATGTTTTGGAAACAGCCATAACTTTGATTGTAGTCATCCGTTTTTGATGATTAAACACTCATTTTATAGAACATTTTATTACCTTTAAAATGTTCTCTTCATGTTTTGCACACAACCCACAGGGAACAACTTATCTCAAGAAAACTGAAATTTGTTCGATGTTATAAAATTTTGGGCATACGCAATCATATGAAGGGCTCCACTCTGGATTGGCTGACTGCATGTTTTCTTTATAATTTAAGGTATATTTTCAGAACAAATTTGTTTGAAGGAGTACGGAATGGGTCACATTTTATTAGCTCTTGTACTGTAAGTCTTCTTATATACCTACAGTATCCATGAGAAATGTTAAAGATACCTGGGGTATCAATATTGCTCCCAAGAAGAGTATATCTCTTTTAAAGTACCCTGGGGACATTCCTTTGTTAAACATACTTTGGATTTCTGTAGATAACCAATAGACCTCAGCACCTAGTATATTCAAAGACAAAATCTTAATCGCAAGGAATGTACACACATCCAATCATTCTAAGTGTGCTTCTTGTAAATTTATAAGTTATTGAATTTTTTTTTTGTAAAATAGTTGGTTTTTCAGAGGAAAGTAATGTTGCAATAAACTAGAAACAGTGCATTTAAAGAACAATGCTTTTTTTAAAGGACACAAATTATGTAATACACTTGTACATGACTTGGTTAACCAAGGTGGGAACGCCCGCATAGAATAAAGAATACTTATTGTGTGTGTGTGTTATATTGTGTGAATGCCCCTCCAGTGAACAATTAAACTATAGGATCCAAGTAGGACTGATGATCTTTTAGAAGCTTTTAAAGTGAGCTGAAATAAAGTTTTGTTTAGCTGAAATAAAGTTTCGTTATAAAATCCAGGGATTTTCACCAAAATATCCCTACTTCTTTTTTGACTCTGGATTAGTTTTATTTAACTCTCCCCCTCCTAAAAATAAAGATTCTGGTAGGGGGTCAATTCAGACAAGTGTAAACCACTACGTAATAAATAAGTACACCAAGATTCATTTCAGTAGAACAAAAATATCTATGATTTTTGTTGGATCATGAAAGTTAAGAAGCATCTAGTGTGGTCAGTGCCTGGATTGAAGACCGCTGGGAATGAAAAGGACGTATTTACTATCTGAAGACGAGCAAAGCGAGTCCGAAGTCATGTTGCAGTGTAAATTTAACGACCTTTATATTCTAAGGACGACGGATAAGCCAATCAATTACCCGATAACCCGAAACTTTTCCGCATCACATCGGAGTCGCTACGCTCAACCTACCAACTTTGGACTCGTTTCGCTCGTCCTTAGAATATACAAGTTGTTAAATTTATCCTGAAACGCGTCATTGGACTCGCTTTGCTAGTCCTCAGACAGTTAATTCTCAGCGGTCACCCATGTAGGTGACCTCTGACATTTGCGAAACCACGCAAATGAATTCAATCTCGAATATATATTTTTGAAAATCTAAAAAATTCAAATATCGTTCCTGCGATGGCTTTTGGCGCGCTTTCATCACTTAATCCATAGAAATGTATTACTAGAGAAGGCTTTCAGAACTTTGTGTAAACTCAACCTCATAGTAACTTTCTTCTTGACTGTGTTTAAGTAATAAAAAAGTAATCGTTGTTCCCTTTTTACACATAGTTTGTGTTTTGTATTATAAACGTTCTATTATAAGTTACTGCAATTTTGTTCTGTTTATTTGATTATAGTAGCGATTAAAAGTGTTTAGGTTATTTTTTCGATGATTCAATAATCAATCGATAGGGCTTCTCTAGCGATAATATTTCTATATTTATGATACAAGCTGCATTCTAGCGACCGAATCTGAAACTGAAATTCGAGGAACCAACCGTCTTTAAAACATCTGGCTCTAGAAAGCGAGAAGTCCCTTTGGTCGAGCGTATTTTATTATTATTTTATTTTGTTTTTATTTCTTTTGTATTATTCCCCGGGAAGTGTGGTTATTAGATATGGGATTTCGACGTAATTATTTATTTAAGAGATAATGTTAATGTTTGTTTAGTTATATTTCTGGTTTATTGCTATATTTTAACTAGAATAATATCTCAAATGTGATTATATTGTACGGTTATCGGTCACAGATGAATTTTTTAATTAAACGTTTATGAAAGGTAAGCAATTTTGAATGGATTCTTATTTTTCAAAAGATAAGAGTGTTTATTTTATCTCGCTCTAGTTTTTTTTAATTCAATTGCACTTTATATGAATAGTTCTTTATTTAAAGAATAATGATCTATTAAAGTTGTAAGATTAAATAAAATTCAGATGTTCATCACACCCAGTTTAATTATTAGTGTACTACCACATTTGGATACTAGGATTTGAATTAATCTCTTTAATTATTCATTCAGTTAAATTTCTTTTAAAACATTTTGTTCCTTTCACGGGGAATCGTAAAATGAAATGTTAATTAAATTTTTCTGTAATTCATAACTATATCATAGGTTTCATTTATGAGCAAAGTGAAGTAATACCAACAAGTAAATTTACTACACTCTTTTGGTTTGCTGGTGTTTTAGAAGATAGTATCGGCTTCTTGGGCTTATAGTGGGGTAGAATCAACAAGTGAGTCTACTCTTGTATTTTTGGCGTCTTTGTGTCTCCGAAATTCATGCAAAATATAGTTTATTTTGCATAGAATTTTGTTGAATTGTCAATAGAAAGTTTATTGAATAGAATTATCAAGTGACTTTACTCTTGTGTTCCAGGCTTTCAATTCAGAAATTCGTACAAAACCATTATAGAGTTATATACTTCTGGGGGGAGGGGAACTTAAATGAGGTAAAGTTTGGATTCGATTTTCACAAGCTTCCAAAAATTAGCACTGGGGCGGACCAGTGTGTGAACTAACCCAAATAGCTTTCCAAAAATGACCGATTATACTTGTTTATTTGAATTTATGAATACATAGCAACGGTTATGACAACTACATTTAATGTTATTATAAAAATATTGTTTTTTTGTTTATTTTGCATAAAAACGGTTCGCCGTTGTCTTGATCTGTATTACAAAAATTCAGAAACTAAAAGCTAAAGGAAGTTTTTTAAAACTTCCACAGAACGCTACTTATGGCTGTTAAGTGTAAATTTCATTTAATTAATTTATTGATTTAGTTGATTTTATCAGGTAATTGCATTTAATTACATGTGTGCAGCATCTTGCTCATGTAATTAAAATACAATTTTAAAAGTCACTGTTTCAGTCTGGATTAAATGCCAAAAGCTATCTTTTTGCATGTGGAGAATTTAGCCACTATTTCATAGTTGCCTAATTGAATTAATAAATTACTTGAATGTAAAACTTAAAAAGTTAACAGAAGTGTTCTGTGTATCTTAATAGACGACTAAGACCACGTGAAACGCTTCCAGTTAAAAGTATAACTATACAAAGTATAAAGAGTTAATCAAACTAATTGTAGGCAAAAAGAGGGAAATTAACCTAGGCCCACTCAATTGAAAGGTTCAATCCCCTAGTTTCGACCGGAATCAAAATTTTTCCACTATCGAGTTGACAAATTTACGGTACTTATTTACTTGGTTCCCAACATAAAGTTGGGACCCAAGTAAATATGGTGATATAGGGCAATTATTCACTTAGGTACCGACCTAAGATTGTTATATAAAAGAAATTATTTAACAATCTTAATAGGGGATGTTGAAAAGTAAATGGGGCTTTTGTATGGGGTTAAGAAGGGGGGAAAAAGAAAAGATTGATACTTAAGTAAATAAGATAATATAGTGCGAAAGTACCCTTGGTTCCCAACATAAAATTGGGACCCAAGTAAATATGGGGATATAAATTTATATTTTATTTAGGAAAATTACAAAATATTTCTGTTCTCATAGCAAAAAAATTGTAATTTCTTAAAGTCTTAACTCCATTACAAATCAAAACTGAGGGATTTTAATGGAGTTTAGACAGACCTCCTAGTTCCTATACCCAAATCCACTAGATTTTTTCAGATAAATTGAGGTTGGGAACTAAGTAAATAAGTGCCAAATTTACTGTTTAAGTATTTTTAGTCTCTGCTCTGGGACTAATAAAACAACACGGAGGGTTTGTTTATTAAATCACAAGTGAACCGACTCAAAAACGAGTGCGAGTTACAGAAATTGATTTTTAAAAATAATCAAGTTTTCTCGATGTTTTAAAAATGTTATGTAGCTTTATAACTGATTCAATTATTAGCAAAATAATTTTTTTGACATGTTAGGTTATAGTCCGGTATTGACTTCATTGCAGGAATAAATAGTCAATTTTCAATGTTGACCGTCTATACTGATTCCTGTATTGACATCACACGTCATTCATAAAAACATCAGGTTATAACCTCCTAATGCATTTGGTTTGTTTACATTAAATTGAATCACCTTGTAAATTTCTAATATCTTGGCTAAAAGTAGCTTTACTGGTTAAAATGATCTTCTTTTGACATTCACAGTCATAGCCCAAAATACATGAGTAAAGTCACTTGTGAATTTTTATACCCCTTGTTTACCTGTGTGATCTGTCCTGTCCTGCTTAAATGAGGGAAAGATTTCCTTCGTGTTGTTCATCATTTTGTTGTTGATATTGGAGTGCGTCAGATAACATACTTAGCAGAACATTGTTTCCATTGAAGGTTATTTTTTATAGAAATAGTATTAAACAGTTATTAGAAAAGTCTGAGGATTTTATAACGAGTAGGTCATAAGGTGCTGATAGAATCCCTTCCTCACTAAATTTAGTGGGTTGTCAGTGAATCAAAACCAAAACTATTATTGTAGTGGCAAACACTAGTTAACAATGATGTGATTTAACCATGATAATCTCAGTTATAGTATTACACACGGTTGTAATCAGTTGACATCATGGGAAAATATTGTTGAGCAATTAATGAGGCTTGCCTGATATAAAATTGTGGGCGTGGTTCAATATACAGGACTAATCTGATTGGCTCCCTCACCTATTTTTCCTGCTATGTTAACTGATAATAACGGTGTGTTATAATATAATGAGCCTTGATGTAAAATACAATTACCATGTTTACACAGTAAATGTCGTTTTACTTATACATTCTTTGTGTGGGTATTATATTATTTTAATTTATTGCTTTTTAGAAAAAATGTCTGTCTGTTATCACACATGGCAAAGATGAGGTATACAGAAATACCAAAGGAGTTGTCTTCAGAAAGCCTCTCTGCTTTGAAAATTATTGATGTAAGTATGACTTGAAGTACTTTTAGCAGTAGAGATATATTATAGATAGGCCCTATGGGTTAAATTTTGAAACATAGAAAAAGTAACCTGACCATCTCGCTAATAAATACTATCAAATAATCAGTTCAAACTTTCAGTAACTTGTACAGTAGAGTTCCCAGATGCTACATCTGGGAACTGTTCCATCATTCGACATTCTTCATCATTAATGGCTTGACATAATGATCATTGATCATTATGACATAATTATCATTGATTCATCTATTCAAGTTTTGCAAAACCCGGTAGTATCAAATGATATATGTTTTGCTTGCCAAGCATGATGGTGGTAAGAGAACACCGCTCGTCTTCATATTCATCATAAATATCATAAAAACTTCATATTACATTCTTTGGAATTTTTATTGAAGGTCAAAGTGAGTTCAGGCTCTGTTGGTGTAAAGAACTATCTCTTTTCTTTTAACTGTATAATATAATATATAGTATAATTTTAACTATATCTTTATAATATTTTTTAACAATGAAATTATGACAATTAAAATTCTATATTTTTTCTTGTCATGTAATGACATGACAGTTGGCGCCCTGATGAGTTAGATGTAACGAAACAGAGTGGGATATGACATTATGTTGAGTCATTAATTATGATGAATGTCAAATGATAGAACAGTTCTTAGATGTAGCAGTGCATTTTGCTTGTTAAATTTCTTAGGTGTCTCTCACTATGTTATGTTGTGTCATCTATTCATGTTATGCAAAAGCCAATAGTATTAAATGATATTTATGAAACAATTTTTTACACAACATAAGGACTTTTGATAAATATATTTAACTCTGTTTTGGCAGGAAAAGAATGAAGATAAAGGTAGCGGAGAAGAGGATGAGTGTAGAGAAAAATTATTACCTAGTAAGTGGCAGAGTAAATCGCCCAGGAAAAATTCATTTTGCAAAGTCCAATCAAGTAGTGAAGATGAATATCAATTGTTACCTACCTCTTCTACTACCTCCAAACCACCTCCTGGTAAATCTCCTAGGAAAAATTCTTTTGGCAAGGGACAATCTTATGACAATCCTACGTAAGTTCTACTGAATCCATATTATTATTAAATAAATAAATTTTTTATTTTTCGATATTTACAATTTTTTAACAAATATTAAAATTTATGGAAGCCTCATATCAGCAGCTTATTTAATTTTATTTTTTATTAGTAATTTTTCTTTGTGTTATAGATGGATAGGGGGTGGAAAATCATGGAGTCTACCAGCTGATAGTTCGCTGCAGAGAAGTCCAGTTTTAGAAGCGTTGAGAATATCCCCGGAGGACTTAGCATCACAGTTAACATTACTTGACATTGCTGTTTTCTCTCGTATAGCTCCTGATGAGCTTACTTCATGTGCTTGGAATAAAAAGGACAAGCTTACTGTTGCCCCTAATGTAGTCGCTTTTACGCAGAGGTTTAATCATGTATGTTTCTATGTTTATGCCATTTTTAATTTGTTATAGTAGTTAATAATTGGACCATATATTATTTATTTATTTATTTAAGAATGTGTGTACATAAAAACATTTTTGTACCATTTTTAATTTGTTATAGTAGTTAATAATTGGACCATATATTATTTATTTATTTATTTAAGAATGTGTGTACATAAAAACATTTTTGTACCATTTTTAATTTGTTATAGTAGTTAATAATTGGACCATATATTATTTATTTATGAATGCGTGTACATAAAAAAACATTTTTACTTAAAAAAAAGTAGCATGCAGTATTTCAACAATTGGGCAATATAACTGCATAATAGTCTGTATTTGTTCTGTGTCGGTGGGGGCAAGTACCTTGTGGTGGGATTCACCTGTTTTCCCTTGCTATACCTTGCGTCAACGAGTTGTGGCATTTAGCTGGGAAATATAATAAAAACTCTCTAAATTTATTTGTTTCTTTTATTTAAATTGGTTTTATAGATAACTATTTTTAAACTTTTAATAAATATATAAATAAATTAAAATATTTGAAACTCTATATATAAATACATATAGTTTATTTAATTATTATAAATGATTAATTAGTTAATTTACTATACGTTTCTTAAACAGAAACGTAAAAGAAATATATAAATAAATTTAAAATACTTAAAACTTTATAAATAAATACATATAGTTTATTTAATTATTATACATTATTAATTAGTTAATTTACTATACATTTAAGCTTTAAACAGTGTGGATTATTAAAAGGGTTAAATAAAAAATAAATAAAATAAAGATAGAGGGGATGCTGATACTATTGATTAAAACTTAAAATGTCTGACAATTATTTTGCTTACAAAAATAAAAGATGCCAGTAAATGTTATATAATATATTACCTATTTACTATCTATTTTAAACGAAGACTGAAAAAATATGAATCTATGTCAAGCCTGTTCTTTGAAATAATTAATTACTTTCTGCCCTTTGGGTCAATATATTTTTATAATATTCTGTTACTAGGGTTTATTTATCAGGTACATTAATATTTTTATTATCGGAATTTTAGTTTTGATTAAATGAGTGTTATCTCTTTTAAATATCCCGAAGTAATTAATTAACCACGTCATGTGGGATACCCTTGAATAAATGTTGACCTCAGTCAATCTTTTAACACTATTATATTAAAATACCAGTCCAGATTCATTATGTTCTAATAGTATGAAACTAATAAATAAGCAGGATTATAAGAACAGATTATAAGTTATAACAACAAATTATAAAATTGGACCATAGTCAATATTTAGTTTAGCTGGATTTGTCAATAACTCCCACACAATAAAAGTAGAAACAAGTTTCTTCACACGAATTATACTTTATTAAGTATATTTACAGTACTGGATTTCTCAGTGATTCTATTATCGCTGAGAAATAGTGATAACAGAAGATTGCCACGAAAAAGAAAAAGAAGATTACAATTAAAGAAAAAAAGGATCATAATTATTCTTGAACAAATGCTAAAACTAAAACAAAATAAAAATAAAGAAAAAAAAAGAAGATAAAAGATCAACATGTTATGCGAAAGCGGCGCATGTTTAGAAAATAAAGAGCCATAGCAGGGCTACTGTTATAGTAAATAAAATAAAAAGTAATGTATTTTAGCTTTGGGCCATCATCAGTGTCCTACCAATAAGACAAAGGAGTACATGTTGAAATACTAAAACAAGTCCAAATATCAAACAAATAAAAATATCATACAAACTATGAAAGTTCATTTCTTCATTGGAAATTGGCTAAATAGCTATTACTAAAAGAAGATGGTTTATGAGTCTTTACAGGATCGCACATACCACTAAAAAGCGAGTAGCTCTTGACACCATATCTTTTTGGGTACAATGTTCATGGTACAAAATTTTTAGTTTATAGTTTATATAGTTTTATTGTTTTGAGGAGTCTGGTAGGAAGAACAACCCAGTAATTGCTCTCTGAAAAGGACAAAATAAATATATTAATTAGATACTGATTGCCGAAGTTTCTATTCAATTTTTGATACTATTATAAATTATCTATAAAACAATGTACAATATAAAATTAGTATTCATGCCTATTTAGAGCTATGATGATCATCAGGGATAATCCCTGATGGAACCACCACAGGTTTAGTGGCAACCATTACACTCAAAGTATTATCTAAAATTAAAAAAATTCTTTTTGTGGACTTATAAAAAAATATATAAATAAAAACAAGATTAATATGTTGTATATGAAGGTGCAATATGAAGTAGTTTGTAAAATTGTATTTTTATTTTATATTTGTTAAACTCTGATGATGACTAATTTTTAGTCGAAAGCTTAGTTATTATTATATATTAAAAAATAAAGGACTTTTGTGTAATTAATCTTGTTTTTATTTTTATTTATGTATTATCTAAAGTTATTTTTATTTTCCAGGCATTGTATTATACTAATACAAATAATATATTTGAACAAATCACATCTAAAGGAAGCTTTAATTTTAATATAAAGAGGTCTATAATATCTGTTTTATTTTTGTTTCTTTGCAGGTTAGTTTTTGGACTGTCCAAGAAATTTTAAACGGTTCCACGCCAAAGCTTCGTGCGGAAATTTTAAGTCACTTTGTGAAAATTTGTAAGAAACTTTACGAGTATAATAACTTTCATTCTTTGTTTGCCATAATTTCTGGTCTTCAGAGTGCTTCTGTCTATAGGTAAGCTTCTTAGTTTTCATCACCAACTACCGTAGGCATGTAGGAAAAGTAATTTGTTCACTCTATAAATCTATTTTAGGCGTTTTGAAGATGTTTTATGGAGAAGATGTTCTTCACGTTATGACGAAGATGTTTATCATAATGTGTGTCTGTGTCATCCATATCTTTTGCTGTTGTTCCTGCCCCAAAGAGTTGAAACTTTGAACAAAAGTCAAACTTTAGGTCTAGTTTTGTTTTGCTTTAGCATTTTATGCTTTGCGCAAAATGAAAAATTTTGTACCTTGTTAATCCATTTTGCTGAGTCATCAAAATATTTAAAAATCGTTAAAAATGGAAAAGTTGACCAATGGAGTTGAAATTTGACACAGATGTATGTTCCTCTATAAATGTCAAAACAGATCTACAAAATTTCATTTTGCTATTGCCAGCCATTTTAAAGTTTTGATTTTTATATTTTACTTGGCAATAATTCTATTAGCATATTTTTAGAAACTGGAATACCTAAAAAAAATTGAAATTTACCGTGTTTTATCTTTTTATGTATTCTTATTTTTTTATCGTTTAATATTTTTAAATTGATTTTTTTTTATTTAAAAATACTATTTTTAAATAAAAAAATAAAAAATTTTTAGACTTCTCTATTTTTACTTTTGGTAATTTTTTCTTTGATTGTTTAGGCTTTCTAAAACATGGGCTTGTGTTCAAAAGAAAGATAAGCAACATTTTGAAAGACTTGCTGAAGTATTCTCGGATAAAGATAATTGGAAAAGACTGAGGGAGCATGTAGAAAGTTTAAAACTTCCTTGTATTCCATATTTAGGTGAGTATTTGGTTGGTTTTGAATAAGAGTTACGTACAATTTTATCAAATTGACTTCTTCTTCCTAAATTAATCCTAAGATAGATTTTGTCCATAGAGATATTATTCCTAGAGGGGCCCTATTGGTTAAATTTTGAAACATCCTAAAAGTAACCTAAACATCTTTGACTATTGATATAACCAAAATAAACAGTACAAAATTACTGTAATTTATATAATAGAACGTTGAAAATACAAAAAATAAAACAAACAATGTGCAAAGAGCAGATGAAAATGGATTTATTATGACCTTCACCCACTCTTTGAGGAGGTTTCAATGAGGTTAACTCTAGCCCCTGAGAGTCCCAAAGAGATGTTTCAAGTCTCTTAATGTATTGAGATAGGCTATGCCTCCTCTAGTTAATATATCTTTATGGGTTTGTTGCATATTTCTGGTCTCAGCTAGAGTTTTTATTGGTCCTTAACCATAGTTAAAATTCTAGTCAAAGCCTTCCCCTACTGTTTTTCTGTATATTCTAAACAATTGGAAAATTAAAATTAATTGTGCTCACATTTGTAATTTTGATATTAGGTTCAGTAAAAGGTGCAATATTATTTAAATTTGGAACTCCAAGTACAAATGTCTTATTGATTCATAATTTTTCCATTTTAATAATAAATTTTACCTTTGAACAGTTTTCAGTACCTAAATAAACAAATTATACTAGAGATAGAACGGTGGAAATCTTACTCTTGACTTAATTTTCCAACTCATTATAAACGTACAAAATATTATCAATTTTTATAGTGTAATTAAGTACCCTCAAGTCCAAGTTACCAAACAACAAATTAGGGCATTTAATTAATAGAATGTTGAGTAACGATTCTTTAAAGGGAATGGTGTTGGAAAGGAAGTGCTTCCCCCCCCCCCTCCTTAACACCATCCATCACCTAAAACATTGCTTCAAAGAAGCACTATTTCAAATTTTAAACAGAAATTTTTGTTCGGCTCATAAGCATTTTAATCAAATTTGAAAGAAAAACTTATTACGGTTATGCTGAACATGAAATTGGGATCCCCTCCTGAAAAATAATTGCTACAACACTGAAGAGAAGAGAGATTTCTTTAATATTTTTTAACATTTAGAAATAAATTGATAAGCAACAGAGTTGCAACTCAAAGAAAATTTGCTTGGCTTGCTGATCACCATGTCCATAATCAAGTTTGTTATTAAAATAAACTAAAATCATTTCAGAAGAGTTAATATAATTTTGTATCGCGTTTGTTACAGGTGTTTTCTTAACGGATTTAGTTTATATAGACATGGCACAGCCTGGCAGGAGTTGCCAGCGCGCTGCTAAAATGAATAATGTTTTAAGGATAGTATCAACACTGCAGGAGTCGTCATATTCAGAGCTACCTACCTTACCTCACATCCAGAGGTATTTGAGGTCTGTCAGGTACATCGATGAACTTCAGAAGTTTGTCGAAGATGATCAGTATAAGTAAGTTGTTTTCTTCGTTACTTATTTTATTTATTAATCATCTGATTTATTATACTTCTTCTTATGGTTTTAAGCATTTCATTAATGGAAAGAGTTTTTATATAAAAAAATGTTGCATTTTTTGTCAATGTGTTTTTTTTTCTCTTTGTGGCTGCAGAGCCTTAAGGACATTGATGCTCATGGAAGTAGACAATGACTCTAATGAACCACCTAAATTGATCTTCTGTAATTTATGATTAGCTACTATGCTATCAACATTAACTCTGCCTATTATAGTATAACACACGGCTAAAATCAGTTGACAGCTTAGGAAAATAGCGTTGAGGAACCAATGAGGTTGGTCTAATATGAAATTGTGGGCTAGGTTTAACATCCATTGGTTGCCTGGCATTATTTTTCCATGCTGTCAAGTGACTTTAGCCGTGTGCTATATTGCAATTTTGTAAAAAATTAATCCATGACTTGATCCAAAATCCACTGGTATTGTTGTAAAATGCCATAAAAAATATAATGACAAATTTACATTATAGATACAGATGATTTAAAGGAAATAGTATATAATGTAAGTATATAATTTTACTAGGCTGTAAAATTAGATTTTATTGCTATGGAAATTTGTTTATTGAAGAGTGGAGTGAATCAATAATTAATTTCCATAGCAATAAAATCGCTTTATAGACATATGGAATATACTGTTATTTTTGGCAAGGGATGATTCAATCAAATAAAATTAAACAAAAACTTTATTTAATTAGCAACTTGCGTAGCAGCTGTAAAGAAAAATTTTACAGGTGGCAGACGCAAAGTAAATGTTTTATGACCTTAGCAATAAAATCATCATTTACTTAAATTTCTGAGGCTGTAAAGTAGACCCTTTACAGCCTCCCTAAAAACATATTTTGTAATACTCAGACTTAAAACAAACCAAAGGCCCAATTACAAACAAAAGTAATACAAAAATAGTAAAGTACAAAGTATTAAACAAATAAACAGACTTAAGAAATAAATTAATTCATATCTAAAATTAATTAATTATATCATAAAAATGTATAATAGTAAGCAAACTTGTTTTCCCTATTTCACATGTTGAATTTGACCTCAATCCGATATTATATGAAATGCTTCTTTCAGGTTATCAATGAAATTAGAGCCAGAGAATGGTAAGGAATGCAATACAGTGGATGCTTCTCCAGCTAAAACATTCATACCAGGCCATACCAAGTCTAACTCATTAGGATCTAAGTATGATTATTATTTAACTCATATTTTGATTTTTTCATAAATCATGCTGAATTTATACTTTAACTTTAAGTATCAATCGCGTTTGTAAAATTTTAATGGGCAGGTTAACTTTTGAAGTTGTTGACTTCAAGTTTACAAACTTGAAGTTTTTAAATCTTTAAATTGTTTCCTCTTAATTTCTGATTGATCATAATTTAACTTTCTCAGGCAAAGTACTTAATTTTTCTTGCGCTTTGCCGAAAATATTTTTTCTATGACATTAACCTTTAATGACAACATTTAAAAAACTTTAAAAATGTTCTTCTGACTTAATTAATAAGTGATACGTATTTTATAAATTTAATGAAATAATATATTTGAGTCAAGTTATTATGTGAAAATCTCTTAAAAATTGTATCTCCTTGAACATTTTTAAAATTAGGAAAAACTCTGGTTAAAAACTTAACATGTTTCTTTATCTTTATAAAAACTGTACTTTATTTGTAGTAGAAATTATTCTTTTAATTTTTAATAAGTTAATTCTATTGCACTTCTGTTTATTTTTATTATTGTTTTTATAAATATTTTGGCGTAAAAATGATGTTGTTTTCAGTGACTGTTGTTATTGGCGTTTGTACTGTCTTGTTTATCTGTAATACTTCTGTCTTTCTTTCTCTTTATGTTATTTTTGTTTTGTTTTCTTGTCTTGTTCTGTTTGATAATGTTATCTTGTTGTCTTTAATGGTGTCCTTTATATAGGCTAAGAAGTACGAGTCTACCTAGGAACTTCCATAAATATACATCAGTTGTTTCTTCAACGCCTCGGTAAGTTTCCCCTCTTCTTCTGATTCCAATTCTTTCGTCTTTTTTTTCTTTTTGCTTTTTCTGTATCACGATGCATGCAACAGGTTTGGCGCTGATTATACTCAGTTTTGAAGTCTTACTTATTTAAGAGCTTTTTTGCTAAATTGGGGAGAAAATAGTCAGAAAACTATACAATGTACTTATTATTTTTATAGATATCTCTAATTGAATTATACCATTCTTGTGTACTTGTTACCGCCACTGAAAATAATTATAGTACTATCATTACCTTTAGCTACGACTTAGATGCATTAAGGTCTTTGTTATTTGTGGATCTTGTATTTTTATTTATTATCACTCTGTTTAATACAAAAATTTGTAATACATTGCATTGCATTATTAAATATTTTAGTTATAGAATGTTTCAAAACCCCTCTAACTAAGTTTCAAAATCCCTCTAAGTCACTGACCTACGAACTAAAGTTCCTTACTGACCTGCTTACTTATAAATTCCTTAGTATAGTAAAAATGTATTCTACAAGTCAGTTTGTTATTATGTTTATTGGGAAATCTGTTGAATTACTAACAGTACACTTGTGCTAACTTCTTGATCTCAGGAAATCAAAATGATTATTACTACTTTTTGTGTTGATATTTTAATAAGTATATCATCTGATACAACTGAGTTTTGCAAAACATCGGTAGTATTGTTCAAGCTCTGTCGGCGCCCTGATGAGTTAGACGAAACAGAGTGGGACATAACATTATGTAGAGCCATCAATAACGACAAATGTAGCATTTTTTTCTCGGTGGAGATTATATCCAAGGCACTTAGACCTCCTATGTGGGTCCATTGTGCCCATCAATTTAGCATCGCATTTTGCTTGTTAGATTTCCTAGGCGTCTCTCGTACAATTTAATATTTTGAAAATAAAGATTTTTCTCAATTTCTTTTTAAAGGGTAAAAAGTAATTCATAGTTTTATATTTGGTTTTACAAATATATTATTAAAGGGTGTAGCCGCCTCTGCGATCTTGGTTGTTAAAGTGTCACTATTTATACTGAGATCTGGGGTTTGCATACCAGGTTATGCTCTCAGTTTATATAAATTTTTATTGAATAAATTATCGCTAATTTTAGATTACACTTTGAGCGTAACAGTGCCACAACCATCTGTGGTGATTCCTGATGAACTGCAAAACTCTAATAAGGCATTATTATTATCAAAGGGTTTTAATAGAATGAGTTACCACTGCCTCGCCTGCATGATTTCTGTTGTATTTTCAATCCTACTTTGTCTCTGCATTTTGTACATTGCTTTCTCTGTTTTATTTGACTTTGTGGTCTTTTTTAATTTCTTTTGTATACATCTTAGATACCCAACACTGTACAGAATTAAAGCAACTATAATACTAATTCCCTTGTTAAGCAAACTATTATAAAGGGCTTAAAGAATATGCATTGTTTCCTTTACCAAAAAAATGCACTAACTTTAAATCTTAATGAGGTTATATTTACCACAAGTAAATAAATAAACCATTTATTTGCACTTATATAATAACACAACAAACAAAATTTTTGTGCAAAGTCAGTGCTAAGCCGTGGTGCCCTTAAATGGAAAAAATCAGTTGATACTGATTGTTTTATTAAAACTTGGTTTATTTAAAGTAAACAAAGTAATTGAAGAATCAGCTACCATCGATACAGGTGGAGCAACACTTGACCTTTCAATTAATTAAGTTACATCAGTTAATAATTTCTAGTCTCAACTAACAGGTCGAGATGTTCTTTATCTGCAGAGGGGTTGGAGGGATCTCCATCATATCCTCCTTATTGCAACTACAAGTTATTCTCTGATATATCTGTGCAGACTGGTTTTATGTAGTAAGCGACACCTTTTGAGAAAGGTCCACACTAAAGTAATATATAAACCAAGTAGGGAAACAAATGCAATTTCTGTCAGGCGTGCCCAGTACTTCACATTTTGTCCACCAGGGAATTGGCTCAAATTTTCCTATGGACGCGGCCATTTTGTTTTACCCTAGCAAATGTAAACAAACTATTTATGGTACTAAAATTTTTTGTTTTTATTGCATTTATTTGTGCAATTTAGTATAAAATGTTAATAATTTGTGTAAAAATATGTTTTGTCCCATCCAATAGAGGTTTAAGTGCAAATCTTTAAACACTAGGTTTGTCTAAATTACTTAAAACGAGCGGCTAATTAAACTTTATTTTTTGTGTGCACTACTTAACTTATAATACGACAACGGCTAAAATCAATTGACACCCGCCAAAATCTCAATGCTTCAACCCTCTTTTTTAATAAAAAATCTCTTCTTTTATGTAACAAAAAAAATTTCCTACTCTGGCAACACTGAAAGTCAGGTTATGTTTTGAATTTTATTATTTGTTTTTATTTGATATCGAATTTTTTTTATTTTTAAAAATTATTTATTTACTTTTTAAGAAGGAATATTGTTGTATTATAAATTTACCAACTAAGTGTTGCTTTAAATTTGTTCGGGAAGTATGAATTAAGTGGAGTTAAAGTTGTTAATTACGTAATGCAATGGATCATAAAAGTTATAGTTCTTTGATAAAAATTTGACGATTTAAATAAATTGGCACCTATAATTACTTTTTCCAAAACAAACTGCTTTTTTGTGTCAAGTTTGTATATTGAATGCGTATTGTTTCATATTATAAAAATAATATGACACAATATGCATTCAAGACTTAAAAAAGTCAAGACTGTCATCTATTGAAAGACATGGCATTTTCAAAAAAATGCTGTCGTTTGGTTGACCGAGCACAGAACCAGCGCTGTACTCAAATAGCAAGAAATGCTTGAAGAATATGTCAATGTCCATGCGTCAAATATAGGCACTCAGATCATATTACAACTTCGCAATAATTGGATAAATTGAACTGATTGGAATGAAACGAAACGAAATCAAACAGATCAATATGCACAATGAGGGAAATAAAAAGCGACGTGAGGTTACAAAATTTACAACCAGTGTTGCCTTTTTATGATTTTATTTACAAAAAGGTATTTTTTTATACCGAGGTTGGCATGAGGTGGAGGGGGAAAGAGCGGGGTCGGTCTGAACCAATAGAATTCTTTCCCTCACAGATTTTTGGTGCGCTGTCAATTGATTTTAGCCGTGTGTCGTACTATAGTACATTTTTGCCAGTGATATTTGTTTTCCCCTTTTAATAATTATTGCAATTAGAAGTTTAACAACTTTAACCTAAAACTTCCGAATATAATGAAAGGAGTCATAATTTTAAGTTGCATTTAAGGCAATACACTGTCATCTCTATGTTTTTCAAAATCTTGATAAAATATGTGATTTACCTTTACTATAGTTTCTCTTTTTTCTTTAACTAAATTATTGTAACAATTATTTGACAGAATTAATTACAAAATCATTAAATTACAATTATTTAAGCACAAAAACACGGTAAAATGTAAAACTCACCTAATGGTATCAGGGTTGCCAATAAAATTAAGTAAAAAAATGTAAATCCTAAAAGGTTCATGCACAGTTATTCCAATTTTAGCTACGTTTTTATTTTTTAGCCAGCTATCAACTGATCACCCATGTCTGAATTCTTTGACACAGTTTAGTATAGGAGTTTCCCTCCTTGGTTTATATAATACTTTATTATACAGGGTGTCCCCGGATGGGGTTGCCTATACGTGTAAATGACAAAAAATTTCATTTTTCGACAAAAAGTCACTCTTGATAAAAGCTCCTGCATGTCTTTAAACTAAGATTTATCATATTTTATTTTTTATTTTTAAGGGTGGACTCAAAAACTGCAATTTTTAAAAAATGGACGAAGAGTAAATAAGGCTTAATTTTGACTTTTCGAAAAAAAGTATTCTTTATAAAATTGTTTAATTGTTTCCCTGAGACAAGTTTTCCATAAAAAAATTCAATATAATTTTTTTCAAAATTCACCCAATTTACCCCCACTACCCAAATTTTGGAAAAAATAAAGGTTGTTCAATCTGGATAAATGATACATCGTTTTAAAGGTCTTGAATAGAGGAACAAAATATGAAGAGTAACTTCTTGTCGAGAAATAAAAAATAAGCCTACTTTACTCTTGATGCAATATTAGAAAATTGTGATTATTGTGTGAAGTTTACATAGTCTGAATTTTGTAATATGATAAATCTTCTTTTAAAAACAAGCAAAACTTTTTATAAAGAATCACTTTTTGTCGAAAAATGAAATTTTTTTCATTCACACGTATAGGCAACCTAATCGGGGGACACTAAAACCCGAATATTTCATAATTAACTTTTTAATGGCATATAATAGTTTTGAATGGGAAATAGAACATTTTATAAAGAGTGACATTTATTTGAAAAATCAATATTTCAACCACTTTATTCTTAATGCAATTATAAAAAGTTAAAAATTATTAAATACATTTTACATCAATTTTATTTTTTAATGTGGTATTCCTACATTTAAAGCCAAGCAGAATTATTTATGAAGAGTGACGTTTTGTCGAGAAATGAAAAATAAGCCTACTTTACTCTTGATGCAGTTTCAAAAAATTGTGAATTTTGAGTGCAGTTTACATGGTATAATTTTTCTAATATGATAAATCTTCATTTAAAAACAAACAGAACATTTTGTAAAGAGTGACATTTTGTCAAAAAATAAACAATAAACCTACTTTACTCTTCGTCCATTTTTTAAAAATTGCAGTTTTTGAGTCCACCCTTAAAAATAAAAAAATAAAAATATGATAAATCTTAGTTTAAAGACATGCAGGAGCTTTTATCAAGAGTGACTTTTTGTCGAAAAATGAAATTTTTTGTCATTTACACGTATAGGCAACCCCATCCGGGGACACACTGTATATTGTGTATTACTTTATATATTATATTACTACTTGGTTTATATGTTATATAGTCCACACAATGTCATGTTCATATTGAGGTGGGTTGAGAGGTTATCCACTAACTACCGAGGAAAACCTAGCTTAGACTTCTTATTCGGCCATGATCTTGTTTACTTATGCATTCTTGCTAATAATGGTTTTGTAATCTGGAGATATGTTACTTATTTCAAGTTTTGAGATATAATGATCAAAAGCGGCAGGAAGTCCGCCTTTATACCATTTTGATTTATGTTATCGAAATAAATATTTCAATGTATGTATTACTTTATAATTTACAATGTTGTAATTCAATGAAATATATTCATATTATATTTGATATTTAATACAAAATACATTTATTATAAAATTTAATATAGAAAATTTAAAATATAATATAATATAAAAATCCTTAAAAATACATAATTTTATGAAAACAAATGAAAGTTACAATGTATCAGGTTATTATAATATGATTTGGCGAAAGTTTTATTATTTACATTTCAAATAAGTATTTGATCGTAAAATTCAAACGATTTAATATCGACAAGTGGCAAGCTTGTTGCGACTTGTTGACGACAGGCAGCGATCTTGTTGTCGAGTGTTGAAATATTTATTTTTTCATTAACAAAAATTAATCATGAACAAATAATCAAGTTGTAAAGTAATGTTACAAATAGAAAACAATCTTAGGTAAATGAGTAGTAAATTGGTCTGCTGCAACATAACTTTTATTAATTGAGAGGTTTAGTGTTGGCCCTGCCTGCTGATGATGACATTTAGCTTAAACCTGTAAAGGGAAAATGTAAAAAGGGCACTCAAATAATTAAAGTTGAAAGAAAGGACAAGCTTTTAGATTTAGAAAGGAAACATCAGAAGTTCTAGGATGAGAATTAATGGAGTCCATTTTAAAGAAACAGAAGATAAAAAGTCTCCAGATAACAGAATTATTATTTTCTATTCTTTATAGTTATTATTTTTTATAACAGAGACTTATATTTTCTTTATAAAACATAATTTATAATAAAGAACTGAGGAACAC